>FNXX01000006.1:10534192-10977244 GCA_900108845.1 Iljinskaea planisiliqua | reverse complement strand
TGGGACTCCTAAATGAGGAATGAGAAGCATATATGCCTTGTTCCTTACTCATTGTGAGACACCGTTAATCAAGCAAATCCAATAGACCAAAAAGGGAATCTGGAACTGAAATTAGTCCTATGAAGATCTAAAAAGGAACATCATGTCCCAGAATCCTTAAAAAATAATTTTTAAGAGTAAGAATGGTCATAACAATGAATACCACTAGAAATATGCATTGTGGGACTCCTAAATGAGGAATGAAAAGCATAATACCTTATTCCTCACTCATTATGAGACAACGTTAATCAACCAAATCTAATAGGCAAAAAGAAGATTCTGGAACTGAAATGTGTCCTTTGAAGATCAGAAAATCACCATCATGTGGCCAAATGCTTTAAACACAATTTTAAAGAGTCAGAATAGTAATAACAATGTATACCATAAAAATATCTTGTGGGACTCCAAAATGATGGATGAGAAGCATATATACCTTGTTCTTACTTATTTGAGACAACGTAATCAAAGCAAATCCAATAGACCAAAAGAGGAATCTGGAACTGAAATGAATGCAATGAAGATCAGAAAGGAACATCATGTCCCTGAATCCTTAAAAAATAATTTTAAGAGTAAGAATGGTCATAACAATGAATATCACTAGAAATATGCATTGTGGGACTCCTAAATGAGGAATGAAAAGCATATATACCTTGTTCCTCACCATTGTGAGATACCGTTAATCAACCAAAATCTAATAGCAAAAAAAAGAAGATTCTGGAACTGAAATGAGTCCCTTTGAAGATCAGAAAAGACCATCATGTGCCCAAATGCTTTAAACACAATTTTAAGAGTAAAATTCAAACAGAATACCACTAGAAATACATTCTGGACCCTAAATGAGGAAGAAAACAATACCTTTTCTTACTAATTTGAGAACCGTTAATCAACAAATCAATAAAAAAAGAACTGAACTGAATATCCTATAAGATCAAAAAGGACATCATGTCCAAACCTTAAAAAAATTTTTAAGTGTAAGAATGTCATAAAATGATACCACTAGAAATATGCATTGTGGGACCCTAAATGAGGAATGAAAAGCATAAATACCTTATTCCTCACTCATTATGAGACAACGTTAATCAACCAAATCTAATAGGCAAAAAAGAAGATTCTGGAACTGAAATGTGTCCTTGAAGATCAGAAAATCACCATCATGTGGCCCAAATGCCTTTAAACACAATTTTAAAGAGTCAGAATAGTATAACAATGTATACCATAAGAAATATGCATTGTGGGACTCCAAAATGATGGATGAGAAGCATATATACCTTGTTCTTACTTATTTTGAGACAACGTTAATCAAGCAAATCCAATAGACCAAAAAGAGGAATCTGGAACTGAAATGAGTGCAATGAAGATCAAAAAAGGAACATCATGTCCTGAATCCTTAAAAAATAATTTTTAGAGTAAGAATGGTCATAACAATGAATACCACTAGAAATATGCATTGTGGGACTCCTAAATGAGGAATGAAAAGCATATATACCTTGTTCCTCACTCATTTGAGACACCGTTAATCAACCAAATCTAATAGGCAAAAAAGAAGATTCTGGAACTGAAATGAGTCCTTTGAAGATCAGAAAATGACCATCATGTGCCCAAATGCTTAAAACACAATTTTAAGAGTAAGAATGGTCATAACAATGAATACCACTAGAAATATGCATTCTGGGACTCCTAAATGAGGAATGAGAAGCATATATGCCTTGTTCCTTACTCATTGTGAGACAACCGTTAATCAAGCAAATCCAATAGACCAAAAAGAGGAATCTGGAACTGAAATGTAGTCATGAAGATCAAAAAGGAACATCATGTCCCGAATCCTTAAAAAATAATTTTTAAGAGTAAGAATGGTCATAACAATGAATACACTAGAAATATGCATTGTGGGACTCCTAAATGAGGAATGAAAAGCATAATACCTTGTTCCTCACTCATTTGAGACAACGTTAATCAACCAAATCTAATAGGCAAAAAAGAAGATTCTGGAACTGAAATGAGTCCTTTGAAGATCAGAAAATGACCATCATGTGCCCAAATGCTTTAAACACAATTTTAAGAGTAAGAATGGTCATAACAATGAATACCACTAGAAATATGCATTCTGGGACTCCTAAATGAGGAATGAGAAGCATATATCTTGTTCCTTACTCATTGTGAGACACCGTTAATCAAGCAAATCCAATAGACCAAAAAGGGAATCTGGAACTGAAATTAGTCCTATGAAGATCTAAAAAGGAACATCATGTCCCAGAATCCTTAAAAAATAATTTTTAAGTGTAAGAATGGTCATAACAATGAATACCACTAGAAATATGCATTGTGGGACTCCTAAATGAGGAATGAAAAGCATAAATACCTTATTCCTCACTCATTATGAGACAACGTTAATCAACCAAATCTAATAGGCAAAAAAGAAGATTCTGGAACTGAAATGTGTCCTTTGAAGATCAGAAAATCACCATCATGTGGCCAAATGCTTTAAACACAATTTTAAAGAGTCAGAATAGTAATAACAATGTATACCATAAGAAATATGCATTGTGGGACTCCAAAATGATGGATGAGAAGCATATATACCTTGTTTCTTACTTATTTTGAGACAACGTTAATCAAGCAAATCCAATAGACCAAAAAGAGGAATCTGGAACTGAAATGAATGCAATGAAGATCAGAAAAGGAACATCATGTCCCTGAATCCTTAAAAAATAATTTTTAGAGTAAGAATGGTCATAACAATGAATACACTAGAAATATGCATTGTGGGACTCCTAAATGAGGAATGAAAAGCATATATACCTTGTTCCTCACTCATTGTGAGATACGTTAATCAACCAAATCTAATAGGCAAAAAAGAAGATTCTGGAACTGAAATGAGTCCTTTGAAGATCAGAAAATGACCATCATGTGCCCAAATGCTTTAAACACAATTTTAAGAGTAAGAATGGTCATAACAATGAATACCACTAGAAATATGCATTCTGGGACTCCTAAATGAGGAATGAGAAGCATATATGCCTTGTTCCTTACTCATTGTGAGACACCGTTAATCAAGCAAATCCAATAGACCAAAAAGGGAATCTGGAACTGAAATTAGTCTATGAAGATCTAAAAAGGAACATCATGTCCCAGAATCCTTAAAAAATAATTTTTAAGAGTAAGAATGGTCATAACAATGAATACACTAGAAATATGCATTGTGGGACTCCTAAATGAGGAATGAAAAGCATAAATACCTTATTCCTCACTCATTATGAGACAACGTTAATCAACCAAATCTAATAGGCAAAAAAGAAGATTCTGGAACTGAAATGAGTCCTTTGAAGATCAGAAAATGACCATCATGTGCCAAATGCTTTAAACACAATTTTTAAGAGTAAGAATGGTCATAACAATGAATACCACTAGAAATATGCATTCTGGGACTCCTAAATGAGGAATGAGAAGCATATATGCCTTGTTCCTTACTCATTGTGAGACACCGTTAATCAAGCAAATCCAATAGACCAAAAAGGGAATCTGGAACTGAAATTAGTCCTATGAAGATCTAAAAAGGAACATCATGTCCCAGAATCCTTAAAAAATAATTTTTAAGTGTAAGAATGGTCATAACAATGAATACCACTAGAAATATGCATTGTGGGACTCCTAAATGAGGAATGAAAAGCATAAATACCTTATTCCTCACTCATTATGAGACAACGTTAATCAACCAAATCTAATAGGCAAAAAAGAAGATTCTGGAACTGAAATGTGTCCTTTGAAGATCAGAAAATCACCATCATGTGGCCAAATGCTTTAAACACAATTTTAAAGAGTCAGAATAGTAATAACAATGTATACCATAAGAAATATGCATTGTGGGACTCCAAAATGATGGATGAGAAGCATATATACCTTGTTTCTTACTTATTTTGAGACAACGTTAATCAAGCAAATCCAATAGACCAAAAAGAGGAATCTGGAACTGAAATGAATGCAATGAAGATCAGAAAAGGAACATCATGTCCCTGAATCCTTAAAAAATAATTTTTAAGAGTAAGAATGGTCATAACAATGAATATCACTAGAAATATGCATTGTGGGACTCCTAAATGAGGAATGAAAAGCATATATACCTTGTTCCTCACTCATTGTGAGATACGTTAATCAACCAAATCTAATAGGCAAAAAAGAAGATTCTGGAACTGAAATGAGTCCTTTGAAGATCAGAAAATGACCATCATGTGCCCAAATGCTTTAAACACAATTTTTAAGAGTAAGAATGGTCATAACAATGAATACCACTAGAAATATGCATTCTGGGACTCCTAAATGAGGAATGAGAAGCATATATGCCTTGTTCCTTACTCATTGTGAGACACCGTTAATCAAGCAAATCCAATAGACCAAAAAGGGGAATCTGGAACTGAAATTAGTCCTATGAAGATCTAAAAAGGAACATCATGTCCCAGAATCCTTAAAAAATAATTTTTAAGTGTAAGAATGGTCATAACAATGAATACCACTAGAAATATGCATTGTGGGACTCCTAAATGAGGAATGAAAAGCATAAATACCTTATTCCTCACTCATTATGAGACAACGTTAATCAACCAAATCTAATAGGCAAAAAAGAAGATTCTGGAACTGAAATGTGTCCTTTGAAGATCAGAAAATCACCATCATGTGGCCAAATGCTTTAAACACAATTTTAAAGAGTCAGAATAGTAATAACAATGTATACCATAAGAAATATGCATTGTGGGACTCCAAAATGATGGATGAGAAGCATATATACCTTGTTTCTTACTTATTTTGAGACAACGTTAATCAAGCAAATCCAATAGACCAAAAAGAGGAATCTGGAACTGAAATGAATGCAATGAAGATCAGAAAAGGAACATCATGTCCCTGAATCCTTAAAAAATAATTTTTAAGAGTAAGAATGGTCATAACAATGAATATCACTAGAAATATGCATTGTGGGACTCCTAAATGAGGAATGAAAAGCATATATACCTTGTTCCTCACTCATTGTGAGATACGTTAATCAACCAAATCTAATAGGCAAAAAAGAAGATTCTGGAACTGAAATGAGTCCTTTGAAGATCAGAAAATGACCATCATGTGCCCAAATGCTTTAAACACAATTTTTAAGAGTAAGAATGGTCATAACAATGAATACCACTAGAAATATGCATTCTGGGACTCCTAAATGAGGAATGAGAAGCATATATGCCTTGTTCCTTACTCATTGTGAGACACCGTTAATCAAGCAAATCCAATAGACCAAAAAGGGGAATCTGGAACTGAAATTAGTCCTATGAAGATCTAAAAAGGAACATCATGTCCCAGAATCCTTAAAAAATAATTTTTAAGTGTAAGAATGGTCATAACAATGAATACCACTAGAAATATGCATTGTGGGACTCCTAAATGAGGAATGAAAAGCATAAATACCTTATTCCTCACTCATTATGAGACAACGTTAATCAACCAAATCTAATAGGCAAAAAAGAAGATTCTGGAACTGAAATGTGTCCTTTGAAGATCAGAAAATCACCATCATGTGGCCAAATGCTTTAAACACAATTTTAAAGAGTCAGAATAGTAATAACAATGTATACCATAAGAAATATGCATTGTGGGACTCCAAAATGATGGATGAGAAGCATATATACCTTGTTTCTTACTTATTTTGAGACAACGTTAATCAAGCAAATCCAATAGACCAAAAAGAGGAATCTGGAACTGAAATGAATGCAATGAAGATCTAAAAAGGAACATCATGTCCCTGAATCCTTAAAAAATAATTTTTAAGAGTAAGAATGGTCATAACAATGAATATCACTAGAAATATGCATTGTGGGACTCCTAAATGAGGAATGAAAAGCATATATACCTTGTTCCTCACTCATTGTGAGATACGTTAATCAACCAAATCTAATAGGCAAAAAAGAAGATTCTGGAACTGAAATGAGTCCTTTGAAGATCAGAAAATGACCATCATGTGCCCAAATGCTTTAAACACAATTTTTAAGAGTAAGAATGGTCATAACAATGAATACCACTAGAAATATGCATTCTGGGACTCCTAAATGAGGAATGAGAAGCATATATGCCTTGTTCCTTACTCATTGTGAGACACCGTTAATCAAGCAAATCCAATAGACCAAAAAGGGGAATCTGGAACTGAAATTAGTCCTATGAAGATCTAAAAAGGAACATCATGTCCCAGAATCCTTAAAAAATAATTTTTAAGTGTAAGAATGGTCATAACAATGAATACCACTAGAAATATGCATTGTGGGACTCCTAAATGAGGAATGAAAAGCATAAATACCTTATTCCTCACTCATTATGAGACAACGTTAATCAACCAAATCTAATAGGCAAAAAAGAAGATTCTGGAACTGAAATGTGTCCTTTGAAGATCAGAAAATCACCATCATGTGCCAAATGCTTTAAACACAATTTTAAGAGTAAGAATGTCATAACAATGAATACCATAGAAATATGCATTTGGGACTCCTAAATGAGGAATGAGAAGCATATATGCCTTGTTCCTTACTCATTGTGAGACACCGTTAATCAAGCAAATCCAATAGACCAAAAAGGGAATCTGGAACTGAAATTAGTCCTATGAAGATCTAAAAAGGAACATCATGTCCCAGAATCCTTAAAAAATAATTTTTAAGTGTAAGAATGGTCATAACAATGAATACCACTAGAAATATGCATTGTGGGACTCCTAAATGAGGAATGAAAAGCATAAATACCTTATTCCTCACTCATTATGAGACAACGTTAATCAACCAAATCTAATAGGCAAAAAAGAAGATTCTGGAACTGAAATGTGTCCTTTGAAGATCAGAAAATCACCATCATGTGCCCAAATGCTTTAAACACAATTTTAAAGAGTCAGAATAGTAATAACAATGTATACCATAAGAAATATGCATTGTGGGACTCCAAAATGATGGATGAGAAGCATATATACCTTGTTTCTTACTTATTTGAGACAACGTTAATCAAGCAAATCCAATAGACCAAAAAGAGGAATCTGGAACTGAAATGAATGCAATGAAGATCAGAAAAGGAACATCATGTCCCTGAATCCTTAAAAAATAATTTTTAAGAGTAAGAATGGTCATAACAATGAATATCACTAGAAATATGCATTGTGGGACTCCTAAATGAGGAATGAAAAGCATATATACCTTGTTCCTCACTCATTGTGAGACAACGTTAATCAACCAAATCTAATAGGCAAAAAAGAAGATTCTGGAACTGAAATGAGTCCTTTGAAGATCAGAAAATGACCATCATGTGCCCAAATGCTTTAAACACAATTTTTAAGAGTAAGAATGGTCATAACAATGAATACCACTAGAAATATGCATTCTGGGACTCCTAAATGAGGAATGAGAAGCATATATCCTTGTTCTTACTCATTGTGAGACAACGTTAATCAAGCAAATCCAATAGACCAAAAAGGGAATCTGGAACTGAAATAGTCTATGAAGATCAAAAAGGAACATCATGTCCCAGAATCCTTAAAAAATAATTTTTAAGAGTAAGAATGGTCATAACAATGAATACACTAGAAATATGCATTGGGACTCCTAAATGAGGAATGAAAAGCATAAATACCTTTTCCTCACTCATTATGAGACAACGTTAATCAACCAAATCTAATAGGCAAAAAAGAAGATTCTGGAACTGAAATGAGTCCTTTGAAGATCAGAAAATGACCATCATGTGCCCAAATGCTTTAAACACAATTTTTAAGAGTAAGAATGGTCATAACAATGAATACCACTAGAAATATGCATTCTGGGACTCCTAAATGAGGAATGAGAAGCATATATGCCTTGTTCCTTACTCATTGTGAGACACCGTTAATCAAGCAAATCCAATAGACCAAAAAGGGGAATCTGGAACTGAAATTAGTCCTATGAAGATCTAAAAAGGAACATCATGTCCCAGAATCCTTAAAAAATAATTTTTAAGTGTAAGAATGGTCATAACAATGAATACCACTAGAAATATGCATTGTGGGACTCCTAAATGAGGAATGAAAAGCATAAATACCTTATTCCTCACTCATTATGAGACAACGTTAATCAACCAAATCTAATAGGCAAAAAAGAAGATTCTGGAACTGAAATGTGTCCTTTGAAGATCAGAAAATCACCATCATGTGGCCAAATGCTTTAAACACAATTTTAAAGAGTCAGAATAGTAATAACAATGTATACCATAAGAAATATGCATTGTGGGACTCCAAAATGATGGATGAGAAGCATATATACCTTGTTTCTTACTTATTTTGAGACAACGTTAATCAAGCAAATCCAATAGACCAAAAAGAGGAATCTGGAACTGAAATGAATGCAATGAAGATCAGAAAAGGAACATCATGTCCCTGAATCCTTAAAAAATAATTTTTAAGAGTAAGAATGGTCATAACAATGAATATCACTAGAAATATGCATTGTGGGACTCCTAAATGAGGAATGAAAAGCATATATACCTTGTTCCTCACTCATTGTGAGATACCGTTAATCAACCAAATCTAATAGGCAAAAAAGAAGATTCTGGAACTGAAATGAGTCCTTTGAAGATCAGAAAATGACCATCATGTGCCCAAATGCTTTAAACACAATTTTTAAGAGTAAGAATGGTCATAACAATGAATACCACTAGAAATATGCATTCTGGGACTCCTAAATGAGGAATGAGAAGCATATATGCCTTGTTCCTTACTCATTGTGAGACACCGTTAATCAAGCAAATCCAATAGACCAAAAAGGGGAATCTGGAACTGAAATTAGTCCTATGAAGATCTAAAAAGGAACATCATGTCCCAGAATCCTTAAAAAATAATTTTTAAGTGTAAGAATGGTCATAACAATGAATACCACTAGAAATATGCATTGTGGGACTCCTAAATGAGGAATGAAAAGCATAAATACCTTATTCCTCACTCATTATGAGACAACGTTAATCAACCAAATCTAATAGGCAAAAAAGAAGATTCTGGAACTGAAATGTGTCCTTTGAAGATCAGAAAATCACCATCATGTGGCCAAATGCTTTAAACACAATTTTAAAGAGTCAGAATAGTAATAACAATGTATACCATAAGAAATATGCATTGTGGGACTCCAAAATGATGGATGAGAAGCATATATACCTTGTTTCTTACTTATTTTGAGACAACGTTAATCAAGCAAATCCAATAGACCAAAAAGAGGAATCTGGAACTGAAATGAATGCAATGAAGATCAAAAAGGAACATCATGTCCCTGAATCCTTAAAAAATAATTTTTAAGAGTAAGAATGGTCATAACAATGAATATCACTAGAAATATGCATTGTGGGACTCCTAAATGAGGAATGAAAAGCATATATACCTTGTTCCTCACTCATTGTGAGATACGTTAATCAACCAAATCTAATAGGCAAAAAAGAAGATTCTGGAACTGAAATGAGTCCTTTGAAGATCAGAAAATGACCATCATGTGCCCAAATGCTTTAAACACAATTTTTAAGAGTAAGAATGGTCATAACAATGAATACCACTAGAAATATGCATTCTGGGACTCCTAAATGAGGAATGAGAAGCATATATGCCTTGTTCCTTACTCATTGTGAGACACCGTTAATCAAGCAAATCCAATAGACCAAAAAGGGGAATCTGGAACTGAAATTAGTCCTATGAAGATCTAAAAAGGAACATCATGTCCCAGAATCCTTAAAAAATAATTTTTAAGTGTAAGAATGGTCATAACAATGAATACCACTAGAAATATGCATTGTGGGACTCCTAAATGAGGAATGAAAAGCATAAATACCTTATTCCTCACTCATTATGAGACAACGTTAATCAACCAAATCTAATAGGCAAAAAAGAAGATTCTGGAACTGAAATGAGTCCTTTGAAGATCAGAAAATGACCATCATGTGCCCAAATGCTTTAAACACAATTTTTAAGAGTAAGAATGGTCATAACAATGAATACCACTAGAAATATGCATTCTGGGACTCCTAAATGAGGAATGAGAAGCATATATGCCTTGTTCCTTACTCATTGTGAGACACCGTTAATCAAGCAAATCCAATAGACCAAAAAGGGGAATCTGGAACTGAAATTAGTCCTATGAAGATCTAAAAAGGAACATCATGTCCCAGAATCCTTAAAAAATAATTTTTAAGTGTAAGAATGGTCATAACAATGAATACCACTAGAAATATGCATTGTGGGACTCCTAAATGAGGAATGAAAAGCATAAATACCTTATTCCTCACTCATTATGAGACAACGTTAATCAACCAAATCTAATAGGCAAAAAAGAAGATTCTGGAACTGAAATGTGTCCTTTGAAGATCAGAAAATCACCATCATGTGGCCAAATGCTTTAAACACAATTTTAAAGAGTCAGAATAGTAATAACAATGTATACCATAAGAAATATGCATTGTGGGACTCCAAAATGATGGATGAGAAGCATATATACCTTGTTTCTTACTTATTTTGAGACAACGTTAATCAAGCAAATCCAATAGACCAAAAAGAGGAATCTGGAACTGAAATGAATGCAATGAAGATCAGAAAAGGAACATCATGTCCCTGAATCCTTAAAAAATAATTTTTAAGAGTAAGAATGGTCATAACAATGAATATCACTAGAAATATGCATTGTGGGACTCCTAAATGAGGAATGAAAAGCATATATACCTTGTTCCTCACTCATTGTGAGATACGTTAATCAACCAAATCTAATAGGCAAAAAAGAAGATTCTGGAACTGAAATGAGTCCTTTGAAGATCAGAAAATGACCATCATGTGCCCAAATGCTTTAAACACAATTTTTAAGAGTAAGAATGGTCATAACAATGAATACCACTAGAAATATGCATTCTGGGACTCCTAAATGAGGAATGAGAAGCATATATGCCTTGTTCCTTACTCATTGTGAGACACCGTTAATCAAGCAAATCCAATAGACCAAAAAGGGGAATCTGGAACTGAAATTAGTCCTATGAAGATCTAAAAAGGAACATCATGTCCCAGAATCCTTAAAAAATAATTTTTAAGTGTAAGAATGGTCATAACAATGAATACCACTAGAAATATGCATTGTGGGACTCCTAAATGAGGAATGAAAAGCATAAATACCTTATTCCTCACTCATTATGAGACAACGTTAATCAACCAAATCTAATAGGCAAAAAAGAAGATTCTGGAACTGAAATGTGTCCTTTGAAGATCAGAAAATCACCATCATGTGGCCAAATGCTTTAAACACAATTTTAAAGAGTCAGAATAGTAATAACAATGTATACCATAAGAAATATGCATTGTGGGACTCCAAAATGATGGATGAGAAGCATATATACCTTGTTTCTTACTTATTTTGAGACAACGTTAATCAAGCAAATCCAATAGACCAAAAAGAGGAATCTGGAACTGAAATGAATGCAATGAAGATCAAAAAGGAACATCATGTCCCTGAATCCTTAAAAAATAATTTTTAAGAGTAAGAATGGTCATAACAATGAATATCACTAGAAATATGCATTGTGGGACTCCTAAATGAGGAATGAAAAGCATATATACCTTGTTCCTCACTCATTGTGAGATACGTTAATCAACCAAATCTAATAGGCAAAAAAGAAGATTCTGGAACTGAAATGAGTCCTTTGAAGATCAGAAAATGACCATCATGTGCCCAAATGCTTTAAACACAATTTTTAAGAGTAAGAATGGTCATAACAATGAATACCACTAGAAATATGCATTCTGGGACTCCTAAATGAGGAATGAGAAGCATATATGCCTTGTTCCTTACTCATTGTGAGACACCGTTAATCAAGCAAATCCAATAGACCAAAAAGGGAATCTGGAACTGAAATTAGTCCTATGAAGATCTAAAAAGGAACATCATGTCCCAGAATCCTTAAAAAATAATTTTTAAGTGTAAGAATGGTCATAACAATGAATACCACTAGAAATATGCATTGTGGGACTCCTAAATGAGGAATGAAAAGCATAAATACCTTATTCCTCACTCATTATGAGACAACGTTAATCAACCAAATCTAATAGGCAAAAAAGAAGATTCTGGAACTGAAATGTGTCCTTTGAAGATCAGAAAATCACCATCATGTGGCCAAATGCTTTAAACACAATTTTAAAGAGTCAGAATAGTAATAACAATGTATACCATAAGAAATATGCATTGTGGGACTCCAAAATGATGGATGAGAAGCATATATACCTTGTTTCTTACTTATTTTGAGACAACGTTAATCAAGCAAATCCAATAGACCAAAAAGAGGAATCTGGAACTGAAATGAATGCAATGAAGATCAAAAAGGAACATCATGTCCCTGAATCCTTAAAAAATAATTTTTAAGAGTAAGAATGGTCATAACAATGAATATCACTAGAAATATGCATTGTGGGACTCCTAAATGAGGAATGAAAAGCATATATACCTTGTTCCTCACTCATTGTGAGATACGTTAATCAACCAAATCTAATAGGCAAAAAAGAAGATTCTGGAACTGAAATGAGTCCTTTGAAGATCAGAAAATGACCATCATGTGCCCAAATGCTTTAAACACAATTTTTAAGAGTAAGAATGGTCATAACAATGAATACCACTAGAAATATGCATTCTGGGACTCCTAAATGAGGAATGAGAAGCATATATGCCTTGTTCCTTACTCATTGTGAGACACCGTTAATCAAGCAAATCCAATAGACCAAAAAGGGGAATCTGGAACTGAAATTAGTCCTATGAAGATCTAAAAAGGAACATCATGTCCCAGAATCCTTAAAAAATAATTTTTAAGTGTAAGAATGGTCATAACAATGAATACCACTAGAAATATGCATTGTGGGACTCCTAAATGAGGAATGAAAAGCATAAATACCTTATTCCTCACTCATTATGAGACAACGTTAATCAACCAAATCTAATAGGCAAAAAAGAAGATTCTGGAACTGAAATGTGTCCTTTGAAGATCAGAAAATCACCATCATGTGGCCAAATGCTTTAAACACAATTTTAAAGAGTCAGAATAGTAATAACAATGTATACCATAAGAAATATGCATTGTGGGACTCCAAAATGATGGATGAGAAGCATATATACCTTGTTTCTTACTTATTTTGAGACAACGTTAATCAAGCAAATCCAATAGACCAAAAAGAGGAATCTGGAACTGAAATGAATGCAATGAAGATCAAAAAGGAACATCATGTCCCTGAATCCTTAAAAAATAATTTTTAAGAGTAAGAATGGTCATAACAATGAATATCACTAGAAATATGCATTGTGGGACTCCTAAATGAGGAATGAAAAGCATATATACCTTGTTCCTCACTCATTGTGAGACACGTTAATCAACCAAATCTAATAGGCAAAAAAGAAGATTCTGGAACTGAAATGAGTCCTTTGAAGATCAGAAAATGACCATCATGTGCCCAAATGCTTTAAACACAATTTTAAGAGTAAGAATGGTCATAACAATGAATACCACTAGAAATATGCATTCTGGGACTCCTAAATGAGGAATGAGAAGCATATATGCCTTGTTCCTTACTCATTGTGAGACACCGTTAATCAAGCAAATCCAATAGACCAAAAAGGGAATCTGGAACTGAAATTAGTCCTATGAAGATCTAAAAAGGAACATCATGTCCCAGAATCCTTAAAAAATAATTTTTAAGTGTAAGAATGGTCATAACAATGAATACCACTAGAAATATGCATTGTGGGACTCCTAAATGAGGAATGAAAAGCATAAATACCTTATTCCTCACTCATTATGAGACAACGTTAATCAACCAAATCTAATAGGCAAAAAAGAAGATTCTGGAACTGAAATGTGTCCTTTGAAGATCAGAAAATCACCATCATGTGGCCAAATGCTTTAAACACAATTTTAAAGAGTCAGAATAGTAATAACAATGTATACCATAAGAAATATGCATTGTGGGACTCCAAAATGATGGATGAGAAGCATATATACCTTGTTTCTTACTTATTTTGAGACAACGTTAATCAAGCAAATCCAATAGACCAAAAAGAGGAATCTGGAACTGAAATGATGCAATGAAGATCAAAAAGGAACATCATGTCCCTGAATCCTTAAAAAATAATTTTTAAGAGTAAGAATGGTCATAACAATGAATACCACTAGAAATATGCATTGTGGGACTCCTAAATGAGGAATGAAAAGCATATATACCTTGTTCCTCACTCATTGTGAGACACGTTAATCAACCAAATCTAATAGGCAAAAAAGAAGATTCTGGAACTGAAATGAGTCCTTTGAAGATCAGAAAATGACCATCATGTGCCCAAATGCTTTAAACACAATTTTTAAGAGTAAGAATGGTCATAACAATGAATACCACTAGAAATATGCATTCTGGGACTCCTAAATGAGGAATGAGAAGCATATATACCTTGTTCCTTACTCATTGTGAGACACCGTTAATCAAGCAAATCCAATAGACCAAAAAGGGAATCTGGAACTGAAATTAGTCCTATGAAGATCAAAAAGAACATCATGTCCAAATCCTTAAAAATAATTTTTAAGAGTAAGAATGGTCATAACAATGAATACCACTAGAAATATGCATTGTGGGACTCCTAAATGAGGAATGAAAAGCATATATACCTTGTTCCTTACTCATTTGAGACAACGTTAATCAAGCAAATCCAATAGACCAAAAAGAGGAATCTGGAACTGAAATGATGCAATGAAGATCAAAAAGGAACATCATGTCCCGAATCCTTAAAAAATAATTTTTAAGAGTAAGAATGGTCATAACAATGAATACACTAGAAATATGCATTGTGGGACTCCTAAATGAGGAATGAAAAGCATATATACCTTGTTCCTCACTCATTGTGAGATACGTTAATCAACCAAATCTAATAGGCAAAAAAGAAGATTCTGGAACTGAAATGAGTCCTTTGAAGATCAGAAAATGACCATCATGTGCCCAAATGCTTTAAACACAATTTTTAAGAGTAAGAATGGTCATAACAATGAATACCACTAGAAATATGCATTCTGGGACTCCTAAATGAGGAATGAGAAGCATATATGCCTTGTTCCTTACTCATTGTGAGACACCGTTAATCAAGCAAATCCAATAGACCAAAAAGGGGAATCTGGAACTGAAATTAGTCCTATGAAGATCTAAAAAGGAACATCATGTCCCAGAATCCTTAAAAAATAATTTTTAAGTGTAAGAATGGTCATAACAATGAATACCACTAGAAATATGCATTGTGGGACTCCTAAATGAGGAATGAAAAGCATAAATACCTTATTCCTCACTCATTATGAGACAACGTTAATCAACCAAATCTAATAGGCAAAAAAGAAGATTCTGGAACTGAAATGTGTCCTTTGAAGATCAGAAAATCACCATCATGTGGCCAAATGCTTTAAACACAATTTTAAAGAGTCAGAATAGTAATAACAATGTATACCATAAGAAATATGCATTGTGGGACTCCAAAATGATGGATGAGAAGCATATATACCTTGTTTCTTACTTATTTTGAGACAACGTTAATCAAGCAAATCCAATAGACCAAAAAGAGGAATCTGGAACTGAAATGAATGCAATGAAGATCAAAAAGGAACATCATGTCCCTGAATCCTTAAAAAATAATTTTTAAGAGTAAGAATGGTCATAACAATGAATATCACTAGAAATATGCATTGTGGGACTCCTAAATGAGGAATGAAAAGCATATATACCTTGTTCCTCACTCATTGTGAGATACGTTAATCAACCAAATCTAATAGGCAAAAAAGAAGATTCTGGAACTGAAATGAGTCCTTTGAAGATCAGAAAATGACCATCATGTGCCCAAATGCTTTAAACACAATTTTTAAGAGTAAGAATGGTCATAACAATGAATACCACTAGAAATATGCATTCTGGGACTCCTAAATGAGGAATGAGAAGCATATATGCCTTGTTCCTTACTCATTGTGAGACACCGTTAATCAAGCAAATCCAATAGACCAAAAAGGGGAATCTGGAACTGAAATTAGTCCTATGAAGATCTAAAAAGGAACATCATGTCCCAGAATCCTTAAAAAATAATTTTTAAGTGTAAGAATGGTCATAACAATGAATACCACTAGAAATATGCATTGTGGGACTCCTAAATGAGGAATGAAAAGCATAAATACCTTATTCCTCACTCATTATGAGACAACGTTAATCAACCAAATCTAATAGGCAAAAAAGAAGATTCTGGAACTGAAATGTGTCCTTTGAAGATCAGAAAATCACCATCATGTGGCCAAATGCTTTAAACACAATTTTAAAGAGTCAGAATAGTAATAACAATGTATACCATAAGAAATATGCATTGTGGGACTCCAAAATGATGGATGAGAAGCATATATACCTTGTTTCTTACTTATTTTGAGACAACGTTAATCAAGCAAATCCAATAGACCAAAAAGAGGAATCTGGAACTGAAATGAATGCAATGAAGATCAAAAAGGAACATCATGTCCCTGAATCCTTAAAAAATAATTTTTAAGAGTAAGAATGGTCATAACAATGAATATCACTAGAAATATGCATTGTGGGACTCCTAAATGAGGAATGAAAAGCATATATACCTTGTTCCTCACTCATTGTGAGATACGTTAATCAACCAAATCTAATAGGCAAAAAAGAAGATTCTGGAACTGAAATGAGTCCTTTGAAGATCAGAAAATGACCATCATGTGCCCAAATGCTTTAAACACAATTTTTAAGAGTAAGAATGGTCATAACAATGAATACCACTAGAAATATGCATTCTGGGACTCCTAAATGAGGAATGAGAAGCATATATGCCTTGTTCCTTACTCATTGTGAGACACCGTTAATCAAGCAAATCCAATAGACCAAAAAGGGGAATCTGGAACTGAAATTAGTCCTATGAAGATCTAAAAAGGAACATCATGTCCCAGAATCCTTAAAAAATAATTTTTAAGTGTAAGAATGGTCATAACAATGAATACCACTAGAAATATGCATTGTGGGACTCCTAAATGAGGAATGAAAAGCATAAATACCTTATTCCTCACTCATTATGAGACAACGTTAATCAACCAAATCTAATAGGCAAAAAAGAAGATTCTGGAACTGAAATGTGTCCTTTGAAGATCAGAAAATCACCATCATGTGGCCAAATGCTTTAAACACAATTTTAAAGAGTCAGAATAGTAATAACAATGTATACCATAAGAAATATGCATTGTGGGACTCCAAAATGATGGATGAGAAGCATATATACCTTGTTTCTTACTTATTTTGAGACAACGTTAATCAAGCAAATCCAATAGACCAAAAAGAGGAATCTGGAACTGAAATGAATGCAATGAAGATCTAAAAAGGAACATCATGTCCCTGAATCCTTAAAAAATAATTTTTAAGAGTAAGAATGGTCATAACAATGAATATCACTAGAAATATGCATTGTGGGACTCCTAAATGAGGAATGAAAAGCATATATACCTTGTTCCTCACTCATTGTGAGATACGTTAATCAACCAAATCTAATAGGCAAAAAAGAAGATTCTGGAACTGAAATGAGTCCTTTGAAGATCAGAAAATGACCATCATGTGCCCAAATGCTTTAAACACAATTTTTAAGAGTAAGAATGTCATAACAATGAATACCATAGAAATATGCATTCTGGGACTCCTAAATGAGGATGAGAAGCATATATGCCTTGTTCTTACTCATTGTGAGACACCGTTAATCAAGCAAATCCAATAGACCAAAAAGGGAATCTGGAACTGAAATGATCATGAAGATCTAAAAAGGAACATCATGTCCCTGAATCCTTAAAAAATAATTTTTAAGAGTAAGAATGGTCATAACAATGAATACACTAGAAATATGCATTGTGGGACTCCTAAATGAGGAATGAAAAGCATATATACCTTGTTCCTCACTCATTGTGAGAACGTTAATCAACCAAATCTAATAGGCAAAAAAGAAGATTCTGGAACTGAAATGAGTCCTTTGAAGATCAGAAAATGACCATCATGTGCCCAAATGCTTTAAACACAATTTTTAAGAGTAAGAATGGTCATAACAATGAATACCACTAGAAATATGCATTCTGGGACTCCTAAATGAGGAATGAGAAGCATATATGCCTTGTTCCTTACTCATTGTGAGACACCGTTAATCAAGCAAATCCAATAGACCAAAAAGGGGAATCTGGAACTGAAATTAGTCCTATGAAGATCTAAAAAGGAACATCATGTCCCAGAATCCTTAAAAAATAATTTTTAAGTGTAAGAATGGTCATAACAATGAATACCACTAGAAATATGCATTGTGGGACTCCTAAATGAGGAATGAAAAGCATAAATACCTTATTCCTCACTCATTATGAGACAACGTTAATCAACCAAATCTAATAGGCAAAAAAGAAGATTCTGGAACTGAAATGTGTCCTTTGAAGATCAGAAAATCACCATCATGTGGCCAAATGCTTTAAACACAATTTTAAAGAGTCAGAATAGTAATAACAATGTATACCATAAGAAATATGCATTGTGGGACTCCAAAATGATGGATGAGAAGCATATATACCTTGTTTCTTACTTATTTTGAGACAACGTTAATCAAGCAAATCCAATAGACCAAAAAGAGGAATCTGGAACTGAAATGAATGCAATGAAGATCAGAAAAGGAACATCATGTCCCTGAATCCTTAAAAAATAATTTTTAAGAGTAAGAATGGTCATAACAATGAATATCACTAGAAATATGCATTGTGGGACTCCTAAATGAGGAATGAAAAGCATATATACCTTGTTCCTCACTCATTGTGAGACACGTTAATCAACCAAATCTAATAGGCAAAAAAGAAGATTCTGGAACTGAAATGAGTCCTTTGAAGATCAGAAAATGACCATCATGTGCCCAAATGCTTTAAACACAATTTTTAAGAGTAAGAATGGTCATAACAATGAATACCACTAGAAATATGCATTCTGGGACTCCTAAATGAGGAATGAGAAGCATATATGCCTTGTTCCTTACTCATTGTGAGACACCGTTAATCAAGCAAATCCAATAGACCAAAAAGGGGAATCTGGAACTGAAATTAGTCCTATGAAGATCTAAAAAGGAACATCATGTCCCAGAATCCTTAAAAAATAATTTTTAAGTGTAAGAATGGTCATAACAATGAATACCACTAGAAATATGCATTGTGGGACTCCTAAATGAGGAATGAAAAGCATAAATACCTTATTCCTCACTCATTATGAGACAACGTTAATCAACCAAATCTAATAGGCAAAAAAGAAGATTCTGGAACTGAAATGTGTCCTTTGAAGATCAGAAAATCACCATCATGTGGCCAAATGCTTTAAACACAATTTTAAAGAGTCAGAATAGTAATAACAATGTATACCATAAGAAATATGCATTGTGGGACTCCAAAATGATGGATGAGAAGCATATATACCTTGTTTCTTACTTATTTTGAGACAACGTTAATCAAGCAAATCCAATAGACCAAAAAGAGGAATCTGGAACTGAAATGAATGCAATGAAGATCAGAAAAGGAACATCATGTCCCTGAATCCTTAAAAAATAATTTTTAAGAGTAAGAATGGTCATAACAATGAATATCACTAGAAATATGCATTGGGGACTCCTAAATGAGGAATGAAAAGCATATATACCTTGTTCCTCACTCATTGTGAGATACGTTAATCAACCAAATCTAATAGGCAAAAAAGAAGATTCTGGAACTGAAATGAGTCCTTTGAAGATCAGAAAATGACCATCATGTGCCCAAATGCTTTAAACACAATTTTTAAGAGTAAGAATGGTCATAACAATGAATACCACTAGAAATATGCATTCTGGGACTCCTAAATGAGGAATGAGAAGCATATATGCCTTGTTCCTTACTCATTGTGAGACACCGTTAATCAAGCAAATCCAATAGACCAAAAAGGGGAATCTGGAACTGAAATTAGTCCTATGAAGATCTAAAAAGGAACATCATGTCCCAGAATCCTTAAAAAATAATTTTTAAGTGTAAGAATGGTCATAACAATGAATACCACTAGAAATATGCATTGTGGGACTCCTAAATGAGGAATGAAAAGCATAAATACCTTATTCCTCACTCATTATGAGACAACGTTAATCAACCAAATCTAATAGGCAAAAAAGAAGATTCTGGAACTGAAATGTGTCCTTTGAAGATCAGAAAATCACCATCATGTGGCCAAATGCTTTAAACACAATTTTAAAGAGTCAGAATAGTAATAACAATGTATACCATAAGAAATATGCATTGTGGGACTCCAAAATGATGGATGAGAAGCATATATACCTTGTTTCTTACTTATTTTGAGACAACGTTAATCAAGCAAATCCAATAGACCAAAAAGAGGAATCTGGAACTGAAATGAATGCAATGAAGATCAAAAAGGAACATCATGTCCCTGAATCCTTAAAAAATAATTTTTAAGAGTAAGAATGGTCATAACAATGAATATCACTAGAAATATGCATTGTGGGACTCCTAAATGAGGAATGAAAAGCATATATACCTTGTTCCTCACTCATTGTGAGATACGTTAATCAACCAAATCTAATAGGCAAAAAAGAAGATTCTGGAACTGAAATGAGTCCTTTGAAGATCAGAAAATGACCATCATGTGCCCAAATGCTTTAAACACAATTTTTAAGAGTAAGAATGGTCATAACAATGAATACCACTAGAAATATGCATTCTGGGACTCCTAAATGAGGAATGAGAAGCATATATGCCTTGTTCCTTACTCATTGTGAGACACCGTTAATCAAGCAAATCCAATAGACCAAAAAGGGGAATCTGGAACTGAAATTAGTCCTATGAAGATCTAAAAAGGAACATCATGTCCCAGAATCCTTAAAAAATAATTTTTAAGTGTAAGAATGGTCATAACAATGAATACCACTAGAAATATGCATTGTGGGACTCCTAAATGAGGAATGAAAAGCATAAATACCTTATTCCTCACTCATTATGAGACAACGTTAATCAACCAAATCTAATAGGCAAAAAAGAAGATTCTGGAACTGAAATGTGTCCTTTGAAGATCAGAAAATCACCATCATGTGGCCAAATGCTTTAAACACAATTTTAAAGAGTCAGAATAGTAATAACAATGTATACCATAAGAAATATGCATTGTGGGACTCCAAAATGATGGATGAGAAGCATATATACCTTGTTTCTTACTTATTTTGAGACAACGTTAATCAAGCAAATCCAATAGACCAAAAAGAGGAATCTGGAACTGAAATGAATGCAATGAAGATCAGAAAAGGAACATCATGTCCCTGAATCCTTAAAAAATAATTTTTAAGAGTAAGAATGGTCATAACAATGAATATCACTAGAAATATGCATTGTGGGACTCCTAAATGAGGAATGAAAAGCATATATACCTTGTTCCTCACTCATTGTGAGATACGTTAATCAACCAAATCTAATAGGCAAAAAAGAAGATTCTGGAACTGAAATGAGTCCTTTGAAGATCAGAAAATGACCATCATGTGCCCAAATGCTTTAAACACAATTTTTAAGAGTAAGAATGGTCATAACAATGAATACCACTAGAAATATGCATTCTGGGACTCCTAAATGAGGAATGAGAAGCATATATGCCTTGTTCCTTACTCATTGTGAGACACCGTTAATCAAGCAAATCCAATAGACCAAAAAGGGGAATCTGGAACTGAAATTAGTCCTATGAAGATCTAAAAAGGAACATCATGTCCCAGAATCCTTAAAAAATAATTTTTAAGTGTAAGAATGGTCATAACAATGAATACCACTAGAAATATGCATTGTGGGACTCCTAAATGAGGAATGAAAAGCATAAATACCTTATTCCTCACTCATTATGAGACAACGTTAATCAACCAAATCTAATAGGCAAAAAAGAAGATTCTGGAACTGAAATGTGTCCTTTGAAGATCAGAAAATCACCATCATGTGGCCAAATGCTTTAAACACAATTTTAAAGAGTCAGAATAGTAATAACAATGTATACCATAAGAAATATGCATTGTGGGACTCCAAAATGATGGATGAGAAGCATATATACCTTGTTTCTTACTTATTTTGAGACAACGTTAATCAAGCAAATCCAATAGACCAAAAAGAGGAATCTGGAACTGAAATGAATGCAATGAAGATCAAAAAGGAACATCATGTCCCTGAATCCTTAAAAAATAATTTTTAAGAGTAAGAATGGTCATAACAATGAATATCACTAGAAATATGCATTGGGGACTCCTAAATGAGGAATGAAAAGCATATATACCTTGTTCCTCACTCATTGTGAGATACGTTAATCAACCAAATCTAATAGGCAAAAAAGAAGATTCTGGAACTGAAATGAGTCCTTTGAAGATCAGAAAATGACCATCATGTGCCCAAATGCTTTAAACACAATTTTTAAGAGTAAGAATGGTCATAACAATGAATACCACTAGAAATATGCATTCTGGGACTCCTAAATGAGGAATGAGAAGCATATATGCCTTGTTCCTTACTCATTGTGAGACACCGTTAATCAAGCAAATCCAATAGACCAAAAAGGGGAATCTGGAACTGAAATTAGTCCTATGAAGATCTAAAAAGGAACATCATGTCCCAGAATCCTTAAAAAATAATTTTTAAGTGTAAGAATGGTCATAACAATGAATACCACTAGAAATATGCATTGTGGGACTCCTAAATGAGGAATGAAAAGCATAAATACCTTATTCCTCACTCATTATGAGACAACGTTAATCAACCAAATCTAATAGGCAAAAAAGAAGATTCTGGAACTGAAATGTGTCCTTTGAAGATCAGAAAATCACCATCATGTGGCCAAATGCTTTAAACACAATTTTAAAGAGTCAGAATAGTAATAACAATGTATACCATAAGAAATATGCATTGTGGGACTCCAAAATGATGGATGAGAAGCATATATACCTTGTTTCTTACTTATTTTGAGACAACGTTAATCAAGCAAATCCAATAGACCAAAAAGAGGAATCTGGAACTGAAATGAATGCAATGAAGATCAAAAAGGAACATCATGTCCCTGAATCCTTAAAAAATAATTTTTAAGAGTAAGAATGGTCATAACAATGAATATCACTAGAAATATGCATTGTGGGACTCCTAAATGAGGAATGAAAAGCATATATACCTTGTTCCTCACTCATTGTGAGATACCGTTAATCAACCAAATCTAATAGGCAAAAAAGAAGATTCTGGAACTGAAATGAGTCCTTTGAAGATCAGAAAATGACCATCATGTGCCCAAATGCTTTAAACACAATTTTTAAGAGTAAGAATGGTCATAACAATGAATACCACTAGAAATATGCATTCTGGGACTCCTAAATGAGGAATGAGAAGCATATATGCCTTGTTCCTTACTCATTGTGAGACACCGTTAATCAAGCAAATCCAATAGACCAAAAAGGGGAATCTGGAACTGAAATTAGTCCTATGAAGATCTAAAAAGGAACATCATGTCCCAGAATCCTTAAAAAATAATTTTTAAGTGTAAGAATGGTCATAACAATGAATACCACTAGAAATATGCATTGTGGGACTCCTAAATGAGGAATGAAAAGCATAAATACCTTATTCCTCACTCATTATGAGACAACGTTAATCAACCAAATCTAATAGGCAAAAAAGAAGATTCTGGAACTGAAATGTGTCCTTTGAAGATCAGAAAATCACCATCATGTGGCCAAATGCTTTAAACACAATTTTAAAGAGTCAGAATAGTAATAACAATGTATACCATAAGAAATATGCATTGTGGGACTCCAAAATGATGGATGAGAAGCATATATACCTTGTTTCTTACTTATTTTGAGACAACGTTAATCAAGCAAATCCAATAGACCAAAAAGAGGAATCTGGAACTGAAATGAATGCAATGAAGATCAGAAAAGGAACATCATGTCCCTGAATCCTTAAAAAATAATTTTTAAGAGTAAGAATGGTCATAACAATGAATATCACTAGAAATATGCATTGTGGGACTCCTAAATGAGGAATGAAAAGCATATATACCTTGTTCCTCACTCATTGTGAGATACCGTTAATCAACCAAATCTAATAGGCAAAAAAGAAGATTCTGGAACTGAAATGAGTCCTTTGAAGATCAGAAAATGACCATCATGTGCCCAAATGCTTTAAACACAATTTTTAAGAGTAAGAATGGTCATAACAATGAATACCACTAGAAATATGCATTCTGGGACTCCTAAATGAGGAATGAGAAGCATATATGCCTTGTTCCTTACTCATTGTGAGACACCGTTAATCAAGCAAATCCAATAGACCAAAAAGGGGAATCTGGAACTGAAATTAGTCCTATGAAGATCTAAAAAGGAACATCATGTCCCAGAATCCTTAAAAAATAATTTTTAAGTGTAAGAATGGTCATAACAATGAATACCACTAGAAATATGCATTGTGGGACTCCTAAATGAGGAATGAAAAGCATAAATACCTTATTCCTCACTCATTATGAGACAACGTTAATCAACCAAATCTAATAGGCAAAAAAGAAGATTCTGGAACTGAAATGTGTCCTTTGAAGATCAGAAAATCACCATCATGTGGCCAAATGCTTTAAACACAATTTTAAAGAGTCAGAATAGTAATAACAATGTATACCATAAGAAATATGCATTGTGGGACTCCAAAATGATGGATGAGAAGCATATATACCTTGTTTGTTACTTATTTTGAGACAACGTTAATCAAGCAAATCCAATAGGCCAAAAAGAGGAATCTGGAACTGAAATGAATGCAATGAAGATCAGAAAAGGAACATCATGTCCCTGAATCCTTAAAAAATAATTTTTAAGAGTAAGAATGGTCATAACAATGAATATCACTAGAAATATGCATTGTGGGACTCCTAAATGAGGAATGAAAAGCATATATACCTTGTTCCTCACTCATTGTGAGATACCGTTAATCAACCAAATCCAATAGGCAAAAAAGAAGATTCTGGAACTGAAATGAGTCCTTTGAAGATCAGAAAATGACCATCATGTGCCCAAATGCTTTAAACACAATTTTTAAGAGTAAGAATGGTCATAACAATGAATACCACTAGAAATATGCATTCTGGGACTCCTAAATGAGGAATGAGAAGCATATATGCCTTGTTCCTTACTCATTGTGAGACACCGTTAATCAAGCAAATCCAATAGACCAAAAAGGGGAATCTGGAACTGAAATTAGTCCTATGAAGATCTAAAAAGGAACATCATGTCCCAGAATCCTTAAAAAATAATTTTTAAGTGTAAGAATGGTCATAACAATGAATACCACTACAAATATGCATTGTGGGACTCCAAAATGAGGAATGAGAAGCATACATACCTTTTTTTACGTAAACATTGGGTGACACCGTTAATCAATCAAATCCAATAGTGGTACTCCTACATGAGAAATGAGAAGCATATATACGTTGTTTCTCACTTATTATGAGACACCGTTAATCAAGCAAATCCAATAGACCAAAAAGAGGAAGCTGGAACTGAAATTAGTTATATGAAGAACTGAAATTAGTTATATGAAGATCTGAAAAGGAAGATCATGTCCCTGAATGCTTAAAAAATAATTTTAATGAGTAAGAATGGTCATAACAATGAATACCACTAGAAATATGCATTGTGGGACTTCTAGATGAGGAATAAGAAGCATATATACCTTTTTACTCAAACATTGGGAGACAACGTTAATCAACCAAATCCAATAGACCAAAAAGAGGAATCTGGATCTGAAATGAGTACAATGAAGATCAGATAAGGAACTTCATGTCCCCAAATGCTTAAAACAGAATTTAAAAGAGTGAGAATAGTAATAACAATGAATACCATTAGAAATATGCATTGTGGGCCTCCTAAATGAGGAATAGGAAGCAACTATACCAGGTTATTCACTCATTGTAAGACACTGTTAATCAACAAAATTTAATTGACCAAAAAGAGGAATCTGGAAATAAAATGAGTCCCTTGAAGATCAGAAAAGGAATTTCATGTCCCAAAATGCTTAAAACAGTATTTTAAAGAGTAAGAATAGTAATAACAATGAATAGCACTAGAAATATGCATTGTGGGACTCCTAACTTGGGAATGAGAAGCATAAATACCTTGTTCCTCACCTGTTTGAAACACCGTTAAGCAACCAAATCTAATAGACGAAAAACATGAATCTGGAAATGAAATAAATCCCATTAAAATCAGTAAAGGAACATCAAGTCCCAGAATCCTTAAAAAATATTTTTTAAGAGTAAGAATGGTCATAACACTGAATACCACTAGAAATATGCATTTTGGGACTCCTAAATGAGGAATGAGAAGCATATATACATTGTTCCTCACTCATTCTAAGACACCGTTAATGAACCAAATCTAATAGGCAAAAAAGAAGAATCTGGAACTGAAATGAGTCCTTTGAAGATCAGAAAATGAACATCATGTCCCTGAATGCTTTAAACACAATTTTAAAGAGTAAGAATTGTCATAACAATGAATACCACTACAAAAATGCATTGTGGGACTCCAAAATGAGGAATGAGAAGCATACATACCTTTTTTTACGTAAACATTGGGAGACACCGTTAATCAATCAAATCCAATAGTGGTACTCCTAAATGAGAAATGAGAAGCATATATACGTTGTTTCTCACTTATTATGAGATACCATTAATCAAGCAAATCCAATAGACCAAAAAGAGGAATCAGGAACTGAAATTAGTTATATGAACAACTGAAATTAGTTCTATGAAGATCTGAAAAGGAAGATCATGTCCCAGAATGCTTAAAAAATAATTTTAATGAGTAAGAATAGTAATAACAATGAATACCACTAGAAATATGCATTGTGGGACTCCTAAATGAGGAATGAGAACCATATATATATTTTTCCTCACTCATTGTGAGATACCGTTAATGAACCAAATGTAATAGGCAGAAAAGAAGAATCTGGAACTGAAATGAGTCATTTGAAGATCAGAAAATTAACATCATGTCCCTGAATGCTTTAAACACAATTTTAATGAGTAAGAATTGTCATAACAATGAATACCACTACAAATATGCATTGTGGGACTCCAAAATGAGGAATGAGAAGCATACATACCTTTTTTTACGTAAACATTGGGAGACACCGTTAATCAATCAAATTCAATAGTGGTAATCCTAAATGAGAAATGAGAAGCATATATACGTTGTTTCTCACTTATTATGAGACACCGTTAATCAAGCAAATCCAATAGACCAAAAAGAGGAATCTGGAACTGAAATTAGTTATATGAAGAACTGAAATTAGTTCTATGAAGATCTGAAAAGGAAGATCATGTCCCTGAATGCTTAAAAACTAATTTTAATGAGTAAGAATGGTCATAACAATAAATACCACTAGAAATATGCATTGTGGGACTTCTAGATGAGGAATGAGAAGCATATATACCTTTTTACTCAAACATTGGGAGACAACGTTAATCAATCAAATCCAATAGACCAAAAAGAGAAATCTGCAACTGAAATGAGTACAATGAAGATCAGATAAGGAACTTCATCTCCCCAAATGCTTAAAACAGAATTTAAAAGAGTGAGAATAGTAATAACAATGAATACCATTAGAAATATGCATTGTGGGCCTCCTAAATGAGGAATATGAAGCAAGTATACCAGGTTATTCACTCATTGTAAGACACCGTTAATCAACCAAATCTAATTGATCAAAAAGAGGAATCTGGAACTAAAATGAGTCCCTTGAAGATCAGAAAAGGAATTTCATGTTCCAAAATGCTTAAAACAGTATTTTAAAGAGTAAGAATAGTAATAACAATGAATACCACTAGAAATATGCATTGTGGGACTCCTAACTTGGGAATGAGAAGCATAAATACATTGTTCCTCACCTGTGTCAGACACCGTTAATAAACCAAATCTAATAGACGAAAAACAGGAATCTGGAAATGAAATAAATCCCATTAAAATCAGTAAAGGAACATCAAGTCCCCGAATGCTTAATACATAATTTTAAAGAGTAAGAATGGTCATAACAATGAATACAACTAGAAATATGCATTGTGGGACTCCGAAATGAGGGATGAGAAGCATATATATCTTGTTTCTCACTTATTGTGAGACACCATTAATCAAACAAATCCAATAGACCAAAAAGAGGAATCTGGAACTGAAATTAGTCCTATGAAGATCTGAAAAGGAACATCATGTCTCCAAATGCTTTAAAAAATTATTTTAAAGAGTAAGAATGGTCATAACAATGAATACCACTATTAATATGCATTGTGGGACTCCTAAATGAAGAATGAGAAGCATATATACCTTTTTACTCAAACATTGGGAGACATCGTTAATCAATCAAATCCAATAGACCAAAAAGAGGAATCTGGAACTGAAATGAGTCCCATGCAAATCATAAAAGGAACTTCATGTCCCCAATTGCTTAAAACAGAATTTTGAAGAGTAAGAATAGTAATAACAATTAATACCACTTGAAATATGCATTGTGGGACTCTTCAATAAGGAATGAGAAGCATATATACCGTGTTCCTCCGTCATTGTTAGACACCGTTAATCAACCAAATCCAATACACCAAAAACAGGAATTTGGAACTGAAATGAGTCCCATGAAGATCATAAACGGAAGTTTATGTTCCCAACTGCTTAAACAGAATTTTAAAGAGTCAGAATAGTAATAACACTAGAAATATGCATTGTGGGACTCCAAAATGAGGGATGAGAAGCATATATACCTTATTTCTCACTTATGGTGAGACACCGTTAATCAACAAAAACCAATAGACCACAAAGAGGAATTTGGAAGTGAAATTAGTCCGATGAAGATCTGAAAAGGAACATCACATCCCCAAATGCTTAATAAATAATTTTAAAGACTAAGAATTTTCATAACAAATAATACCACTAGAAATATGCATTGTGGGACTCCTAAATAAACAATGAGAAGCATATATACCTTATTCCTCACTCATTGGGAGACACCGTTAATCAACCAAATATAATTGGCAAAAAAGAAGAATCTGAACGGAAATGAGTCTTTTGAACATCAGAAAATGAACATCATGTCCCGAATGCTTTAAACACAATATTGAATACCACTAGCAATATGCATTGCAGGACTCGTAGATGAGGAATGTGAAGCATATATACCTTTTTACTGAAACATTGGGACACAACGTTACTCAATCAAATCTAATAGACCAAAAAGAGGAATCTTGAACTGAAATGAGTACAACGAAGATCAGATAAGGAACTTCATGTCCCCAAATGCTTAAAACATAATTTAAAAGAGTAAGAATTGTAATAACAATGAATACCACAATAAATATGCATTGTGGGACCCCTAAATGAGGAATGAGAAGAAAATAAACCAGGTTATTTACTAATTGTGAGACACCGTTAATCAACTAAATCAAATAGACCAAAAGGAGAAATCTGAAACTGAAATGAGTCCCTTGAAGAACATAAAAGGAACTTCATGTCACGAAATGCTTAAAACAGAATTTTAAAGAGTAAGAATAGTAATAACAATGAATATCACTAGAAATATGCATTGTGGGACTCCTAACTTCGGAATGAGAAGCATATATACCTTGTTCCTCACCTATGTGAGACACCATTAATCAGCCAAATCTAATAGACGAAAAACAGGAATCTGGAACTGAAATAAGTCCCATGAAGATCAGTAAAGGAACATCAAGTCCCCGAATGCATAAAACAAAAACTTAAAGAGTAAGAATTGTCATAACCATGAATTACACTAGAAATGTGCATTGTGGGACTCCTAAATGAGGAATGAGAAGCATATATACCTTGTTTGTCATTCAATTGGAGACATCGTTAATCTACCAAATCCAATAGAGCAAAAAGAGGAATTTGGATCTGAAATGTGTCTCATGAAGATCAGAAAAGGAACTTCATGTCCCCGAATGCTTAAAACAGAATTTTAAAGAATAATAATGATCATAACAATGAATATCATTAGAAATATCCATTGTGGGACTACCAAATGAGGAATGAGAAGCATATATACCTTTTTACTCAGTCAGTGGGAGACACCGTTAATCAACCAAATCAAATAAACCAAAAAGAGGAATCTGGAACTGGAATGAGTCCCATAAAGATCAGAAAAGGAACTTCATGTCCCTAAATGCTTAAAACAGAATTTTAATGAGCAAGAATGATCATAACAATGAGTATCACTAGAAATATGCATTGAGGAACTCAAAAATGAGGAATGAAAAACATATATACCTTATTTATTATTCCTTGTGAGACATCGTTAATCAACCAAATCCAATAAACCAAAAAGAGGAATCTGGAACTGAAATGAGTCCCATAAAGATCAGAAAAGGAACTTCATGTTTGCAAATGCTTAAAACATAATTTTAAACAGTAAGAATGGTCATAACAATGAATACTACTATAAATATGCATGAGGAATGAGAATCATATATACCTTGTTCCTCACTCATAGTGAGACACCACTAATCAACCAAATCTAATATACCAAAAAGAGGAATCTGGAACTTAAATGAGTCACATCAAGATCAGAAAAGGAACTACATGTCCCTAAATGCTTAAAACAGAGTTTTTAAAGAGTAAGAATAATAACAACAATGGACACCAATAGAAATATGCATTTCGGAACACTTAAATGAGGAATGAGAAGCATATATAACTTGTTACTCACTCATTGTGAAACACCGTTAATCAACGAAATCCAATAGACTAGAAAGAGGAATCTGGAACTTAAATGAATCCCATGAAGATCAGAAAAGCAACTTCATGTCCCTGAATGCCTAAAACCGAATTTTAAACAGTAAGAATAGTAATAGCAATGAATACCACAAGAAATATGCATTGTGGGACTCCTAACTGAGGAATAAGAAGCATATATACGTTGTTTCTCATTCATTGGGAGACATCGTTGATCAACAAAATCCAAATGACCAAAAAGAGGAATCTGCACCTGAAATGAGTCCCATCAAGATCTGAAAAGGAACTTCATTTCCCGAAATGCTTAAAACAGAATTTTAAAGAGTCAGAATAGTAATAACAATGAATACCATTAGAAATATGCATTGTGGGCCTCCTAAATGAGGACTAGGAAGCAAATATACCAGGCTATTCACTCATTGTGAGACACCGTTAATCAACCAAATCTAATTGACCAAAAAGAGGAATCTGGAACTAAAATGAGTCCCTTGAAGATCAGAAAAAGAACTTCGTGTCCCCAGATGCTTAAATTAAAATTTTAAAGTGTAAGAATAGTTATAACAACGAATACCACTAGGAATATGCATTGTGGGATTCCTAACTGAGGAATGAGAAGCATAAATACCTTGTTCCTCACACATTGTGAGACACCATTAATCAACAAAATCCACATGACCAAAAAGAGGAATCTGCACCATAAATGAGTGCCATGAAGATCTAAAAAGGAACTTCATTTCCCGAAATGCTTAAAACAGAATTTTAAAGAGTCAGAATAGTAATAACAATGAATACCACGAGAAATATGCATTGTTGGACTCCTAAATGAGTAATGAGAAGCAAATATACCTGGTTACTCACTAAATGAGGAATTTGAAGCAAATATACCTTGTTCCTCACTCATTGTGAGACAACGCTAATCAACCAAATCTAATAGACAAAAAAGAGGAATCTGGAACTGAAATGAGTCCTATGAAGATCAGAAAAGGAACATCATGTCCCTGAATGCTTAAAACATAATTTAAAAGAGTATGAATGATCACAACAACGAATACCACTAGAAATATGCTTTGTGGGATTCCTAAATAAGGAATGAGAAGCACATACACTTTTTTAGTCACTCTTTGGGAGAAATTGTTAATCAACCAAATTCAATAGGCCAAAAAGAGGAATCTGGAACTGAAATGAGTCAAATGAAGATCAGAAAAAGAACTTCTTGTCCCTAAATGCTTATAACAGAATTTTAAAGAGTAAGAATAATAATAACAATGAATATTACTAGAAATATGCATTGTGGGGCTCCTAAATGAGGAATGAGAAGCATATATGCCTCATTAGTATTTCATTGGGAGACAGAGTTAATCAACCAAATCCAATAGAAAAAAACAAGGAATCTGGAACTGAAATGAATGCAATGAAGATCAGAAAAGGACCTTAATGTCCCCAAATGCTTAAAATAAAAATGCAATGAAGATCAGAAGAGTACGAATAGTAATAACAATGAATTCTACTAGAAATATGCATTGTGGGACTCCTAAATGAGGAATGAGAAGCATATATGCCTCGTTTGTACTCCATTGGGAGACAGAGTTAACCAACCAAATCCAATAGAAAAAAAAAAGAGGAATCTTGAACTGAAATGAATGCAATGAAGATCAGAAAAGGAACATCAAATCCTCGAATGCTTTAAACATAATTTTAAAGAGTATGAAATGTCATAACAATGAATACAACTAGAAATATGCATTGTGGGACTCCTAAATGAGGAATTATAAGCGTTTGTACCTTGTTTATCATTCATTGGGAGACATCGTTAATCAACCAAATCCAATAGACCAAAAAGAGGAGTCCCACAAATGTGTAAAACAAAATTTTAAAGAGTAAGAATCGTCATAACCATGAATGCCACTAGAAATATGCATTTTGGGACTCCTAAATGAGGAATGAGAAGCAGATATACCATGTTCCCAACTCTTTGTGAGACAGTGTTAATCAACCAATTCTAAAAGACCAAAAAGAGGAATTTGCACCTGAAATGAGTCTTATGAAGTTAAAAAAATGAACTCTATGTCCCTTTATGCCAAAAATGGAATTTTAAAGGGTAAGAATATTAATAACAATGAATACCATTAGAAATATGCATTGTGGGAATCCTAAATGAGGAATGAGAAGGATCTATACCATGTTACTTACTTATTGTGAGACACCGTTAATCAACCAATACTAATAGAACAAAAAGATGAATCTGGACCTGAAATGAGTCTCATGAAGATCAGAAAAGGAACTTCATGTCCCTATATACCAAAAATAGAATTTTAAAGTGTAAGAATATTAATAACAATGAATACCACTAGAAATATGCATTGTGGGACTCCTAAATGAGGAATGAGAAGCATATATACCTTTTTACTCACACATTTGGAGACACCGTTAATCAATCAAATTAATTAGACCAAAAAGAGGAATCTGTAAATGAAATGAGTCCCATGAAGATTAGAAAATGAACTTCATGTCTCCAAATGCTTAAAGCAGAATTCTAAATAGTAAGAATAGTAATAACAATGATTACCACTAGAAATATGAATTGTGGGACTCCTAAATGAGGAATGAGAAGCATATATACCTTGTTACTCACTCATTGTGAGAAACCGTTAATCAACCAAATCCAATAGATCAAAAAAGAAGAATCTGGAACTGAAATGAATCCCATGAAGATCAGAAAACAAACTTCACGTCCCTAGATGGTTAAAACAGAATTTTAAAGAGTCAGAATAGTAATAACGATTAATACCACTACAAATATGCATTATAGGACTCCTAACTGAGGAATGAGAAGCATATATATCTTGTTCCTCACTCATTGTGAGACACCGTTTATCAACCAAATCAAATAAACAATAAATAACAATAGAAGTATGAATTGTGGGACTCCAAAATGAGGAATGAGAAGCATATATGCCTTGTTACTCACTCATTGTGAGACACCATTAATCAAACAAGTCCAATAGACACAAAAGAGGAATCTGGAACTGAAATGAGTCGCATGAATATCAGAAAAGGAACATCATGTCCTCGAATGCTTAAAGCATAATTTTAAAGAGTATGAATGGTCATAACAATGAATACGACTAGAAATATGTTTTTAGTGGGACTCCTAAATGAGGAATGAGAAGCATATACACTTTTTTAGTCACTCATTGGGAGACACTGTTAATCAACCAAATCCAATAGACCAAAAAGAGGAATCTGGAACTGAAATGAGTCAAATGAAGATCAGAAAAAGAACTTCTTGTCCCCAAATGCTTATAACAGAATTTAAAAGAGTAAGAATAGAAATAACAATGAATATCACTAGAAATTTGCATTGTAGGACTCCAAACTTGGGAATGAGAAGCCTATATACCTTGTTCCTCACTCATTGTGAGACACCGTTAATCAACCAAATCCATTTACCCGAAACAGGAATCTGGAACAGAAATGAGTCCCATGACGATCAGAAAAGGAACATCATGTCCCCAAATTCTTAAAACATTATTTTAAAGAGGAAGAATGGTGATAACAATGAATACTACTAGAAATATGCATTGCGGGAGTCCTAAATGAGGAATGAGAAGCATATATACCTTGTTCGTCATTCATTGGGAGAAATCGTTAATCAACAAAATCCAATACACCAAAAGAGGAAACTGGAACTGAAATGAGTCCAATTTAGATCAGAAAAAGAACTTCATGTCCGCAAATGCTTAAAACAGAATTTAAAAGGGTAAAAATAGTAATAACAATGAATAACAGTAGAAATGTGGAGTGTGAAATTCCTAACTGAGGAATGAGGAGCATAAATACCTTGTTTCTCACTCATTGTGAGACACCGTTAACCAACATAATCAAATAAAGCAAAAAGGGGAATCTGGAATTGAAATGAGTCAAATGAAGATCACATAATCAAATAAACCAAAAAGAGGAATCTGGAATTGAAATGAGTCAAATGAAGATCAGAAACGGAAGTTCATGTCCCCATATACTTAAGACAGAATTTTAAAGAGTCAAAATAGTAATAACAATGAATACCACTAGACATTTGCATTGTGTGGGAGTCCGAAATGAGTGAAGCGAAGCATATATACCTTGTCTCTCACTTATTGTGAGACACCGTTAGTCAATGAAATCCAATATAAAAAAGAGGAATCTGGAACGGAAATGAGTCCAATGAAGATTAGAAAAGGAACATCATGTCCCCGAATGTTTTATACATAATTTTAAAGAGTATGAAAAGTCATAACAATGAATACAACTAGAAATATGCATTGTGAGACTCTTAAATGAGGAATGAGAAGCGTATATACCTTGTTTATCATTCATTGGGAGACATCGTTAATCAACCAAATCAAATAGACCAAAAAGAGGAGTTCCACAAATGTGTAAAACAAAATTTTTAAGAGTAAGAATGGTCATAACCATGAATACCACTAAAAATATGCATTTTGGGACTCCTAAATGAGGAATGAGAAGCAGATATACCATGTTCCTCAATCATTGTGAGACACAGTTAAACTACCAATTCTACTTGACCAAAAAGAGGAATCTATACCTGAAATGAGTCTCATGAAAATCAGAAAAGGAACTTTATGCTCCTATATGCCAAAAATAGAATTTTAAAGTGTAAGAATATTAATAACAATGAATACCATTAGAAATATGAATTGTGGGACTCCTAAATGACGAATGAGAAGCATATATACGATGTTACTCACTAATTGTTAGACACCGTTAATCATCCAATTCTAATAGACCATAAAGAGGAATCTGGAACTGAAACGAGTCTCATCAAGATCAGAAAAGGAATTTCATGTCCCTATATGCCAAAAATAGAATTTTAAAGTATAAGCATATTAATAACAATGAATACCATTAGAAATATGCATTGTGGAACTCCTAAATGAGGAATGAGAAGCATATATACCATGTTACTCACTCATTCTGATACACCATTAATCAACCAAATCCAGTAGACCAAAAAGAGGAATCTAGAACTGAAAGGAATCCCATGAATACCAGAAAAGGAACATCATGTTCCTAAATGCTTAAAACATAATTTTAATGAGTAAGAATTGTCATAATAATGAATACAACTAGAAATATGCATTGTGGGACTCCTAACTGAGGAAGGAGAATCATATATACCTTTTTACACACACATTGGGAGACACCGGTAATCAATCAAATGAATAAGACCAAAAAGAGGAATCTGAAAACAAAATGAGTCCCATGAAGATTAGAAAAGGAACTTCATGTATCTAAATGCTTAAAACAGTATTTTAAATTGTAAGAACAGTAATAACAATGAATATCTCTAGACATTAACATTGTGGAAGTCCTAACTTGGGAATGAAAAGCCTATATACCTTGTTTCTCATTCATTGGGAGACACCGTTAATCAACCAAATCGAATAGACAAAAAAGAAGAATCTGGATCTGAAATAAATCCCATCAAGATCAGAAAACGAACTTCATGTCCCCAGATGGTTAAAACAGATTTTTTAAGAATCAGAATAGTAATAACGATGAATACCACTAGAAATATGGATTATGGGACTCCTAACTGAGGAATGAGAAGCATATATACCTTGTTCCTCACTCATTGTGAGACACCGTTTATAAACCAAATAAAATAAACCAAAAAGAAGAATCTGGAACTGAAATGAATCTAATGAAGATCAGAAACGGAACTTCATGTCCCAAATGCTTCAAACAGATTTTTAAAGAGTCAGAATAGTAATAACGATGAATACCACTAGAAATATGCATCGTGGGACTCCAAAATGAGTTCTATGAAGTTCAGAAAAGGAAAATTATGTCCCCAAATGCTTAAAACATAATTTTAATGAGGAAGAATGGTGATTACAATGAATACCACTAGAAATATGCATTGTGGGACTCCACAATGAGGAATGAGAAGCATATATACCTTGTTTGTCATTCATTGGGAGAAATCGTTAATCAACCAAATCGAATAGACCAAAAAGAGGAATCTGGAACAGAAATGAGTCTGATGAAGATCAGAACAGGAACATCATGTCCCCAAATGCTTAAAACATAACTTTAAAGTGGAAGAATGGTGATAACAATGAATACCACTAGAAATATGCATTGTGGGACTCCTAAATGAGGAATGAGAAGTATATATACCTTTTTTGTGGTTGATGGGGAGAAATCGTTAATCAACCAAATCCAATAGACCAAAAAGAGGAATCTGAAGCTGAAACAAGTGCAATGAACATCAGAAAAAGAACTTCATGTCCCCAAATGCTTAAAAAAAGAATTTAAAAGAGTAAGAATAGTAATAACAATGCATAGAAATATGCGTTGTGAGACTCCTAAATGAGCAATTATACCTTGTTTCTCATTCATTGGGAGACACCGTTAATCAACTAAATCCAATATACCAAAAAGAGGAATCTGGAACTGAAATGAGTCCCATGAAAATCAGAAAAGGAACTTCGTGTCCCCAGATGCTTCAAATAAAATTTTAAAGAGTAAGAACAGTTATAACAATGAGTACCACTAGGAATAAGAAGCATATATACCTTGTTTCTCACACATTGTGAGACACCATTAATCAACAAAATCTAATAGACCAAAATGTGGAATCTGGAACAGAAATGAGTCCCATGAAGATCAGAAAAGGAACTTCATGTCCTCAAATGCTTAAAACAGATTTTTAAAGAGTAAGAATAGTAATAACAATGAATACCATTAGAAATATGCATTTTGGGACTCCTAAATGAGGATTGAGAAACATATATACCTTGTTTCTCATTCTTTAAGAGACATTGTTAATAAACCAAATCCAATAGACCAAAATGAGGAATCTGGAACTGAAATGAGTCCAATGAAGATCAGAAAAGGTACTTCATGTCCCCAAATGCTTACAAAATAATTTTAAAGAGTAAGAATAGTAATATACATTGTGGGACTCCTAATTGAGAAATAAAAGCATATATACCTTGCTTATCATTCTTTGTGTGACATCGTTAATCAACTAAATCACATAGACCAAAACGAGGATTCTGGAACTGAAATGAGTCTCATGAAGATCAGAAAAGGAACTTCATGTCCCAAAATGCTTAAAGTAGAATTTAAAAGAGTAAGAATAGTAATAACAATGAATACCACAAGAAATATGCATTGTGGGATTCCTAACTGAGAAATGAGAAGCATATATACCTTGTTACTCACTCATTGTGAGACACCGTTAATCAAACAAATCCAATACACAAAAAGAGGAATCTGGAACTGAAATGAGTCGCACGTATATCAGAAAAGGAACATCATGTCCTTGAATGCTTAAAGCATAATTTTAAAGAGTATGAATGGTCATAACAATGAATACAACTAGAAATAGGCTTAGTGGGACTCCTAAATGAGGAATGAGAAGCATATACACTTTTTTAGTCATTCATTGGGAGACACTGTTAATCAACCAAATCCAATAGACCAAAAAGAGAAATCTGGAACTGAAATGAGTCAAATGAAGATCAGAAAAAGAACTTCTTGTCCCCAAATGCTTATAGCAGAATTTAAAAGAGTAAGAATAGTAATAACAATGATTATTACTAGAAATATGCATTGCTGGACTCCTAAATGAGGAATGAGAAGCATATATGCCTCGTTTGTATTTCATTGGGAGACTGAGTTAATCAACCAAATCCAATAGGAAAATAGGGGAATCTGGAACTGAAATGAATGCAATGAAGATCAGAAAAGGAACTTAGTGTCCCCAAATGCTTAAAATAACAATGCAATGAAGATCAGAAGAATAAGAATAGTAATAACAATGAATAATACTAGAAATATGCATTGCGGGACTCGCAAATGAGGAATGAGAAGCATATATGCCTCGTTTGTATTTCATTAGGAGACAGAGTTAATCAACCAAATCCAATAGAAGAAAAACAGGAATCTGGAACTGAAATGAATGCAATGAAGATCAGAAAAGGAACTTAATGTCCCCAAAAGCTTAAAACCGAATTTTAAAGAGTAAGAATAGAAATAACAATGACTATCACTAGAAATATGCATTGTAGGACTCCAAACTTGGGAATGAGAAGCCTATATACGTTGTTCCTCACTCACTGTTAGACACTGTTAATCAACTAAATCCAATAGACCCAAAACAGGAATCTGGAACAGAAATGAGTCCCATGACGATCAGAAAAGGAACATCATGTCCCCATATTCTTAAAACATTATTTTAATGAGGAAGAATGGTGATAACAACGAATACTACTAGAATTATGCATTGTGGGAGTCCTAAATGAGGAATGAGAAGCATATATACATTGTTTGTGATTCATTGGGAGAAATCGTTAATCAACCAAATCCAATAGACCAAAAAGATAAAACTGGAACTGAAACGAGTCCAATTTAGATCAGAAAAAGAACTTCATCTCCGCAAATGCTTAAAACAGAATTTAAAAGGGTAATAATAGCAATAGCAATGAATAACAGTAGAAATATGGAGTTTGGGATTCCTAACTGAGGAATGAGGAGCATAAATACCTTGTTTCACACTCATTGTGAGACACCGCTAACCAACATAATCAAATAAACCAAAAAGGGGAATCTGGAATTGAAATGAGTCAAATGAAGATCAGAAACGGAACTTCATGTCCCCATATACTTAAGACAGAATTTTAAAGAGTCAAAATAGTAATAAAAATGAATACCACTAGACATTTGCATTGTGTAGGAGTCCGAAATGAGGGACGCGAAGGATATATACCTTGTCTCTCACTTATTGTGAGACACCGTTAGTCAACGAAATCCAATATATAAAAAAGAGGAATCTGGAACTGAAATGAGTCCAATGAAGATTAGAAAAGGAACATCATGTCCCCGAATGTTTTAAACATAATTTTAAAGAGTATGAAAGGTCATAACAATGAATACAACTAGAAATATGCATTGTGGGACTCTTAAATGAGGAATGAAAAGCGTATATACCTTGTTTATCATTCTTTGGGAGACATTGTTAATCAACCAAATCAAATAGACCAAAAAGAGGATTCCCACAAAGGTGTGATACAAAATTTTTAAGAGTAAGAATGGTCATAACCATGAATACAACTTGAAATATGCATTTTGGAATTCCTAAAGGAGGAATGAGAAGCAGATAGACCATGTTCCTCACTCGTTGTGAGACACCGTTAAACTATCAAGTGTAATTGACCAAAAAGAGGAATCTGTACCTGAAATGAGTCTCATGAAGATCAGAAAAGGAACTTTATGTCCCTATATGCCAAAAATAGAATTTTAAAGTGTAAGAATATTAATAACAATGAATACCATTAGAAATATGGATTGTGGAACTCCTAAATGAGGAACGAGAAGCATATAAACCATGTTACTCACTCATTCTGATACACCATTAATCAACCAAATCAAATAGACCAAAAAAAGGAATCTAGAAGTGGAAGGAATCCCATGAATATCAGAAAAGGAACATTATGTTCCTGAATGCTTAAAACATAATTTTAATGAATACAAATAGAAATATGCATTGTGGAACTCCTAACTGAGGAATGAGAATCATATATACCTTTTTACACACACATTGGCAGACACCGTTAATCAATCAAGTCAATTAGACCAAAAAGAGGAATCTGAAAATGAAATGAGTCCCATGAAGATTAGAAAAGGAACTTCATGTTTCCAAATGCTTAAAACAGTATTTTAAATAGTAAGAATAGTAATAACAATGAATATCTCTAGAAATAAGCATTGTGGAACTCCTAACTTGAGAATGAAAAACCTATATACTTTGTTTCTTATTCATTGGGAGACACCGTTAATGAACCAAATCGAATAGACAAAAAAGAGGAATCTGGAACTGAAATAAATCCCATCAAGATCAGAAAACGAACTTCATGTACCCAGATGGTTAAAATAGAATTTTAAAGAGTCAGAATAGTAATAACGATGAATACAACTAGAAATATGCATTATGGGACTCCTAACTGAGGAATGAGAAGCATATATACCTCGTTCCTCACTCATTGTGAGACACTGTTTATAAACCAAATAAACTAAACCAAAAAGAAGAATCTGGAACTGAAATGAATCCAATGAAGATCAGAAACGGAACTTCATGTCCCAAATGCTTCAAACAGATTTTTAAAGAGTCAGAATAGTAATAACGATGAATACCACTAGAAATATGCATTGTGGGACTCCAAAAAGAGGGCTGAGAAGCATATATACCTTGTTTCTCACATATTGTGAGATACCATTTATCTAGAACAGAAATGAGTTCCATGAAGATCAGAAAAGGAAAATTATGTCCCCAAATGCTTAAAACATAATTTTAATGAGGAAGAATGGTGATAACATTGTGAGACTCCTAAATGAGGAATTAGAAGCATATATACCTTGTTTGTCATTCATTGGTAGAAATCGTTAATCAACCAAATCGAATAGACCAAAAAGAGGAATCTGGAATAGAAATGAGTCGAATGAAGATCAGAACAGGAACATCAAGTCCCCAAATGCTTAAACCATAACTTTAAAGTGGAAGAATGGTGATAACAATGAATACCACTAGAAATATGCATTGTGGGACTCTTAAATGAGGAATGAGAAGTATATATACCTTTTTGTGATTGATTGGGAGAAATCGTTAATCAACCAAATCCAATAGACCAAAAAGAGGAATCTGAAACTGAAACAAGTGCAATGAACATCAGAAAAAGAACTTCATGTCCCCAAATGCTTAAAAAAAGAATTTAAAAGAGTAAGAATAGTAATAACAATGCATAGAAATATACATTGTGGGACTCCTAAATGAGCAATTATAAGCAACTATACATTGTTTCCCATTCATTGGGAGATACCGCTAATCAACTAAATCCAATATACCAAAAAGAGGAATCTGGAACTGAAATGAGTCCCATGAAAATCAGAAAAGGAACTTCGTGTCCTCAGATGCTTCAAATAAAATTTTAAAGAGTAAGAATAGTTATAACAATGAGTACCACTAGGAATATACATTGTGCGATTCCTAACTGAGGAATAAGAAGCATATAAACCTTGTTCCTCACACATTTTGAGACACCATTAATCAACCAAATCTAATAGACCAAAACAAGGAATCTGGAACTGAAATGAGTCCCATGAAGGTCAGAAAAGGAACTTCATGTCCTCAAATGCTTAAAACAGAATTTTTAAGAATAAGAATAGTAATATGCATTGTGGGACTCCTAGACCAAAACGAGTATTCTGGAACTGAAATGAGTCTCATGAAGATCAGAAAAGAAACATCATGTTCCCAAATGCTTAAAGTAGAATTTAAAAGAATAAGAATAGTTATAACAATGAATACCACTAGAAATATGCATTGTGGGATTCCTAACTGAGAAAATGAGAAGCATATATACCTTGTTCGTCACTCATTGAAATTATTCCTATGAAGATAAGAAAAGGAAAATCATGTCCCCGAATTCTAAAATCATAATTTTAGAGAGTAAGAATGGTCATAATAATGAATACCACTAGAAGTATGCTTTGTTGTACTCCTAAATGAGGAATGAGAAGCATATATAACTTTTAGCGCACTCATTGGGCGACACCGTTAATCAACGAAAACCAATTAATTAAACAGAGGAATCTGGAACTAAAACGAGTCCAAAGAAGATCAGAAAAAAACCTTCACGTCCCCGAATGCTTAAAACACAATTTTAATGACATAGAATGTCCATAACAATGAGTATCACTACAAATATGCATTAAGGGACTCCTAAATGAGGAATGAAAAGCATATATACCTTGTTTCTCATTCATTGGAAGACACCGTTAATCTAGCAAATCGAATAGACCAAAAAGAGGAATATGGAACTGAAATGAATCCCATGAAGATCAGAAAAGGAACTTCATGTCACTGAATGCTTAAAACAGAATTTTAAAGAGTACGAATAGTAAAAACAATGATTACCACTAGAAATATACATTGTGGGACTCCTAAATGAGGAATGAGAAACATATATACCTTGTTTCTCATTCTTAGGGAGACATCATTAATCAACAAAATCTAATTGACCAAAAAGAGAAATTTGGAACTGAAATGAGTCCCATGAAGATCAGAAAAGGAACTTCATGTCCCCAAATGCTTAAACCATAATTTTAAAGGGTAAGGATAGTAATAACAATGAATACCACTAGAAATATGCATTGTGGGACTCCTAAATGAGTAATGAACCAATTAGAATAAACCAAAAAGAGGAATCTGGAACTGAAATGAGTCTCATGAAGTTCAGAAAAGGAACAACATGTCCCCGAATACTTAATATAATATTAAATAGTAAGAATGGTCATAACAATGAATACCATTAGAAATACGAATTGTGGGATTCCTTAATGAGACATGAGAAGCATATAGACCTTGTTACTAACTCATTGTGAGACACTGATAATCAACAAAATCCAATAGACCAAAAAGTGGAATCTGGAACTGAAATGAGTCCTATGAATATTAGAAAAGAAAATTCATGTCCCCAAATGCTTAAAAAAGAATTTTAAAGTGTAAGAATAGTAATAAAAATGAATACCACTAGAAATTTGCATTGTGGGACTCCTAAATAGGGAACGATAGGCATATATATATTGTTCCTCACTCATTGTGAGACACCGTTAATCAACCAAAACCAATAGACCAAAAAGAGGAATCTGGAACTGAAATGAGTCCCATGAAGATCAGAAAAGGAACTTCATGTCCCTATATACTTAAAACAGAATTTTAAAGAGTAAGAATAGTAATAAAAATGAATACCACTAGAAATTTGCATTGTGGGACTCCTAAATGAGAAATGGGAAGCATATATACATTTTTTTATCATTCATTGGGACATATCTTTAATCAACCAAATCCAATAGACCAAAACGAGGAATCTAGAACTGAAATCAGTCCCATGAAGATCAGAAAAGGAATTTCATGTCCCCAAATGCTTAAATACCACTAGAAATATGCATTATAGCACTCCTAAACTGGGAATGAGAAGCATATATACCTTCTCATTCTTTGGGAGACATTGTTAATCAACCAAATCCAATAGACCAAAAAAGGAAATCTGTAACTGCAATGAGTCCCATGAAGATCAGAAAAGGAACAGAATGTCCCCGAAGACATAAAATATAATTTTAAAGAGTAAGAATGCTAATAACAGTGAATTGTGGGACTACTTAATGAGACATGACAAGCATATATACCTTGTTACTAACTCATTGTAAGACACCCATGATTAACAAAATCCGATAGGCAAAAAAGTGGAATCGGGAACTGAAATGAGTCACATGAAGATCTGAAAATTTAAGTCCCCAAATGCTTAAAACAGAATTTTAAAGAGTAAGTATAATTATAACAATGAATACTACTAGAGATATGCATTGTGGGACTCCTAACTAAGGAATGTGAAGCATATATACCTTGTTTCTCATTCATTGATTGAGATCGTTAATCAACAATATCTAATAGACCAAAAAGAGGAATCTGGAACTGAAATGAGTCCCATGAAGATCAGAAAAGGAACTTCATGTCCCCATATGCTTAAAACATAACTTTAAAGAGTAAGGATAGTAATAAAAATGGATACCACTAGAAATTTGCATTGTGGGACTCCTAAATGAAGGAGGAGAAGCATATCTACGTTGTTTCTCACTTATTGTGAGACACTATTAATTAACCAAATCCAATAGACCAGAAAGGGAATATGGAACTAAAATGAGTCCCATAAAGATCAGAAAAGGAGCTTTATGTCCCTAAATTCATAAAGCAAAAATTTAAAGAGTAAGAATAGTTATAACAATGAATACCACTAGAAATATGCATTTTGGGACTTCTAAACAATGAATGAGAAGCATATATACCTTGTACCTCATTCATTGGGAGACATCGTTAATCAACCCAATCCAATATACGAAAAATAGGAATCTGGTTAAAACAGAATTTGAAAGAGTAAGAATGGTCATAACAATGAATACCACTAGAAATTTGAATTGTGGGATTCCCAACTGAGCAATGAGAAGCATATATACCTTGTTACTCACTCACTGTGAGACACCGTTAAGCAACCAAATCCCATAGACCAAAAAGAGGAATCTGGAACTGAAATGAGTCCAATGAAGATCAGAAAAGAAACATCATGTCCCCATTTAGTTAAAACATAATTTTAAAGAGTAAGATTATTCATGACAATGAGTATCACTAGAAATATGCATTGAGGAACTCCTGAATGAGGAATGAAAAGCATATATACCTTGTTTCTTATTCATTAGGAGACACTGTTAATTAACCAAATCAAATAGACCAGAAGGAGGAATCTGGAACTGAAATGAGTCCCATGAAGATCAGAAAAGGATGTTCATGTTCCCAGATGCTAAAAACAGAATTTTAAAGAGTAAGAATGGTCATAATAATGAATACCACTAGACATATGCATTGTTGTACTCCTAAATGAGGAATGAGAAGTATATATAACTTTTTACGCACTCATTGGGCGACACAGTTAATCAACCAAAACCAATAGACCAAAGAGAAGAGTCTGAAACTAAAACGAGTCCAATGAAGATCAGAAAAAAAACTTCACGTCCCCGAATGCTTAAAGCATAATTTTAATGACAAAGAATGTCCATAACAATGAGTATCACTCCAAATATGCATTGAGGGACTCCTAAATGAGGAATGAAAAGCATATATACCTTATTTCTCATTCATTGGAAGAGACCGTCAATCTAGCAAATCGAATAGACCAAAAAGAGGAATAAGGAACTGAAATGAATCCCATGAAGATTAGAAAAGGAACTTCATATCACTGAATGCTTAAAACATAATTTTAAAGAGTAAGAATAGTAAAAACAATGATTACCACTAGAAATATACATTGTGAGACTCCTAAATGAGGAATGAGAAACATATATACCTTCTTTCTCATTCTTAGGGAGACATCATTAATAAACAAAATCTAATAGACCTAAAAGAGGAATTTGGAACTGAAATGATCACATGAAGATCAGAAAAGGAACTTCATGTCCCCAAATGCTTAAAACAGAATTTTAAAGGGTAAGGATAGTAATAACAATGAATACCACTAGAAATATGCATTGTGGGACTCCTAAATGAGTAATGAAAAGCATATATACCTTGTTTCTCATTCATTGGGAGATACCGTTAATCAACCAATTGGAATAGACCAAAAAGAGGAATCTGGAACTGAAATGAGTCTCATGAAGATCAGAAAAGGAACAACATGTCCCCGAATACTTAATATAATATTAAATAGTAAGAATGGTCATAACAATGAATACCATTAGAAATATGAATTGTGGGATTCCTTAATGAGACATGAGAAGCATATAGAACTTGTTACAAACTCATTGTGAGACACCGATAATCAACAAAATCTAATAGACCAAAAAGTGGAATCTGGAACTCAAATGAGTCCCATGAAGATTAGAAAAGAAAATTCATGTCCCCAAATGCTTAAAAAGGAATTTTACAGAGTAAGAATAGAAACAAAAATTAATACCACTAGAAATTTGCATTGTGGGACTCCTAAATGAGGAAGGAGAAGCATATATATATTGTTCCTCACTCATTGTGAGACACCGTTAATCAGCCAAAACCAATAGACCAAAAAGAGGAATATGGAACTGAAATGAGTCCAATGAAGATCAGAAAATAAACATCATGTCCCCGAATGCTTAAAACAGAATTTTAAAGAGTAAGAATAGTAATAAAAATGAATACCACTAGAAATTTGCATTGTGGGACTCCTAAATGAGGAATGGGAAGCAAATATACATTTTTTATCATTCATTGGGAGATATCTTTAATCAACCAAATCCAATAGACCAAAACGAGGAATCTAGAACTGAAATGAGTCCATGAAGATCAGAAAAGGAACTTCATGTCCCCAAATGCTTACAGTAGAATTTAAAAGAGTAAGAATAGTTACAACAACGAATACTACTAGAAATATGCATTGTGGGAATCCTAACTGAGGAATGAGAAGCATATATACATTGTTCATCAGTCATTGTGAGACACCGTTAATCAACCAAATTTAATAGACCAAAGAGAGGAATCTGTGACTTCAAACAAGTCCAATGAAGATCAGAAAAATAACTTAATGTCCCCAAATGGTTAAAACAGAATTTAAAAATGTAAGAATAGTAATAACAATAAATACCACTAGAAATATGCATTATAGCACTCCTAAATTGGGAATGAGAAGCTTATATTCCTTCTCATTCTTTGGGAGACATTGTTAATCAACCAAATCCAATAGACCAAAAAAGAAAATCTGTAACTGCAATGAGTCCCATGAAGGTCAGAAAAGGAACAGAATTTTAAAGAGTAAGAATAGTATTAAAAATGAATACCACTAGAAATTTGCATTGTAGGACTCCTAAATGAAGGAGGAGAAGTATATATACGTTGTTTCTCACTTATTGTGAGACACGGTTATTCAACCAAATCCAATAGACCAGAAAGAGATATCTGGAACTCATATGAGTCCCATTAAAATCAGAAAAGAAACTTTATGTCCCTAAATGCTTAAAGCAAAATCTTAAAGAGTAAGAATAGTTGTAACAATGAATACCACTAGAAATATGCATTTTGGGACTCCTAAATAAGGACTGAGAAGCATATATACTTTGTATCTCATTCATTGGGAGACATCGTTAATCAACCAAATCCAATATACGAAAAATAGGAATCTGGTTAAAAGAGAATTTTAAAGAGTAAGAATGGTCATAACAATGAATACCACTAGAAATATGCATTGTGGGATTCCTAACTGAGCAATGAGAAGCATATATACCTTATTACTCACTCATTGTGAGACACTGTTAAGCAACCAAATCCCATTAACCAAAAAGAGGAATCTGGAATTGAAAAGAGTCCCATGAAGATCAGAAAAGAAACATCATGTCCCCGTTTAGTTAAAACATAATTTTAAATAGTTAGATTGTTCATAACAATGAGTATCACTAGAAATATGCATTGAGGAACTCCTAAATGAGGAATGAGAACCATATATACCTTGTTCCTCACTCATTGTGAGACACCGTTAATCAACCGATTCAAATAAAACAAAAAGTGGAATCTGGAACTGTAATGAGTCCAATGAAGATCAGAAACAGAACTTCATGTCCCCAAATGCTTAAAACAGAATATTAAAGAGTCAGAATATTAATATCAATGATTACCACTAGAAATACGCATTCTGGGACTCTGAAATGAGGGATGAGAAGCATATATACCTTGTTTCTCAATTATTGTGAGACACTGTTAATCAAAAAAATCCAATAGACAAAAAAAGAGGAATCTGGAACTGAAACGAATCCAATGAATATCAGAAAAGGAACCTCATGTCCCCGAATGCTTAAAGAGTATGAATGATCATAACAATGAATACCATAGAAATATACATTGTGGGACTCCTAAATGAGGGATAAGAAGCATATATACCTTGTTTATCATTCATTGGGAAACATCGCTAATCAACCAAATCCAATATACCAAAAAGATGAATCTGGAACTGAAATGAGTCCCATGAAGATCAGAAAAGGTACTTCGTGTTCGCAAATGTTTAAAACAAAATTTTAAAAAGAAAGAATGATCATAACAATAAATACCACTAGAAATATGCGTTTTAGGACTCCTAAATGGGAATGAGAAGCAATTATACCTTGTTCCTCACTCATTTTGAGATACCGTTAATCAACCAAATCTAATAGACCAAAAAGAGGAATCTCGAACTGAAATGAATCCCATGGAGATCAGAAAAAGAACTTCTTGCCCCCAAATGCTTAAAAGAGAATTTGAAAGAGTAAGTTAGTAATAACAATGTATACCACTAGAAATACGCATTGTGGGATTCCTAAATAAGGAATGAGAAGCATATATACATTGTTCCTCACTCATTGTGAGACACCGTTAATCTGGAATTGAAATGAATCTCATGAAGATCAGAAAAGGAACTTCATGTCCCTATAAGCCAAATATAGAATTTAATAGTGTAAGAATATTAATAACAATGAATACCATTAGAAATATGCATTGTGGAACTCCTAAATGAGGAATGAGAAGCATATATACCATGTTAAAGAGTAAGAAGGGTCATAACAATGAGTATCACTAGAAATGTGTATTGTTGGACTCCTAACTGAGGAATGAGTAGCACATATACCTTATTCCTCAGTCATTGTGAGACACCATTAATCAACCAAATCCAAGAGAACAAAAAGAGAAATATGGACCTGAAATGAGTCCTGTGAAGATCAGAAAAGGAGCTTCATGTCCCAAAATGCTTAAAACAGAATTTTAAAGAGTAAGGATAGTAATAACAATGATTACCACTAGAAATATACATTGTGAGACTCTTAAATAAGGAATAAGAAGCGTATATACATTATTCTTCACTCATTGTGACACACCGTTAATCAACCCAATTAAATAAACAAAAAAAAGGAATCTAGAACTGAAATCATTCCAATAAAGATCAGAAACAGAACTTCATGTCCCCAAATGCTCAAAAATAGAATTTTAAAGATTCAGAATAGTAATAACAATGAATACCACAAGAAATTGCATTGTGGGACTCAAAAATGAAGGATGCGAAGCATATATACCTTGTTTCTCAATTATTGTGAGACACCGTTAATCAAACAAATCCAATAGACCAAAAAGAGGAATCTGGAACTGAAATGAATCCAATGAATATCAGAAAAGGAACATCATGTCCCCGAATGCTAAAAACATAATTTTAAAGAGTAAAAATGGTCATAACAATGAATACCACTAGAAATATGCATTGTGGGACTCATAAATGTGGAATTAGAAGCATATATAACTTTTTCCTCACTCATTGTGAGACACCGTTAATAAACAAAATTCAATAGACCAAAGACAAGAATCTGGAACTGAAACGAGTCCATCGAAGATCAGAAATTAACTTCATCTCCCCAAATGCTTAAAACAGAATTGAAAAGAGTAAAATTAGCAATAACAATGAATACCACTAGAAATATGCATTGTGGGACTCCAAAATGGGGACTGAGAAGCAAATATACCTGGTTACTCACTCATTACGAGGCACCGTTAATCAAACAAATCTAATAGACCAAAAAGAGGAATCTGCAACTGAAATGAGTCCCGTGAAGATTAAAAAAAAGAACTTTATGTACCCAATTGCTTAAAACAATTGTAGAGTGAGAATAGTATTAACAATGAATACAACTAGAAATATGTATTGAGGGACTCCTGACTGTGGAATGAGAAGCATATAAACCTTGTTCCTCACTCATTATGAGACACCGTTCATCAACCAAATCCAATAGTCCCATGAAGATCAGAAAATGAACATCATGTCCCTGAATTATTAAAACATAATTTTAAAGAGGATGAATGGTCATAACAATGAATTTCACTAGAACTATGCATTGGGGGACTCCTAAATGAGGAATGAAAAGTGTATATACCTTGTTTATCATACATTAGGAAACACCGTTAATCAACCAAATCGAATAGACCAAAAGGAGGAATCTGGAACCCAAATGAGTCCCATGAAGATCACAAAACAAACTTCATGTCCCCAAATGCTTAAAACAGAATTTAAAAGGGTAACAATAGTTATATCAATGAATACTACCAGAAATATGCATTGTGGGATTCCTAACTCAAGAATGAGAACCATATATACCTTGTTCCTCACTTATAGTGTGACACTGTTAATCAACCAAATCCAATAGACCAAAAAGAAGAATCTCGAACTGAAATAAATCCAACAAATATCTGAAAAGGAACATCACATCCCCAAATGCTTAAAACAGAATTTAAAAGAGTCAGAATTGTAATAACAATGAATACCACTAGAAATATGCATTGTGGGATTCCTAAATGAGGAATGAGAAGCATATATACCTTGTTACTACCTCATTGTGAGACACCGCTAATCAACCAAATCCAATTGTCTAAAAAGAGGAATCTGAAAATGAAATGAGTCCCATGAAGATCAGAAATTGAACATCATGTCCCTGAATGCTTAAAACAAAGTTTTAAAGAGGATGAATGGTCATTAAAATGAATTTCACTAGAAATATGCATTGGGAGACTCCCAAATGTGGAATGAAAAGCGTATATACCTTGTTTATCATTCCCGTTAATAAACGAAATCGAATATACAAAAAAGAGGAATCTGGAACTGAATAAGTCCCATGAAGATCAGAAAGAAAACTACATGTCCCCAAATGCTTAAAACAAAATTGAAAAGGTAAGAATATTTATAACAATGAATACCACTAGAAAAATGCAGTGTGGGATTCCTAACGGAGGAATGAGAAGCATATATACCTTGTTCCTCACTTATAGTGTGACACTGTTAATCAACCAAATCCAATAGACCAAAAAGAGGAATCTGGAACTGAAATGAGTCCAATGAAGACCAGAAACCAAACTTCATGTCCCCAAGTGCTTAAAACAGAATTTTAAAGAGTCAAAATAGTAATAACAATGAATATCACTAGAAATATGCATTGTGGGACTCCGAAATGAGGGATGAGAAGCATATATATCTTGTTTCTCAATTATTGTGAGACACCGTTGATCAACCAAATCCAATAGACCAAAAAGAGGAATCTGGTACTGAAATGAGACCAATGAATATCAGAAAAGAAATATCATGTCCCCGAATGCTTAAAACAATCAATATCACTAGAAATATACATTGTGGGACTCCTAAATGAGGAATGAGAAGCGTATATACCTTGTTTATCATTCATTAGGAGACATCGCTAATCAACCAAATCCAATAGACCAAAAAGATGAATCTGGAACTGAAATGAGTCCCATGAATATCGGAAAAGGATCTTCGTGTTCGCAAATGCTTAAAACTTAATTTAAAAAAGAAAGAATGATCATAACAATGAATACCACTTGAAATATGCATTTTAGGACTCCTAAATGAGGAATGAGAAGAATATATACCTTGTTCCTTACTCATAATGAGACACCGGTAATCAACCAAATCTAATTGACCAAAAAGAGGAATCTAGAACTGAAATGAATCCCATGAACATCAGAAAAGGAACTTAATGTCCCTGAATGCTTAAAACAGAATTATAAAAGGTAAAAACAGTAATAACAATGAATACCCCTAGAAATATGGATTGTGGGACTCCTAACTGAGGAATGAGAAGCATATATACCTTGTTTATCATTTATTGGGAGACTTCGTTAATAACCAAAATCCAGTAGACCAAAAAGAGGAAACTGGACCTGAAATGAGTCTCATGAAGATCAGAAAAAGAACTTCATGTCCCCAAATGCTTAAAAGAGAATTTGAAAGAGTAAGAATAGTAATAACAATGAATACCACTAGAAATACGCAATGTGGAATTCCTAACTGAGGGATGAGAAGCATATATACCTTGTTTCTCAATTATTGTGAGACACCGTTAATCAACCAAATCAAATAGACCAAAAAGAGGATCTGGAACTGAAATGAGTCCAATGAATATCAGAAAAGGAACATCATGTCCCCAAATGCTTAAAATATAATTTTAAAGAGTATGAATAGTCATAAGAACGAATACAATAGAAATATGTATTGTGGGACTCCAAAATGTGGAATGAGAAGCGTATATACCTTGTTTATCATTATTTGGGAGACATTGTTAATCAACCAAATCCAATAAACCAAAAAGTTGAATCTGGAACTGAAATGAGTCTAATGAAGATCAGGAAAGGAACTCCATGTTCGCAAATGCTTAAAACACAATTTTAAAGAGAAAGAAAGCTCATAACAATGAATACCATTAGAAATATACATTTTAGGACTCCTAAATGAGGAATGGGAAGCATATATGCCTTATTCCTCACTCGTTTTGAGACACCGTTAATTAACCAAATCTAATACACCAAAAAGAGGAATCTGGAGCATAAATGAATCTCATTATGATCAGAAAAGGAATTTCATGTCCCTGAATGCTTAAAACAGAATTAGAAAGAGTAAAAACAGTAATAACAATGAATACGACTAGAAATATGCATTATTGGACTCCTAACTGTGGAATGAGAAGCATATATACCTTGTTTCTCATTCATTTGGAGACATCGTTAATCAACAAAATCCAATAGACCAAAAAGAGGAAACTGGACCTGAAATGAGTCCAGTGAAGATCAGAAAAAGAACTTCATGTCCCCAAATGCTTAAAAGAGAATTTGAAAGAGTAAGTTAGTAATAACAATGAATACCACTAGAAATATGCATTATGGGACTCCTAAATAATGAATGAGATGCATATATACCTTGTTCCTCACTCATTGTGAGACACCGTGAATCAACCAAATCCAATAGACGAAAAAGAGGATTGTGGAACTGAAACGAGTCCACTGAATTCAGAAAAAAACTTCATGTGCCTAAATTTTTGAAACAGAAAAGCAAAGACTAAGAATAGTAATAACAATGAATACCACTAGAAATATGCATTGTGGGAGTCCTAAACAAGGAATACGAAGCATATATACGTTGTTCCTCACTCATTATGAGACCCCGTTAATCAACCTAATCCAATATACCAAAAAGAGGATTTTGGAACTGAATTGAGTCCCATGAAGATCCGAAACTGAAATTCATGTCCCTAAATGTTTAAAACAGAATTTTAAAGATTAAGAATAGTAATAACAAGGAATACCACTAAAAATATGCATTGTGGGACTCCATAATGAGGAATGAAAAGCATATATACCTTGTTACTCACTCATTGTGAGACACCGTTAATCAACCAAATCTAATAGACAAAAAAGAGGAATCATTGTGAGACACCATTAATCAACCAAATCTAATAGACAAAAAAGAGGAATCTGGAACTGAAATGAGTTGTATGAAGATCAGAAAAGGAACATCTTGTCCCCGAATGCTGAAAACATAATTTTAAACAGTAAGAATGGTCACAACAATGAATACCACTAGAAATATGAATTATGGGACTCATAAATGTGGAATGAGGAGCATATATACCTTTATACTCACTCATTGGGAGACACCATTAATATACCAAATCCAATAGACCAAAGAGAAGAATCTGGAACTGAAACGAGTCCATTGAAGATCAGGAAAAAACTTCATCTCCCCAATTGCTTAAAACAGAATTGAAAAGAGTAAGAATAACAATAACAATGAATACCACTAGAAATATGCATTGTGGGACTCCAAAATGGGGAATGAGAGGCAAATATACCTGGTAACTCACTCATTATGAGGCACTGTTAATCAAACAAATCCAATAGACCAAAAACAGGAATCTGGAACTGAATTGAGTCCCATGAAGATCAGAAAATAAACATCATGTCCTAGACTGCTTAAAACATAATTTTAAAGAGGATGAATGGTCATAAAAACGAATTTCACTAGAAATTTGCATTGGGGGACTCCTAAATGTGGAATGAAAAGCGTATGTACCTTGTTTATCATTCCCGTTAATAAACGAAATCGAATATACAAAAAGAGGAATCTGGAACTGAATTAAGTCCCATGAAGATCAAAAAGAAAACTACATGTCCCCAAATGCTTAAAACAGAATTTAAAAGGTTATAACAATGAATACAACTAGAAATATGCAGTGTGGGATTCCAAAGGGAGGAATGAGAAACATATATACCTTGTTCCTCACTTATAGTGCGATACTGTTAATCAACCAAATCCAATAAACAAAAAAAAAGAATCTTTAACTGAAACGAGTCCAATGAAGATCAGAAACCGAACTTCATGTCCCCAAGTGCTTAAAACAGAATTTTAAAGAGCCAAAATAGTAATAACAATCAATACCGTTAGAAATACGCATTGTGGGACTCCGAAATGAGGGATGAGAAGCATATGTACCTTCTTCCTCAATTATTGTGAGACACCGTTAATCAACCAAATCCAATATACCAAAAAGAGGAATCTGGAACTGAAATGAGTCCTATGAAGATCAGGAAAGGAACTTCATGTTCGTAAATTGGGAGACACCATTAATAAACCAAATCCAATAGAATAAAGAGGGGAATCTAGAACTGAAACGAGTCCATTGAAGATTAGAAAAAAACTTCATCTCCCCAAATGCTTAAAACAGAATTGAAAAGAGTAAGAATAGCAATAACAATGAATACGACTAGAAATATGCATTGCGAGACTCCTAAATGAGGAATGTGAAGCAAATATACCTGGTTACTCACTCATTGTGAGGCAAATGAGGGATGAGAAGCATATATACCTTGTTTATCACTTATTGTGAGACACTGTTAATTAACCAAATTCAACATACCAAAAAGAGGATTCTGGAACTGAAATGAGTCTAATGAAGATCAGAAAAAGAACATCATGTCCCGAATGCTAAAAACATAATTTTAAAGAGTAAGAGAGGTCATAACAATGAATACCACAAGAAATATACATTGTGGGACTCCTAAATGTGGAATGGGAAGCATATATACCTTTTTCCTCACTCATTGGGAGACACCGTTAATAAACCAAATCCAATAGAACAAAGAGGGGAATCTGGAACTGAAACGAGTCCATTGAAGATTAGAAAAAAACTTCATCTCCCCAAATGCTTAAAACAAAATTGAAAAGAGTAAGAATAGCAATGACAATGAATACAACTAGAAATATGCATTGTGGGACTCCGAAATGAGGGATCAGAAGCATATATACCTTGTTTCTCACTTATTGTGAGACATTGTTAATTAACCAAATCCAATAGACCAAAATGAAGAATCGGGAACTGAAATGAGTCTAATGAAGATCAGAAAAGGAACCTCATGTCCCGAATCCTTAAAATATAATTTTAAAGAGTATGAATGATCATAACAATAAATACCAGAGAAATATGCATTGTGGGCCTCCTAAATGAGGAATGAGAAGTGTATATACCTTGTTTATCATTCATTGGGAGACATCGTTAATGAACCAAATCCAAAAGACCAATACGAGAAATCTAGCACTGAAATGAGTCCCATGAAGATCAGAAAAGGAACTTCATGTTCACAAATGTTTAAAACATAATTTTAAAGAGGATGAATGGTTAAAACAATGAATTTCACTAGAAATATGCATTAGAGGACTCCTAAATGAGGAATGAAAACCGTATATACCTTGTTTATCATTCATTAGGAAACACTGTTAATCAACCAAATCGAATATACCAAAAAGAAAAATCTGGAACTGATATGAGTCAAATGAAGATCAGAAAAGGAACTTCAAGTCCTCAAATGCTTAAAACAGAATTTAAAAGAGTAAGAATAGTAATAACTATGAATATCAGTAGAAATATGTTTTGTGGGACTCCGAAATGAGGAATGAGAAGCAAATATACCGTTATACACACTCATTGTGAGACACCATTAATAAACCAAAGCCAATAGACCAGAAAGAGGAATCTGGAACTGAAATGAGTGTCATGAAGATCAATAAAAGAACTTCAAGTCCCCAATTGCTTAAAACAAAATTTTAAAGAGTGAGAATGGTCATAACAGTGAGTATCACTGGAAATAACAATGAATACCACTAGAAATATACATTGTGGGAATGAGAAGCATATATATTTTGTTCCTCACTCATTGTGAGACACCGTTAATTAACCAAATCAAATTAACAAAAAAGAGGAATCTGAACTGAAATGAGTCCTATGAAGATCAGAAAAGGAACATCATGTCCTCGAATGCTTAAAACATAATTTTAAAGAGTAAGAATTGTCATAACAATGAGTATCACTAAAAATATGCATTGTTGGACTCCTGACTGAGGAATGAGTAACATACATACCTTGTCTCTCATTCATTGGAAGACATCGTTAATCATCAAAATCCAATATACCAAAGAGAGGAATATGGACCTGAAATGAGTCCCATGATGATCAGAAAAGGAACTTCATGTCCCCAAATGCTTAAAACAGAATTTTAAAGGGTAAGGATAATAATAACAATGAACACCACTAGAAATTTACATTGTGGAACTCTTAAATAAAGAATGACAAGCATATATACCTTGTTCCTCACTCATTGTGAAAAAACCGTAAATCAACCAAATCAAATAAACAAAAAAGAGGAATCTGGAACTGAAATCAGTTCAATGAGGGTCAGAAACTGAACTTCCTGTCCCCAAATGCTCAAAAACAGAATTTTAAAGATTCAGAATAGTAATAACAATGATAACCACAAGAAATATGCATTGTGGGACTCCGAAATGAGGGATGAGAAGCTTATGTACCTTGTTTCTTACATATTGCAAGACACTGTTAATTAACCAAATCCAATAGACCCAAAAGAAGAATCTGGAACTGAAATGAGTCCAATGAAGATCAGAAAATGAACATCATGTCCCCGAATGCTTAAAACATAATTTTAAAGAGTATGAATGGTCATAACAAAGAATACCACTAATAATATGTATTGTGGGACTCCTAAATGAGGAATGCGAAGCATATATACCTTATTCCTTACTCATTGTAAGACACCGTTAATCAACCAAATCTAATAGACAAAAAAGAGGAATCTGGAACTGGAATGCATCCTATGAAGATCAGAAAAGTAACATCATGTCCCCGAATGCTAAAAACATAATTTTAAAGAGTAACAATGGTCATAACAATGAATACCACTAGAATTATGCATTGTGGGACTCATAAATATGGAATGAGAAGCATATATACCTTTTTACTCACTCATTGGGAGACACCGTTTGTAAACCAAATCCAATAGATCAAAGAGAGGAATCTGGAACTGACACGAGTCCATTCAGATCAGAAAAAAATCTTCATCTCCCTTAATGCTTAAAACAGAATTGGAAAGAGTAAGAATAGCAATAACAATGAACACCACTAGAAATATGCATTGTGAGACTCCTTAATATGGAATGAGAAGCAAATATACCTGGTTACTCACTTATTGTGAGGCACCATTAATCAAACAAATCTTATAGACAAAAAAAGAGGAATCTGTAACTGAAATGAGTCCCGTGAAGATAAAAAAAAAGAACTTCATGTCCCCAATTGTTTAATACAGAAATTTAAAGACTCAGAATAGTAATAATAAGGAATACAACTAGAAATATGCATTGAGGGACTCATTGTGAGACACCGTTAATCAACCAAATTCAATAGCCCAAAAAGAGGACTCTGGAAAGAAATGAGTCCCATGAAGATCAGAAAATGAACATCATGTCCAAAAAATGCTTAAAACAGAATTTTAAAGAGTAAGAATAGTAATAACAAGGAATACCACTAAAAATATGCATTGTGGGACTCCTAAATGAGGAATGAGAACCATATATACATTGTTCCTCACTCATTGTGAGACACCGTTAATCAACTAAATCTAATAGAGAAAAAAAGAGGAATCTGGAACTGAAATGAGTCTTATGAAGATCAGAAAAGGAACATCATGTCCCCGAATGCTAAAATCATAATTTTAAAGAGTAAGAATGGTCATAACAATGAATACCACTAGAAATATGCATTGTGGGACTCCTAAATGTGGAATGAGAAGCATATGTACCTTTTTTCTCACTCATTGGGAGACGAGTCCATTGAAGATTAGAAAAAACTTCATCTCCCCAAATGCTTAAAACAGAATTGAAAAGAGTAAGAATAGCTGTAACAATGAATACCACTAGAAATATGCATTGTGGGACTCCTAAATGGGGTATGAAAAGCAACTATACCTGGTTACTCATTGTGAGGCACTGTTAATCAAAAAAATCTAATAGACCAAAAAGAGGAATCTGCAGCTGAAATGAGTTCTGTGAAGATAACAAAAGGAACTTCATGTCCCCAATTGCGTAAAACAGAATTTTATAGAGTTAGAATAGTAATAACAATGAATACAACTAGAAATATGCATTGAGGGACTCCTAACTGAGTAATGAGAAGCATATATACCTTGTTCCTCACTCATTCTGAGACACCATTAATCAACCATGTCCAATAGACCAAAAAGAGGAATCTGGAACAGAGATGAGTCCCATGAAGATCAGAAAAGGAACATCATGTCCCCGAATGCTTAAACCATAATTTTAAACAGTAAAATGGTCATAACAATGAGTGTCACTAGAAATATGCATTGAGGGACTCCTAAATGAGGAATGAAAAGCATATATACCTTGTTTCTCATTCATTGGGCAACACCGTTAATCAACTAAATCGAATAGATTAAAAAGAGGAATCAGGAACTGAAAAGAGTCCCATGAAGATCATAAAAGGAACTTAATGTCCCCAGATAACAATGAATTTCACTAGAAATGTATATTGTGGGACTCTTGAGTAAGGAGTGAGAAGCATATATACCTTCTTCCTCACTAATTGTGAGACACGGTTAATCAACCAAATCAAATAAACAAAAAAGAGGAATCACGGACTGACATGAGTCCAATGAAGATCAGAAAAGGAACATAATGTCCCCGAATGCTTAAAACATAATTTTATGGAGTATGAATGGTCATAACAATGAATACCATAGAAATATGCATTGTGGGACTCCTAAATGAGTTATGATTCATTCATTGGGAGACATCGTTAATCAACCAAATCCAATAGACCAAAATGAGGAATCTGGAAATGAAATGAGTCCAATGAAGATCAGAAAAGGAACTTCATGTTTGCAAATGCTTAAAACATAATTTTAAAGTGTAAAAATGATCATACCAATGAATATAACTAAAAATATGCATTTTGGGACTCCAAAATGAGGAATGGGAAGCATTATACCTTGTGCTTCACTCATTGTGAGACACCGTTAATCAACCAAATATAATAAACCAAAAAGTGGAATCTGGAACTGAAATAAGTCCCATGAAGATCAGAAAAGGAACATCATGTCCCTAAATGGTTAAAACAGAATTTTACAGAGTAAGAATAGTAATAACAATGAATGCAACTAGAAATATGCATTATGGGACTCTTAAATGAGGAATGAGAAGCATATATACCATGTTACTCACTCATTGTGAGACACCATTAATCAACCAAATTCAATAGACGAAAAAGATGAATTTGGATCAGAGATGAGTCCAATGAAGATCAGGAAAGGAATATCATGTCCCCGAATGCTTAAAATACAATTTTAAACAGTAAGAATGGTCATAACAATGAGTGTCACTAGAAATATGCATTGAGGGACTCCGAAATGAGGAATGAAAATCATATATACCTTGTTTCTCATTCATTGGGAATCCCCGATAATCAACTAAATCGAATAGATCAAAAAAAGGAATCTGGAACTGAAAAGAGGCCCATGAAGATCATAAAAGGAACTTCATGTCCGCAGATGCTTAAAGCAAAATTTTAAAGAGTGAGAATAGTTATAACAATGAAAACCACTAGAAATATGCATTGTGAGATTCCTAACTGAGGAATGAGAAGCATATATACCTTGTTTCTCACTTATTGTGAGACATCGTTAATCACCAAAATCCAAGAGATTAAAAAGAGGAATCTGGAACTGAAATGAGTCCAATGAAGATCAGAAAAGGAACATCATGTCCCCAAATGCTTAAAACAGAATTTAAAAGAGTAAGAATAGTAATAACTATGAATACCACTAGAAATATGCATTGTGGGACTCCGAAATAAGGAATGAGAAGCAAATATACCTCATTACTTACTCATTGTGAGACACCGTTAATCAACCAAAGCCAATAGACCAAAAAGAGGAATCTGGAACTGAAATGAGTCTCATGAAGATCAGAAAAGAAACATCATGTCCCCGAATGCTTAAAACAAAATTTTAAAGAGTAAGAATGGTCTTAACAATGAGTATCACTAGAAATATGCATTGTTGGAATCCAAACTGAGAAATAAGTAGCATATATACCTTGTTTCTCATTCATTGGGAGACACCGTTAATCAACCAAATATAATAGACCGAAATGAGGAATCTAGAACTGAAATGAGTCCAATGAAGATCAGAAAAGGAACATCATGTCCCTAAATGGTTAAAACAGAATTTGACAGAGTTAGAATAGTAATAACAATGAATACCACTAGAAATAAAGCATTGTGGGACTCTTAAATGAGGAATGAGAAGCATATATACGATATTACTCACTCATTGTGAGACACCGTTAATCAACCAAACCCGATAGACCAAAAAAAAGAATCTGGAATTTAAATGAATCCCATGAAGATCAGAAAATGAACTTCATGTCACAGAATGCTTAAAACAGAATTTTAAAGAGTAAGACTAGTAATAACATGAATACCACTAGAAATATGCATTGTGAGACTCTAACCTAAGCAATGAGAATCATATATACATTGTTTCTCGTTCATTGGGAGACATCGTTAACCAACATAATCCAAGAGACCAAAAAGAGGAATCTGGACCTGAAATGAGTCTCATGAAGATCAGAAAAGGAACTTCATGTCCCTGAATGCTTAAAACAGAATTTTAAAGAGTAAGGATAGTAATAACAATGAATACCACTAGAAATATGCATTGGGGGACTCTTAAATAAGGAATGAGAAGCATATATACTTTGCTCCTCACTCATTGTGAGACACCATTAATCAACCAAATCAAAGAGACAAAAAACAGGAACTTGAAACTGATATGAGTCCCATGAAGATCAGAAACGGAACTTCATGTCCCGAAATGCTTAAAACAGAATTTTAAAGACTCAGAATAGTAATAACAATGAATACCACTAGAAATTAGCATTGTTGGACTCCAAAATGAGGAGTCAGAAGCATATATACCTTGTTCATTACTCATTGTGAGACACCGTTAATAAACCAAATCTAATAGAACAAAAAGAGGAATCTGCAACTCCATATGCTAAATAAAACTTTATATATAATTTTACCAAAACTTGATTGAAAAGCCTTGCAAGATCCTTGAGTATTTCATTCTCCTCCCACTAAATCTTAAACCCATCTCTAACAATCAGCAGTTGAAACACTAAAATTCATATGCAAAACAAAACTTTACACTATCTTATAACTCAGCTACTTAAAAAATCCTTGTAAGACAAGTTAGTATATCATTCTCCTCATACTGAACGTGAAACACATCGCTTAGTATGATGAATATTTGAAACATTAAATTCCATTCTCAAAACAAAACTTTATATTATTATCTTCTACCTCAGATACTTCAAAAAGCCTTGCGAAATAAGTTAGTATTTCATTCCCCTCATACTGAACCTGAAACACATCACTTAGTGTGATCAACATTTGAAACATTAAACTCCATATGCAAAACAAAACTTTATATTATCTTTAATACCTCAACTACTTTAAAAAGCTTTGCACGATAACCTAGTATCTCATTCCCTTTATGCTGAACCTAAACCACAACGCTTAGTAGATCAACATTTGTAACATTAAACTCCATATGCAAAAAAAAATTGTATATAAACTTATACCTCAGCTACTTCAAAATCTTTGCAAGATAAGCTAGTATCTCATTCTCCTCATATTGAACAAGAAACACATCTGCAACTATGATCAACATGTGAAACCTTAAGCTCCATCAGAAAGCCTTGCAACATCCTTGAGTATTTCATTCTCCACATACTAAACCTGAAATCCATCGCTTATTATATTCAAAAGTTGGAACACTAAACTCCATATGCCAAATAAAACTTTATATAAACTTATACCAAAATTTCATTGAAACGCCTTGCAACACCCTTGAGTATTTCATTCTCCTCATACAAAACCTTAAACTCATCTCTAACTATAAACTACATATGCAAAATAAAACTTTATATTATCTTATAAAGCTAGTATCTCATTCCCCTCATACTGAACCTGAAACATATCGCTTAATATGATGAATATTTGAAACATTAAACTCCAAATGCAAAACTAAACTTTATATTATCTTATACCTCAGGTACTTTAAAAAGCCTTGCAAGATAAGCTAGTATATCATTCCCCTCATACTGAACCTGAAACACATTGTTTAGTGTTCTAAACATTTGAAACATTGAACTCCATATGTAAAACTAAACTTTATATTCTGATACCTCGGCTACTTTTAAAATCCTTGCAAGATAAGCTAGTATCTCATTCCCCTCATACTAAACCTGAACCATATCGCTTAGTAGGGAACACAGCATATTCCCCTATGAACTATGTCTTGCCTGTTTATTCATACGCGAGTTACTGAACCATGCTATAAACTACATAAACTAACTAAAATTTTGAATTTAATACATGATCTATTAAAATGTGGTCAATTTCAACAAAACCGCAATTGTAAATGGTTTTTTCTGATATTCTTTGGTGACGTGGATAACAGGTGGACAAACGGTTTGGTTCGGTTTAAGATTTTTTTTCTTATTAGTCAGACCAAAAACGACGTCGTTTTGATAAAAACATATAATTTGCTTTTGAGGGGAATCGAAGCACGGGCTACATGCTTTCGAGGGAAGCACATACACCTCTATATGCAAAACAAAACTTTTTATAAACGTATACCTCAGATACTTCAAAAAGCCTTCAACGATAAGCTAGTATCTCATTCTCCAAATACTGAACCTTAAGCACATCTCTAATTTTAATGAACATTTGAAACATTAAACTCCAAATAAGAAAAAGAAAATTTTATATAAACTTATTCCTTAGCGACTTCAAAAACCTTGCAAGATAAGCTAGTATCTCATTTTCCTCATACTCAACCTGAAATACATCTGTAATTATGATCAACATTTGAAACCATAAGCTCATTATTCTAAAATAACTTTATATAAACTTATACCAAAACTTTATTAAAAATCTTTGCAAGATAAGCTTGTATCTTATTCCCCTCATACTGAACCTAAAACACATCTCTAAGTATAATCAACATTTAAAATTGTAAACTCCATATGCAAAACCAAAATTTATATAAAAGTATACCTCAGCTGCTGCAAAGAGGCTTGGAAGATGAAATAGTATATCATTCTCCAAGTACTAAACCTTAAAAACATCTGTAACTATGATCAACATTTGAAACCTTAAACTCTATATGATTGAAATTTTTTTATATAAACTAATGCCAAAACTTCATTAAAAAACCTTGCAACATCCCTGGGTATTTTGATTCTCCTCATACTAAACTTTAAACCCATCTTTAAGTATGTTCAACAGTTGAAACACTAAACTCCATATACAAAACAAAACTTTATATTAACTTATACCTTACCTACTTCAAAAAGCCTTGCAAGATAATCTAGTATCTCATTCTCCTCATACTGAACCTCAAACACATCGCTTAGTATAATCAACATTTGATACATTAATCTCCATATGCAAAACAAAAACTTATATAAATTTATACCTCAACTTCTTTAAAAAGCCTTCCAACATAAGCTAATATCTCATTCTCCAAATACTAAACCTAAAACACATCTTTAAATAAAATTAACATTTGAAACATTAAACTCCATATAGAAAAGCAAAACTTTATATACACTTATACCTCAGCTACTTCAAAAACCTTGCAAGATAAGCTATTATCTCATTCTCTTCATACTGAAGTAAGATCAACATTTGAAACATTAAATTCCAAATGCTAAACAAAACTTTACATAAACTTATACCCAAACTTTATTAAAAAGCCTTACTACATCCTTGATTATTTCATTCTCCTCATAGTAAACCTGAAACATTTCTCTAACTATGTTCAACCTTAAACTCCATATCCTAAACAAACTTTATATAAACTTATACCTCAGCTACTTCAAAAAGTCTTGCAATATAAGCTAGTATCTCATTCTCCTCATACTCAACCTGAAACACATCTCTAACTGTAATCAACACTTTGAACATTAAACTCCATATGCAAAATAAAAGTTTATATAAACTTATACTCAACTACTTCAAAAATCCTTGCAATATAAGCTAGTAAAAGAACTCAAGGACCAAGATCGAAAGTTTGTTTTATTTAGTGATCTTTTTGCCAAAGTACAAGAAAATTCGTAAAAACAAGCTATCATATATATAGTGGGTAACCTAGGGTGCTGAAGAAGCTTATTAACGATGTGGGACGCCACTTAATCTTCCATCCGCCGACTTAGATAGACTTTGGGCCTGATCCACGGCCCAAATCGTTAGTAGGTCACCATTAGGTCTAGTTTTGTTCCAGCCCACCTCTGGTTTGGTTCGGTTCACCCTAATTTCGGTCTTCCGCCTTGCTTGAACTCTCTTCCCGGTCTTTTTGATCGGTATGTGAACAAAGCAATGAACAGTATCTTGTGAATAGTGTTTTATGAACAGTAACCCGAATCCGTCTTACTTTAAATCGAATCTTCACCTTTCCGACTTTATCCGGTTTGTGAACAGTGTCCCATGAATGGTGTTTTTTGTAGATAAACCCGGATGAACAGTGTTCTGACCCAAGCGATTTCGAGCTAAGCTTTTAGCTCGCATATTTCCTACGTATGAACTTTCAGCCCACCCGTTTCTCTCATATGAACTTTCAGCCCGCCTGTTTCTGTTGTACGAACTTTCAGTCCGCCTGTTCTCTCGTTTGAACTTTCAGCCAGATCGTTTTTCTCGTATGAACTTTCAGCCCGCCCGGTCGCTGGACTGAATTGGCGGGCTCATCTGATGAAGAAAGGTGGCGGGCTGCTTCGAGGCAAAGACTCGGGTGGCCTGGTCCTTGAGATCAGGGTGGGCTGCTTCGAGGAGAAAGACTTGGGCAGCCTGGTCCGTGAGATCATGGCGGGCTGCTTCGAGGGAAGGATCGGGCGACCTGGTCCGAAGTGGCGGCCTGGTCCAATGAAGAGAATGTGGCAGCCTGGAATAACAAACTGGCGGCCTGGGATAGCAAATTGGCGGCCTGGAAGCAAATCTGTTGCCTGGGATAGCAAATTGGCGGCCTGGAAGCAAATCTGTGGCCTGGGATAGCAAACCGGAGGCCTGGCGGCCTGGTCCAAACTAGCGGCCTGTTCCAAAATGGTGGTCTGGTCCAAACTGGCGGCCTGGCGGCTGCCAAACTGGGGGACTGGGATAGCAAACTGGAGGCCTAGAGAGCTTGTGGACGAACTGCCTTTCTGTTGGTCGAGATACTCATCCCTTCGGATGTGTTTTTGTGCCTTCAGATGAGTTTTCATGTCTTCGTATGAGTTTTCGTATCTTCGTATGAGTTTTCGTATCTTCGTATGAGTTTGCGTGCCTTCGGATGAGTTTTCGTGTCTTCGTATAAGATTCTTTTCGTATTAATATTTAGACTTCTTGATCCGTTAATATCCGAGGGGTGGGTTTTTACCCCAACAGTTAGCCCCCCAGCTTGCTTCTTCTGTTTGCCGAAGTAACGAGCTTTGAGTAAAGCGTTATCGAGATTGATGGATCAAGAAGGTAGGTCTTATGCCAAGAGGCTAGGTCCGAGTTCCCATTCGTTTCTTTCATTCTTTTTCTTTGTTCTGAGGTAAGTACAGTCTCGTTATGTTTTACAGGAATCCATGCTCTCTTTCCTAGATCATGAGTTCTCTTCTTCATTCTTCAAACTATTTATTTTCTTATTTGCAATGTCTGGCTCTCCTTATGAACGTTCCAGAACTTCTGGCCTGTCATCAAGCTCATTTGAGAATACCTTCGATGATCTTTCGGACGTTCCGATTGAGCTCGACGACGTTCTGGATGCAAACTTTGATGGGGCACTACTACATGAGTTCTTTCTAACCAGTGCAACCAGAGGTGGCGGGCAGCATTGAAGTGCAGGGTTCGGCGATCTATGTGGCCTGTTTTTCGAATCTAGACATAGAAATGAGCTTAAACAGCTGGCGAATTGACTTGTCAAAGGGACCCTTAAACTACCCGAGAAATGACCCTTGAGCTACTCGGTCACGAGGGTATGTATCATGGTCCACCAGACCGGTCCATGAGGGTCAACTGCCTGTTCCAGCCCAAGATCGTGTCCTTGAACCATTGCCTGGACTTGAGTCCGGAGTTCCTTGATCCTGCCCTTGGTGAATGGTCCTTGGAAAGAATCAAGCTCTTGGCCCAACTGTCCCGACTGTACTCCCTGGTCGAGAAAGGTGATTTCTTGACCATCTTCTGATTCCCCTCGTACCAAGGCCAATCTGACTCGACTGTTCTCACTTTCTTGGTCACTTGGGGGTTGATACTGAACTCTGGGACGAAGGATTCGGTCATTCGGACGAAGATCCCTCCTCAGTTCACTTCCGGGTTGCATCGGATCGATACGGTAGACTACGCGGTCGTTAGAACCCGTCCCACGGTTGATTACTCCCGTACCACGGCCGATGGCTCCCGTACCACGTTCAATGGCTCCCGTACCATGGTCGAGGGCGTCCGTACCACAGTCGATGGCACCCGTACCACGGTCGACCACTTGTCCTTCTTGAACAACCTCCATTTCTTGTCCCAATGTTCCTGTTCCTAATCCGGTGGTGTGGTCCATGGCCTGATTCTCATCATTCCCCTCCTCTTGAAAAGGATTTGTCCAAGAATCCGGATCATCTGCCACAAAAAGAGATAAATCAGAAACATTAAAACTTGTTGACACATCATACTTACCTCAGAGATCAATCTGGTAGGCGTTGTCATGCAGGCGCTTTAGAACGGTAAATGGTCCATCTCTCCTTGGCATGAGCTTCGATTTTCTGTCCTCAGGAAACCGTTCCTTCCTCAACTGTATCCACACTTGATCCCCCGGTTGAAAAACCACTTTGCTCCTGCTTTTGTTGGCATACTTCTCATATTGCCTTGTTTAACTTTGATGTTTGCATTAACCTGTTCATGAACCTTCTTCACTGCCTCTGCTTTCTTTCTACCATCAACACTCACACGATCGTTAATAGGCAAAGGTAATAGATCCATTGGTGACAAAGGGTTAAATCCATAGACAATTTCAAAAGGAGAAAACTTGGTTGCTGAATGTACTGAATGGTTATAAGCAAATTCCACATGAGGTACATGTTCTTCCCAAGTTGCTAGGTTCTTGCTAACCAGAGTTCTAAGCAAAGCCGAAAGGGTCTTATTCACTGCCTCAGTCTGTCCATCAGTCTGCGGATGACAAGTAGTTGAGAACAGGAGTCTAGTTCCTAGCTTGGTCCACAAGGTTTTCAAAAAGTAGCTAAGGAATTTGGCATCCCGATCATACACAATATTCCTAGGCATTCCATGCAGCTTAACTATTTCCCTAAAGAACAGTTCAGCTACATGTGAGGCATCATTTGATTTTAAGCAAGGAATAAAGTGTGCCATTTCGGAAAATCAGATTACTACCAGTCCTAGACTTAGGCAGGCCTAGAACGAAATCCATTGACAAATCAGTCCAAGGATGTGAGGGAAGAGGTAAATTGGAGTACATACCTTGTGTTGAGTTTTTAAACTTAGCTTCCTTGCAGGTAACACATCGGCTGCAAATGTGATCCACATCCCTCCGCATGCCAGGCCAATAGAAGTGGTCTTGTAGGACCTTGAGTGTCTTAACCGGTCCGAAGTGCCCAATTAAACCCCCTTTATGGGCTTCCCTACAATACAGCTCCCTCAAAGAACTGTGAGGCACACAAAGTCGGTTCTCATAAATGAGAAACCCTTCCATCCTTTGAAACTTGCCTACAGCGTGTCTAGCACTAGCCAAGTAAGAAAGTTTAAAGTCCATGTGATGCTCATACAGATTTTTAATGACTCAAATCCTAAGAGCTTCGTTCCAAGGGTGGAAAGTAGAGTGTACTTGCGTGACAAAGCATCTGCCACCACATTTTCCTTACCCTATTTATACTCGATGACATAGGGAAAAGTTTCAATAAATTCCACCCACCTAGCGCGTCGGTTACTGAGCTTTTTCTGTCCCTTAAGATGTTTCAAGGACTCGTGGTCTGTATGGATGATGAACTCTTTTGGCCAGAGGTAATGCTGCCACGTCTGAAGGGCCCTCACGAGAGCATAGAGCTCTTTCTCATAAGTCGCGTAGTTAAGGGGGGCTCCTCCTAGCTTCTCGCTGAAGTAGGCGACAGGTTTTCCTTTCTGCATAAGAACAGCCCCGATTCCAATACATGAGACATCACATTCTATTTCAAATACCTTAAAGAAATTAGGAAGGAAAAGCAAAGGTGCGTTGGTCAAATTCCCTTTCCAAGTCTGGAAGGCTTCCTCCTGTGCGGTTCCCCACTTGAACCCAACGTCCTTCTTGATTACCTCAGTTAGAGGAGCTGCGATCGTACTGAAGTCCTAACCTCTCCAACGGTCTTGGGACTTGGCCAGTCTCTGATGGCCTTGACATTTTCTTCGTCCACTCGGATGCCTTCGGCTCCTACAACAAAACCCAAAAAAACTAGGTTATCCGTTCCAAAAGTGCACTTAGAGGCATTAGCAAACAATCGTTCTTTCCTCAAGATTTCTAGGACTTAACCTAGATGCTGTACATGGCAGACAAGCTACGATTGTAAGCTAAGATATCATCGAAACAAACCACCACAAATTCGCCTATGAATGGCCTAAGTACATGATTCATCAATCGCATGAAGGTGCTAGGGCCATTGGTCTGGCCAAAAGGCATGACCAACCATTCATAAAGCCCTTGCTTAGTCTTAAATGCGGTTTTCCACTCATCCCCTTCCTTCGTTCTAATCTGGTGATAACAACTCATAAGGTCTATCTTAGAAAAGATCATAGACCCATGCAACTCATCTAACATGTCATCTAGCCTAGGGATGGGATGGCGTTACTTAAATGTGATATTGTTGATGGCCCTGCAGTCCACGCACATCCTCCAAGATCCATCTTTCTTTGGAACTAGCAGAACCGGTACGGCACACGGACTCAAGCTTTCCCGGATGAATCCTTTTTCCCTGAGTTCTTCGGCTTACCTTTGCAGTTCCTTGGTTTCCACAGGATTGGTCCTATAAGCTGGACGGTTGGGCAGGGAAGCTCCTGGGATTAAATCGATTTGGTGCTCAATCCCACGGATGGGAGGTAATCCACTTGGGTTCTCCTCTGGGAATACATCTCTAAACCTGTCCAATAATTCTGTAAGCTCACTCGGGATTTCCGGTGGAAGTTTAGTAACCGTTAGGTTTTCTTGATAAGCAAGCAAGATATATTCTGTTTGGGATGGGTTAGATTTCTTAACCTGGATTGGCTTGACCAGAAGACTGGCTTCTTTAACACTTAACCTTTCTTGTCTAGTTCTCGGCTTGTCCGAAGCTGGAGCTGGTCCTGATGTACCTCTGATGGGTTAGCGGAACCAGGATGATCTTCTTTCCATCATGGTCAAAGGAATGGCGGTTAGCGTAACCATCATGAACAGCCTTTTTGTCAAACTGCCATGGTCTTCCAAGGAGTATGTGACTTGCATCCATCGGCAGTACTTTGCATTCTACTTCATCTTTGTACCTTCCAATGGTCAGGGGAATGGTTACTTGCTCCTTAACCAGTAGCTCTCCATCCTCATTCAGCCACTCTAGTTTGAAAGGATGTGGAGGTCGCGTTGGTAGGCCTAGTTTCCTGACAAGTGAAACACTAGCTACATTAGAACAACTACCTCCATCAATTATCAGAGAACATACCTTGCCTTGCATGACACATCGGGGGTGGAAAAGGCTCTCCCTTTGCATGCTAAGGGAGTGTCTGGTAACCAAAAGTTGTCCCTGAGCCGAAAGGTCAAGTGGTTCCTCTTCTTCATCAAAGATTGGGCCGGTATCTTCTTTCTCTTATTCGGACTCGACCTCTCCATTTTCAAGCAAGATCATCACCCTCTGATTTGGACACTTGTTAGCATAGTGTCCCAAACCCTGACATTTGAAACATCAAATGTCTCTAGCCCTGCTCATAGAGTCCCTGGCTTTGCCTTTGTTTAAATGAGATGGTTGGTTAGTTTTAAAAGAAGAAACTGGTATTTGACTCGATACTGAACCTTTTTCTTGAGAGACAGGTCTTGTTGAAGACGCGGATTGGTATCTAGCTCTAGGAGGATAAGTCGGCTTGATGAATCCCCTCCTCCTGGTCTGCTTCTCAATCAAGATAGCCTTATGAAGGATCTCATCTACACTTTCAAATTCTTGTAGCACCATCCGGTCATTAATGTCTCGGTTCAACCCAGATAGGAATCTGGCCATGGTCGCCTCGTCCTCTTCTTTAATTTCAGTCTTCAGCATTAGAGTCTCCATATCCTGAAAATAGTCCTCCACGCTTCTTGTTCCTTGGGTCAAACGTCTCAGCTTCTGGTGGAGTTCCCTGTGATAATGACTGGAGACAAAACACTTTCTCATTAATCTACTGCCGCAAGCGGTTTATCATTCGGATCTGTATACTTAAAGTTATGGTTGTTTATTCGAGCATGTGCGGCGCAGTGCCGGATTCGCATCATCAGTCCGTCGCCACCTTGCAAGGTCATATCCAGGAGAACCGTGATGATCGACAGAACGATCAACCTATTGTATGAAAGCTCCAAACGTCTTCATTCCAGGGAGGTTAAGTTCTCTCCAATCGGAGGTATGAATAGAAAGATATAGCCGTGTTTCTAAAGCGTATCTGTGTAGTGTTGATCTGCGTCCAGTCTGTGGAGATCTTTCTTTTGGGTAGGCAAACAATGTCCGTTTGACCTGAATATTTGCAGGGAGCTTCTGGAATTTTAGATCTAGCATATTGTTGAAGGTGATCCAATCTGGAGCTTCAGAGTATAGGAAATCCTATTGTTCTTCATGGTTGAGGCTAAGGTGAGGGCTTTCCACAGAATTCCGCACTTTCGTCTGGGACGCCATCGATGGAGTCTAGTACTAAATGTGATCTGTATTATCTGATTGAGTCTAGGTAGTTTTGATTGTTAAATTGGAGATATGAATATAGAGGATTCAACCCATTGATTGTGCATGTTAAATAAATGATTATTGTTTGTTATATATACATATCATATAAGTAGTCGAGCATGTTAGAGATTAGAGATTGTGGAGTATATAGACGGAATTCTGTACTATTGATGCCTTGTGTGAGAGGGGGTGCAGGCAGCCTAGTCGATCTGCTGTCCAGTGCCTTAAGATCTGTTGTCAGGTGCCTTAAGATCGATAAATCGTCAAAGCTGGCGGTGCCATTGGACACTTATACCTTGTTGACCTCCTGGTGAGCGGGTGCTGACGGTCACTGGATCCGTTAGTAGGGACATTTGCTTGTTGTTTGGGTGCTTTTGTAACGTCCCCAATCTCATCTAAGGCCTGATGCTTGGACCATAGGACCCAAGTGTTTAAAAACCGGTCGTATGAGATCAGTCAGGTGATGGTCCAAGCATGAGCTAGACGGATGGATTAAAAACCTGGGCCATGCTAGAGAAGGGGTAAGGATGGGGAAAACTAGCTGGAATGACCTCACCGTACCTACTGGACCGTGACACTCCAGCTCAGCCAGCTCAGTCAGGTCAGACTCCAGCTCAGTCAGCTGGAGGGAGTGACCATCAGCTCCGACCAGATGGTGAACGAGTGAGCCAGCTAGGCCAGCTAGTGAGACGGTTGATGGCCATGCGGTTATGGGTCGCGGGCCGGCGGTTATGGATATGGTAGGGTGGTTGTTAGGCATGTCGCATAGGGTCACAAATGTGGGTAGATGTGGGCGAATGGGTGCCTAGTGGCCGAAAGTGCACTAGTGAACCATTTGGACCAGGACTTATACCTGTTCGCTGGTCAAGCCCTCCGCCTATAAATATCCCCTCTCCTCGATCCATTTCTGCATCCGATTTCCTGCAAAAAAGGAAAGAAAAACCGTGAGAATAAAGAGAGAAAGAAAGAGAGAAAGAGAGAAGTTCGACAGAGGGAAGCATGGAGGAAATCTCCACAGATAAAGGGAAGGCTTCGGATTCTCCTGAAAGGGAAAACAAGGTTAGTTTCTCAGACTGTAAAACCGTGGCATGGTTCGCCGGTTGTAACCGTAGCGATCCATGGCTGGATTGACTGGATAACCTCGAACCTTATCCTTCTTTGGATAACCGTCTCTCTCTCCTTTTCCCTTGTTCGCGGGTGATCGCTGGAAAAATTCTAAGTCTTGGCCATGTGCCAAGAGACTTGGTTAGTACCGTTGGTTCGTCCTTGATCTCGGCTGTGGACCATGCGATCAAGTGGAACCGGTCTCTCTCGGACCTAAACTTATGAATACGGATTCTGGATCCTGAGATCGGTTCGTATGGACTGAGGTGGGCTTCTGATGGGTCTATGGGTTGAGTCGCGTATGCACCTTGATCTCGGCATAGGGCCGATCCAGGGAGAACTCTTAAAAGATCCCACGACCATGCATGATACCAAGAGGTGCCAATAATTCAATGGGATCAGGAAAAGAATTCGCTGGTTGCCTATGGGAACTTAGATCAAGAGGATTTTATGGTGGTTGGTGATAGAACCTTAGTCCCGGAATGGCACTTCAGGTGGAAAGAGTGTTGGATAGTTCTTGGAACCGAATGCTACTAGCACTTACGGTTTGCGGTGGATCGCTTGGGACCCTTAGAGGTTGTGGAAGGCCTCTAGTATTCCCACTCCTTTGGACCGTGGATATGACGCACCACGTCGCCCTTGGGAGGTTCACTGCGGAAGTAATGCTTACCGGCAGTTAGACTGTTCCTAGGGAACAAAGAGAATCGCAGAATTGTCAGAGAGAACCAAAGTTCAAAAGAAGATTCAAAAGTTTTTTATTGAATTCGAAATGAGGGTACTTATAGAGTTTTCTAGTAAAAAAAAATAGATAGAAAATACAGAAAATAGACATAGAAAACTCGCAAACAGCTAAGGAGTTGACTAGTCCAAGTTGACCCTTAAATTACCCATAGAGTGACTCTTAACCTACTCGGTCGCGTCAGCATTGATCACGGTCCACCAGGCCGGTCCGTGTGGGTCTTCGATCTGTTCCGGCCTAAGCCCGGGCCCTTGAACCATGGCTTGAACTTGAGTCTGAAGTTCCTTGAGCTTGGTCTTGGTGAATGGTCCTCGTAGTACGTGCGTCTCTTGATCTGGCTGGACTTCTTGTCCGAGAAAGGGGATCTCCCGTGCATCTTCTGTTTTCCCTCATACCAAGGCCATTCTGTCTTAACCGTTCTCATTTTCTTGGTCACTTGGGTGTGAGTTTTGAAGTTTAGGACGAAGGATTCGGTCGTTCGGTCTATGATCCTTCCTCAGCTCTCTCCCGAGTCGCAATGGGTCGATATGGTAGACGACACGGTCGTTGGTTCCGGTCCCACGGTCGATGACTCCCGTCCCACGGTCGATGACTCCCGTCCCGCGGTCGATGACTCTTGTACCACGGTCGATGGCTCCCGTACCATGGTCGATGGCTCACGTACTACCCTGGCCAACCTCCATCCGTGGTCCCATTGCTCCAGTGGGCCGTCCGGAGGTGTAGTCCGTGTCCTGATTCCCATCAGTTGGCGTGAGTTACTAGGGTGGTCCTGGGTTAGGCCTTAATGGCGACCGTGTTCCGGACAGAACCGATTGGGCAGTTGGAGTCTGTCGCAGAAACGGTTGGTCAATGGCCGAACATGTGCGACATATGAGCCATCACAACCGTTCGGTAATGGTACCTTTTGGGGCAACGGGTCATGCAGCCGGGTAGCAAGAGGATCGGGTGGACCGGTGCGGGTGTGTAAGCGTACCTTGGGCATGCTGGTCGTGTCCTTGGCCGGTAAAACCATTTCGGTCGGGAAACCTTGTTCGGTTGTGTCACCTTTTGTGACTGTTCGACCGTTCGCACCCTCTGGACCTAAAATCCATCACAGCCGGATTCCAACCGAGACCCAAAGAACCGGTGTCAGTTGTTAGCAGGCCTTGGTCATGCAGAGACATGGCTGAGGATGTCTAGACCTCTACGGTCATTACAGGTGGTCCGGTTGTGCTAATCCGGAGCAGTGTCGCGGTCGGCCAATGGGTCGATACGTGCCAAGGAGTGCCACAGCCTATGGCCGATGGTTCCTCTGGGTAAACAATTCGTCCGTTTATTCCTAAGGCTACCTAGTTTTTACTGGGTCATGTAGGATGGTTGGTTGAATGACTGAGTACAACTAGGGACAGTCTTAGTCTCTGCTAGGATAGGCCTCGGCTATATTAATGGGGGTATTGGGGTCTGGGAAGCATATGTATAGTTCGGTTTGAGTTAAGACCTGATACTGACATGCTTATCTTCTTTAAGAGACAGAGGTTGGTCCAGATACGGACATCTGGACCAAGGCTAGGATGCGCGTCCTGAGGCACCCGGACAGAATGTGTGAGTGTTGTGTGCTAGGAGAATACGATAGATTAGGATCGGTCCATGTAAAACTAGAGGGCAAACCTTAGCATGTTGTATCGAATCCTTTTTATTTAATGAATATCGCATTGCCTCCGTATATCTGTCTATCTTATATTCCGCATTATGATAGATAGGAAACCTCTGGAAAAGTATTGATAAGTTGCTGGATAGGTCCTTAGTCTCATGGAGACTAAGATGTGGGACAATCATTCCGGGTTGAGTATCCGGGTCGGGGTGTTTCAAATTGGTATCAGAGCATGCTTGATTCTAGGACAGTGAGGTCATTGGATACATACACACACACATTCGTCAGGCACCAAGGGATTAGCATTAGTTGTGTGTCTTACTTGTTTCATTAGAATGTTAGAAAGAGGTTCTAACGTATATTGGACTTGTAGGATGGGAAACACAAAACCCATAAGAGGAGAAAGAGTAAGGCCAAGGGAGTGGATACTGAGTCGGCTGGGTCTGGTACAGTATTGGTAACACAAATGGCTATAAACCCGGCCGGGCCTGTGGTCGGAACTGGGGTTAACATACAAGTTGACCTTAAACCGTCCACTCAGAACCAGATCAGGGGAAACGAGGAAGGGCACGGGCAAGATGAGTCCTCCAACCGGGGTTTGGAACATGTTGGTCAGGACGCTGGGGCCGATGGTGTAAACCAACCCACAATCCTTATGTGGGCGGCCCTGAAAATGGTTTTTGCCCAAATGGCCACGTTGTCCCAAACCCTCACACCGGCCGAGAATCCTACCGTGGGTCAGTCCACGCAAAAGGAGGCGGTAACGGTTCTGAAAGAAGGCCAGCGAGTCAAGGACGAGGAATTGGTTGAAGTTCAATCACCTCGTGCAGTCCGGAAGGTGGACTATTTGAGTCTACTGGACCACGTGTCCCATTTGGGCATGAAACACTTCAAAGGGAGAAGCGACCCTATTAAAGCAGATGAGTGGAGAAACCGTCTGGTACGGAACTTCAACTAGACCCGATGTCCATTGAACTATAGAAGGCCATAGCGATCCATTTCCTGGAAGGGGATGCCCATAACTGGTGGGTTGTGGTGGATAATGTCTTTTGCGGAGTTTGAGACGGAGTTCAACCGCAAGTACTTTCCGACCGAAGCATATGATTGGTTGGAGAGTAAGTTCCTGGGCCTCACCTAAGGCTGTAGAACGGTACGGGAATATGAGGAGGAATTTAACTGTCTACAAAGGTACGTAGGACGGGAGATGGAGAAGGCAGGAACCAAGGTCTGGCGTTTCTTACGTGGCCTGAGGGTTGAACTCCGAACCCACTGTTCAGTACGAACCTTTGGTACTGTATCTGAAATAGTGGAAAGGGCGTGGATGCTCGAGACTAACTTGGCCGAGGAGAGCCGGGTAAGGGCTCAAGCGAGAAACGCCCCGAATGGGAAATCTGGTGACCGTAAGAGGAAATGGGACCACGGAAAGGATGGCCCAAGTTTATCCAAGGGTTTAAAAGAATGCCCCAGTTGTGGCCGAAGGCACAGTGGCGAGTTATGGAGGGCAATGGGAGCGTATACCAAGTGAGGAAAGGATCATAAGATCCAGAACTGCCCTAGGCTTAAAACAGAGTGTATGACCAGTGCATCGGGTCCGAATTGCTACTATTGCGGAAAGGTTGGGCATTACACAAGGGAATGTCCTAACCCGCAGAGTGGTAGACAAGGAAACCCGAGAAGTAACCCCGGAGGTTCTGGTCCGGTGGCTCAGGCCAAGAGACAAGCCGGAGCACCTCGGGTTTACGAGCTATCTAAGGAAACTGGAGAGACCAGTACCTTCAATGCAATCACTGGTACGATAAGAACCCTTGCCTAGTCTTGAAGATTCTCTTGCATGGCAATATAATAAGAATGGGTAGATCCTTACCATTAAGAGAATGTGTAGGGACCCTGAGTATTGGTGGTGTAGAAGCACACACCTCATTCGATTCCGAGGCTAGACATAGTTTTGTGAGTCCGGAATTGGTTAAACGAGGAGGGCTTGTTAAGCCCACCATCGAAGGCAGCATTGTGAATGCAGCCGGTGGGAAAGTCATGGTTTCTCAGGGAATCCTGTTGGATGTCCATGTCCTTGGTAAAGGAATTAATATGCATATTGACTTAGTCTTCATCGAACTCAAGAGTCACGAGGTGATCTTGGGGATGGACTTGCTAGGAAGATATAAGGCGACCTTAGAATGCCACCATGGGCGTGTGCGATTCGATAGGGTAGATGATGGAGAGTTGGAATTCCAAGGAATCCAGCCGATCTCTGGAGGTTTGTTGGTTTCGGCCATACAAGCGGAACGGATGATGATGAAGGGGTGCGAGGCATACTTGGCCACCATCAACATCCCGGAAATGGGAAAGGAGGCCGAGATGGATACTATACCGGTTGTCAGGGAGTTTGGGGATGTGTTCGAGTCCTTGACCGGCTTGCCACCTGATAGGGCGGATCCATTCACCATCGAACTGGAACCAGGTACGGTACCCCTCTCTAAGGCTCCTTATAGAATGGCTCCAGCTGAAATGGCTGAGGTTAAGAAGCAGTTAGAGGAACTGCTGGGGAAAGGCTTTATAAGGCCGAGTAGTTCCCCTTGGGGAGCACCGGTCTTATTTGTCAAAAAGAAAGATGGGAGTTTCCGGGTTACTATGAAGAACAAGTACTTGTTACCTCGGATACATGAACTACTGGACCAACTCAAAGTGGCGGCCTGGTTCTCTCAAATAGGTCTGGCATCCGGATACCATCAGATTCCTATCGCCCCTGAAGATATCAGGAAGACCGCATTTAGGACCAGGTATGACCATTATGAGTCTGTAGTTATGCCATTTGGCCTTACCAATGCTCCTGGGGCCTCTATGAAAATGATGAATGAGGTTTTCGGAGATTGTCTCAATGAGTCACTGATCATCTTCATTGATGATATACTCGTTTATTCAAAGACGGAAACCAATCATCATAAACATCTGAGGGTGGTGCTAGAAATGTTAAGAGAGCACAAGCTCTATGCCAAGCTGAGTAAGTGCAGGTTTTGGCAGAGGACCATCGGCTTTTTTGGGCATATAGTCTCAGAACAAGGTGTGTCAGTAGATCCGGATAAGGTTAAAGCCATTAAGGAATGGCCCAGACCGAAAAATGCCACGGCAGTAAGGAGCTTCCTTGGGCTGGCCGGATACTACAGAAAGTATGTGAACGGTTTTGCAAGTATGGCAAAGGCCTTGACTGTGTTAACCGGAAACGGAGTTGAGTTCGTGTGGTCAGAAGCATGTGAAGAGAGTTTTACGAAACTCAAGGATATGCAGACAAAAGCACCGGTTCTGGCTCTTCCCGAGGCCAATAAACCATATACGGTGTACACAGATGCTTCCATCACGGGCTTGGGGTGTGTCTTAATGCAGAAGGATCTAGTGATTGCTTATGCATAAAGGAAACTACGGAAACATGAGGGAAACAACCCCACACATGATTTAGAGATGGCGGCTGTGGTATTTGCCTTAAAGATTTGGTGATCCTATCTCTACGGGGCCAAGGTACAAATCTTTACTGACCATATGAGTTTGAAATATGTGTTCACGCAGCCAGAACTCAATTTAAGGCAGAGGAGATGTATGGAGTTGGTGGCTGATTACGATCTTGATATAACATACCATCCGGGGAAAGCCAACTCCGTGGCCGATGCGTTAAGCAGGAGAAGAACAGAGGTGGAAGTCAGGAAAGATGCAGACGTTTTGGTCAATATGATTGGAACACTGAATCTGAATTTCTTGTCCACCGACGTGGAACCTCTAGGCCTAGGAGCGGCTGACCAGGCTGATTTGCTCACACAAATTAAGGTTGCTCAGGAGAAGGATGAGAACCATAAAAAAATGTTGAGCCATGATAAGACCGAGTACCAAACCTCTAACAATGGGACTATAGTGGTCCATAGGTGGAAGGTTTGTGTACCGGATGATGCATTATTGAAGGAAGAGATCTTAAAGGAGGCTCACCAATCCAAATTCTCCATACATCCTGGACTCAACAAGATGTACCGCAACCTGAAACGGTACTATCATTGGGTTGGTATGAAACGGGATGTGGCCAAGTGGGTCTCGCGTTGTCCGATATGTCAACTGGCCAAGGCAGAACACCAAGTGCCAAGTGGGTTGTTACAAAGCCTACCCATCCCGGAATGGAAGTGGGAGCACATCATAATGAATTTTGTGATTGGGTTGCTCATGACCAAAACCAAAAAGGATGCGTTCTGGGTTGCTGTAGACAGGCTAACTAAGTCCGCTCATTTCATGGCCATCAAGACAAAGGATGGAGTGGAGAACTTGGCTGGGAAGTACATCAATGAGATCGTTAGGCTTCATGGAGTACCGGCTAGTATCTTTTCGGAGAGAGATGGCCGATTCACTTCACACTTCTCGCAAGCAGTCCAGAAGACCTTGGGAATAAGGGTGAAGATGAGTACGGTCTATCATCCACAAATTGACGGTCAGTCAGAAAGAACAATACAAACCTTAGAGGACATGTTGAGGGCCTGCATCCTAGAGTGGGGAGACTCATGGGAAAGGTACCTACCTCTGGCTGAGTTCACTTATAATAATAGCTTTCAGTCACGTATAGACATGTCCCCCTATGAGGGATTGTACGGGAGGCCGTGCCGAACTCCATTATGCTGGACCCAAGTTGGGGAAAGAAGCATAATGGCTCCGACCATTGTAGATGACACTACCGAGAAGATCAAATTCCTCAATAAGAAAATGAAAGAGGCACAGGACCGACAGAAAACCTATGCGGATAGGAAGAGGAAAGACATCCAGTTCCAAGAAGGGGACTGGGTCTACCTTAAGATGATCACCTTCAAAGGCCGGGCTAAAGTATCGAAACGGGGCAAGTTGGACCCCAGATAGCTAGGACCATTTAAGGTCTTGAAGAAGATCGGAACGGTGGCCTATAAGTTACACCTACAGGTGGAAATGGAAGCATTTCATGATGTGTTCCATGTTTCCCAACTCCGCAAATCCTTTTCTGATCGGGAAGTGCTTACCTGAGTTGCCGTCAGATCTAAAACCGAACCTGACCTTCGAGACAAGACCGGTAAGGATTGTGGATAGGATAGAAAAGGCAACCAGGAACAAAACTGTTCCAATTATGCGAGTGGTCTGCACTTGCAATGGAAGGGAAGAAACCACTTGGAAAACCGAGGGTAAGATGAAAACTGATTACCCTGAGTGGTTCGAAAGAGCAATGAGGGAATACCAGGCGGATTCGGGGATGAATCCCTCATTGGTGGGGGAGACCTGTAATGTCCCCAATCTCATAAATGGCCTGAAGCTTGGACCATAGGACCCAAGTGTTTAAAAACCTGCCATATGAGATCGACCATAAGGGTGATGGTCCAAGCATGAGCTAGAAGGATGGGTTACAAACCTGGGCCATCCTAGAGAAGGGGTAAGGATGGGAAAAACTAACTGGAATGAGCTCACCGTACCTTATAGACAGTGACACTCCAGCTCAGCCAACTCAGTCAGCTCAGACTCCAGCTCAGTCAGCTGGAGGGAGTGACCATCAGCTCCGATCAGCAGGTGGATGAGTGAACCAGCTGGGTCAGCTAGTGCGACGGTTGGTGATCAGGCGGTTATGGGTCGCGGGACGGCGGTTAAGGGTCGCGGGCCGGCGGTTATTGATATGGTAGGGCGGTTGTAAGGCGTGTGGCCTAGGGTCACGAATGGTGGGTAGTTGAGGTCGAATGGGCGCCTAGTGGCCGAAAGGGCCCTAGTGAACCATTGCGACCAGGACTTATGCCTGTTCACTGGTCAAGCCCTCCACCTATAAATACCTCCTCTCCTCCATCCATTACTGCATCCGATTTCCTACAAATAGGAAGAGAGAAAGAGGGAAGCATGGAGGAAATCTCCACGGATAAAGGGAAGGCTCCGGCTTCTCCTGAAAAGGAGAACAAAGTTAGTTTCTCAGACTGTGAAACCGTGGCATGGTTCGCCGGATGTAACCGTAGCGATCCATGGCCTGATTGTCTGGATAACCTCGAACGTTATCCTCCTTTGGATAACCGTCTCTCTCTTTTCTTCCCTTGTTCGCGGGTGATCGCTGGAAAATTTCTAAGACTCGGCCGAGTGGCAAGAGACTCGGTTAATACCGTTGGTTCGTCCTTGATCTTGACCGTGGGTCATGCGATCAAGTTGAACCGGCCTGGAAATCCAAGTCTTGGTCGTGTGTCTTGTGACTGGGAATATTCGCGAGTCTTGGATCCATAAGTTCATGGTCTCGGACCTGAACTTATGAATGCGGATTCTGGATCCTGTGATCGGTTCGTTTGGACTGAGGTGGGCTTGCGATGGGTGTATGGGTTAAATCGCGTATGCACATGGATCTGGGAAAAGGGCCGATCCAGGGAGAACTCTTAAAAGATCCCACGACCATGTATAGCACCAAGAGGTGCCAATAAATCGATGGGATCAGGGAAGGAATTCGCTGATTGTCTAAGCAAACTTAGATGAAAAGGATCTAATGGTGGTTAGCGTGAGTTACTAGGGTGGTCCTGGGTCGGGCCTTAGAGGCGACCGTGTTCCGGACAGAACCGATTGGGCAGTTGGTGATAGAAGGTCGAAACTAGGATTGGCACTTCGGGTGGTACTACACTGGATAGTTCTAGGTCCGAAGGCTACTAGCACTTGCGGATTGCGATGGATCGTTAGGGACCGTTAGAGGATGCGGAAGGCCTCTAGTATTCCCTCTCCTTTGGACCGTGGATGTGACTCACCACGACGCCCTTGGGAGGTTCACTGTGGAAGTAATCCTTACCCACAGTTAGACTGTCCGACAGAACAGAGAGAATCGCAGCAGAATGCTCACGAGATCGAAAATTCGATAAAAGATTAAAGGTTCTTATTCCATACGAAGAGTTTTGACACTTATAGAGTTTTGAGTCAAAGATTAAGTGAGAAAATACAGAAAACTAGTCTTAGAAACTCGCAAGTAATTAAAAAGTTGACTAGGTCGAATTGACCCTTCGGCTACTCCAAATGTGACCCTTCGGCTACTCGACCGTGCTAGTTTGGATCAGGGTCAACCAGGACGAGTCGTTTGGGTGGCTTGACTGTTCCGGCCTTAGTCCACGGCCTTGAATCATGGCTTCGAATTGAATCTGAAGTCCCTTGAGCTTGGTCTTGGTGAATGGACCTCGTAGTATGTCCGTCCCTTGGTCCGGCTGTTCTTCACGTCCGAGAAAGGGGGCCTCTCGTCCTTCTTCCAATTTCCCCCGTACCAAAGCCATTCTGGCTCGACTGTTCTCATTTTCTTGGTCACTTGGGTGTGAGTTTTGAAGTCTGGGTCGAAGAATTCGATCGTTCGGTCGTTGATCTTTCCTCGGCTCAGTCCCGGGTCGTTTTGGGTCGATACGATAGACGACACGGTCGTGAGTTCCCGTACCACGGTCGATAGTTTCCGTACCACGGTCGTTGTTTCATGTACTGCTCTTGCCAACCTCCATCCGCGAACCCATTGCTGCCATGTCTGGTTCGAAAGTGCTGTCCACGTCCTGATTCCCATCATTCCCCTCCTCTTGAAAAGGATTTGTCCACGAATCCGGATCATCTGCCACAAAAAGAGATAGGTCAGAGACGTTAAAGCTTGTTGACACGTCATACTTACCTCGGAGGTCTATCTGATAGGCGTTGTCATGTAGTCGCTTGAGGACGGTGAATGGTCCATCCTTCAGGGAATCGTTCCTTTCTGAGATGAATCCATACTTGGTCTCCTGGTTGAAAGACCACCTTGCTTCTTCCTCGGTTGGCATACTTCTCATACTGCTTGGTTTTTGCCTCTATGTTTGCTTTAACCTGCTCATGAGTCTTCTTAACTATTTCTGCTTTCTTTTTACCATCAACACTTTCACGATCGTTAATAAGCAAAGGTAAAAGATCAAGAGGAGACAGTGGATTAAAACCATAGACGATTTGAAAAGGAGAATATTTGGTCGCTGAGTGCACCGAATGGTTATAGGCAAATTCCACATGGGGCAGGTGTTCTTCCCAAGTTCCTAAGTTTTTGCTAACCAAGGTTCTAAGCATAGCCGAGAGGGTCCTATTGACTACCTCAGTCTGCCCATCAGTCTGCGGATGGCAGGTAGTAGAAAACAATGCAGCCTAACTATCTCCCTAAAGAACAACTCAGCTACATGAGATGCATCGTTGGATTTCAAACAAGGTATGAAATGTGCCATTTTAGAGAACCTATCTACCACTACGAAAATAGAGTCCCTTCCGGTCCTAGACTTAGGCAATCCTAGTACGAAGTCCATGGACAAGTCAGTCCAGGGATGCGAAGGTATTGGCAGGGGAGAGTACAGACCTTGGGTGGAGTTTTTGGACTTAGCTTCCTTGCAGGCAACGCATCTGCTGCATATGCGATCCACGTCCTTCCGCAGGGCCGACCAATAAAAGTGGTCTTGCAAGACCTTGAGAGTCTTGACTGGACCGAAATGTCCCACCAGTCCACCTCCATGGGCTTCCCTACAGAACAATTCCCTCAAGGAGCAATTAGGCACACACAGACGGTTATCATAGAACAGAAATCCCTCCATTCGATGGTACTTACCAACCGCATGCCTAGCACTGGCCAAATAAGGTATTTTAAAGTCCAGGTCGGTTTCATACAAGTTTTTAATGAACTCAAAACCCAGCAGTTTGGTTCCAAGTGTAGAGAGAAGGGTATACCTGCGGGACAGAGCGTCGGCCACGACATTGTCCTTACCTTGCTTGTATTTGATGACAAACGGGAAGGTTTCTATAAACTCTACCCACCGGGCATGCCGCTTGCTAAGTTTCTGCTGCCCCTTGAGATGCTTCAGTGACTCGTGGTCAGTGTGGATAATGAACTCCTTCGGCCAGAGGTAGTGTTGCCACGTCTGGAGAGCCCTCACGAGTGCGTATAGTTCCTTGTCATAGGTCGCGTAGTTAAGGGTAGCTCCACCCAGCTTCTCACTAAAGTAGGCGACTGGCTTTCCTTCCTGCATAAGAACGGCACCAATTCCAATGCCTGAGGCGTCACATTCTATTTCGAAAGCCTTAAGGAAATCTGGTAATACAAGTAAAGGAGCGTTGGTTAACTTCCCTTTTAGAGTTTTGAAAGCTTCTTCCTGTGCAGGTCCCCATTTAAACCCAACGTCCTTTTTGATAACCTCAGTCAGGGGTGCGGCGATCGTGCTAAAGACCTGTACGAATCTCCTGTAGAACCCAGCTAGGCCATGGAAACTCCTGACTTCTCCCACCGTCTTGGGAGTTGGCCAATCCCGAATGGCCTGGACCTTGGCTTCATCCACGCGGATGCCTTCTGCTCCTACAACAAATCCTAGGAAGACCAAGTTATCCGCTCCAAAAATACATTTGGCCATGTTAGCAAATAGACGTTCCTTCCTAAGGACCTCTAAGACCTGGCCTAAATGTTGTACATGATCGATGAGGCTTTGGCTATATATCAGAATGTCATCAAAGTAAACCACTACAAATTCACCAATAAATGACCTAAGCATGTGGTTCATCAGTCGGATAAAGGTACTAGGTGCGTTAGTCAAACCAAATGGCATGACTAGCCATCCATAAAGCCCCTGTTTAGTTTTAAAAGCCGTCTTCCATTCATCCCCCTCTTTCATCCTAATCTGATGATACCCACTCATAAGATCTATTTTAGAAAAGATCCTAGACCCATACAACTCATCTAGCATGTCATCTAGCCTAGGGATGGGGTGACGTTACTTTAACTGTAATGTTATTGATGGCGCGGCAGTCCACACACATCCTCCAGGAGCCGTCTTTCTTTGGGACCAACAGAACTGGCACGGCACACGGGCTCAAACTCTCCCGTATGAATCCCTTGTCCAGGAGCTCCTCGACCTGCCTTTGCAACTCCTTGGTTTCTACTTGATTAGTCCTGTAGGCCGGTCGGTTCGGCAATGACGCTCCCGGGACAAAGTCTATCTGATGCTCAATCCCTCGAAGGGGTGGTAGTCCACTGAGGTTTTCTTCCGGAAATACATCGCTAAACCTGTCCAACAATTGCTTCAGTTCACTCGGAATCTCCGGTGGAGGGTTAGTGGCTGTTAATTTATCCTGATAGGCTAGCAATATGTATTGAGTTTGTGCAGTGTGGGACTTCCGTACCTGGTTAGGTTTGATCAGTAGGCTGGTTTCCTTAACCGAGGCCTTTCCTTTCTTGTCTAGCTCTCGGCTAACTCGCAGTTGAAGTTGATCTTGGTGCACCTCGGTGGGAGTAAGAGGAACCAAGGTAATCTTCTTTCCGTCATGGTCGAAAGAGTGTCGGTTAGCAAAGCCATCATGAATGGCTTTCTTGTCGAACTGCCAAGGTCGCCCAAGAAGTATGTGACTGGCGTCCACGGGCAGTACGTTGGATTCCACTTCATCGGTGTACCTCCCAATGGTCAAAGGAATCGTAACCTGCTCCCTGACCTGAAGTTCCCCATCCTCGTTCAGCCATTCCAACTTGAAGGGTCGAGGGTGTGGCCGCGTGATTAGTCCGAGCTTCCTGACAAGGGAAACACTTGCTACATTAGTGCAACTTCATCCGTCTATAATTAGAGAACATACCTTTCCTTGTACTACACATCGTGTGTGGAAGAGGTTTTCTCTTTGTTCTGAATCTTTGGGTCGTGTTTGTAGGCTGAGGGTACGTCTAGTGACCAGCAGCTGGCCCTGGGCTGGGAGATCGAGTGGCCCTTCTTCCTCATCAAATATTGGCCCGGTGTCCTCTCTCTCTTCTTCTGATTCGACCTCGCCATTCTCAAGGAGAATCATCACCCTCTGATTCGGACACTTGTTCGCATAATGTCCCAAACCCTGACACTTAAAACAGCGAATGTCTCTAGCCCTGCTCGTGGAGTCCACGGCTTTGCCTTTGTCAAACCGAGAGGAATGGTTAGTTTTAAACATGGAAACTTGGTTTTGGTTCGAACCGGCTTGGTGGAGGCCGCGGCCTGATAGGTCGCCCGGGGGAGGTAGGCCGGTTTGGAATATCCCCTCCTCTTGACCTGCTGTTCAATGAGGATAGCCTTGTGGAGCATTTCTTCCACGCTTTCAAATTCTTGTAGCTCCATCCGGTCCATGATCTCGCGGTTGAGGCCGGACAGGAACCTGGCCATGGTTGTCTTATCATCTTCTTCAATATCAGCTTTCAGCATTAGTGTTTCCATCTCCTGGAAATAGTCCTCCACGTTCCTGGTTCCCTGAGTCAAGCGCCTCAGCGTCTGAGTAATTCCCTGTGATAGTGACTAGGAGCAAAACGTTTTCGCATTAGCAATGTTAGTTCATCCCAAGTAGCTACAGGAGGCTCTGCTGCCCTTCTTCTTAAAGCTACTACCTGGTCATACCAGTTAATCGCGTAGCCCCCAAACTTAGAGGCGGCTAATCTTACCTTCTTAATTTCTGAAAAGTTTTGACAATCGAAAGTAAGCTCTACCTTCCTTTCCCATTCAAGGTAGGCATCGTGATCATTTTTGCCTAAGAATGACAGAATCTCGAACCGGAGTCCCCCAAGATTATCATCGGTCGCTCTTCTAGCAAAGGGGTTTTCCTCCTCTCGCACCCTCCGGCCTCTCCTCGGCTGAATAGAGCGAGTTTCAAACCGTTCGTCTTCTTCATCTTCCTCATCAGAGAGTTGTGTTCGACCTCTCGTCCGGTTTCTCCTTGTAGTGCGAGCTTGCCGGCCCTGTTGATCCTCCTGTACTCGGTGTAGCCTTTTGTGTATTCCTTCTAACCCAGCATTCATGACTTGAATGAAATGCTCATTGAGATGGGTCAGTTGTTCGTTGGTCAGGCCAACTTCAGTCAGGTCTCTCTCACTTCTGGACATCTGGTTTACCTGTGGCACTGAGCAAACAAGTTAGATAAACAAGGGTGTTTACTCTCGGGTGTTTGGTTCTCACACGGGGTCACTCGCAGTCTAGTTTCTCAAGGTTCTGAGCAGACAGTCCAAACCAGTCGGAGAGTAGTTCCAGCCAAGAAGAAGATAGACAGATTGCAAGATTTTGTTTGGCTAGCTGATTGGCCTATCCCCTAGAACCGATTTCTCCTGGTTCTATTTCACTTACTCTTTTTTTTTTTTTTGATTCAAACTGAATGAGGATACACTCAGCTAGCAGGATAGATAGACAGAGAAGTATTTTTTTTTTTTTTTAACGAAAGAAATTTGGAGGAGATGAGAAGATGGAATTGTTGTACCAACCAGAAGCGGCTCTGATACCACTTGATAAAAGGTCGAAACTAGGATTGGCACTTCGGGTGGTACTACGCTGGATAGTTCTTGGTCCGAAGGCTTCTAGCACTTGCGGATTGCGATGGATCGTTAGGGACCGTTAGAGGATGCGGAAAGCCTCTAGTATTCCCTCTCCTTTGGACCGTGGATGTGACTTACCACGACGCCCTTGGGAGATTCACTGTGGAAGTAACCCTTACAAACAGTTAGACTGTCCGACAGAACAGAGAGAATCGCAGCAGAATGCTCACGAGATCGAAAATTCGATAAAAGATTAAAGGTTCTTATTCCATACGAAGAGTTTCGAAACTTATAGAGTTTTGAGTCAAAGATTAGGTGAGAAAATACAGAAAACTAGTCTTAGAAACTCGCAAGTAATTAAAGAGTTGACTAGGTCGAATTGACCCTTCGGCTACTCCAAATGTGACCCTTCGGCTACTCGGCCGCGCTAGTTTGGATCAGGGTCAACCAGGACGAGCCGTTTGGGTTGCTTGACTGTTCCGGCCTTAGTCCACGGCCTTGAATCATGGCTTCGACTTGGTCTTGGTGAATGGACCTCGTAGTATGTCCGTCCCTTGGTCCGGCTGTTCTTCACATCCGAGAAAGGGGGCCTCTCGTCCTTCTTCCGATTTTCCCCGTACCAAAGCGATTCTGGCTCGACTGTTCTGATTTTCTTGGTCACTTGGGTGTGAGTTTTGAAGTCTGGGTCGAAGAATTCGATCGTTCGGTTGTTGATCTTTCCTCAGCTCAGTCCCGGGTCGTTTTGGGTCGATACGATAGACGACACGGTCGTGAGTTCCCTTACCACGGTCGATAGTTTCCGTACCACGGTCGTTGTTTCCTGTACTGCTCTGGCCAACCTCCATCCGCGAACCCATTGCTGCCATGTCTGGTCCGAAAGTGCTGTCCGCGTCCTGATTCCCATCAGTTGGAGTCTGTCGCGGAAACGATTGGTCTATGGCCGAACAGGTGCCACCTATAAACCATCGCAACAGTTCAGTAATGGTACCTTTTGGGGCAATGGGTTTTGCAGCCTGGTAGCAAGCGGATCGGGTGGACCCGCACCTTGGGCATGCTGGTCGTGTCCTTCGTCAGTAATGTGTGTGTGTTGTGTGCTAGGAGAATGTGATAGATTAGGATCGGTCCATGTAAAGTCCGAGGGCAAACCTTAGCATGTTTTATCGAATTCTTTTTATTTAATGAATATCACATTGCCTCTTTATATCTGTCTATCTTATATTCCGAATTATGATAGATAGGGAACCTCCGGAAAAAAGTATTGATAAGTTGCTGGATAGGTCCTTGGTCTCATGGAGACTAAGAAGTGTGACAACCATTCCGGGTTGCGTATCCGGGTCGAGTGTTTCAGCTTTCGGTGCCGTAATTACTCATATTTAGTTTGTTTTCCATGTTTTGAGTGTTATGACCAGATGGCGTTTTCTGTGATCAGCATCCCATATCTCACTGCGTAACTCCAATGTTACTCACCCCTCTTTCTTTCCTTTTCAGGTGAGACTGACGAGTAGATTTATGCTATGACGATCGGGTGCTACTTTTGGAATTTACGGTTTTCCGCATTTTGTTTTAAACATTATTTTACGATTTTATTCGAGATGTGACATTTATGAGATTTATTTAATGATTTCTGGAAATAAAGTCGAGATTTTAGTTAATTGGAGTATTTGAGGAATAAGTTAAGTGTAGTGGCACGCCGTTCTCGGGTGAGGATGACACAGGTGTTACATTTTGGTATCAGAGCCAGGTTTGTCGTCCCGGTTCTGACCCGGGAGGCGGAAGTTTAAAAGAACGTTTATAAATATGGTTTTCAACGGTTTTCAAAATTTTCTGGGACTAGAGGTCTATAAAAAAGAAAAATAATATTAGCACACATTATGTCTGGTATTGATCTATGAATCGTTAGTCTCAGTTTCAGTCAAAGTTGTCCACTTCATCGTTCTTGTTCCATAGTTGTTTCTAATTTTCATGTTCTTCGTTCTTTCGTAGCTGTTGAAGTTCTTTTCTTGTTTTGCTTAAAATTCTAGATAAATCTTTCCTCCTTCGTAGCGTTCCAGTTCTCATACCTCTTCTAATAGCTCTCTTCAATCGGAGGTATGAATAGAAAGATCTAGCCGTGTTTCTAAAGCGTATCTGTGTAGTGCTGATCTGCGTCAAGTCTGTGAAGATCTTTCTTTTGAGTAGGCAAAAGACGTCCGTTTGACCTGAATATTTGCAGGGAGCTTCTGGAAATATAGATATAGCCTTTGGTTGAAGGTGATCCGATCTGGACCTTCAGAGTATTGGAAATCCTATTGTTCTTCATGGTTAAGGCTAAGGTGAGGGTTTTCCGCAGATTTCCGCACTTTCGTCTAGGACACCGGTAATGGAATTTAGTACTAAATGTGATCTGTATTATCTGATTGAGTCTAGGTAGTTTTGATTGTTAAATTGGAAATATGGATATAGAGGATTCAACCCATTGATTGTGCATGTTAAATAAATGGTTATTGTTTGTTATATATATATCATATAATTAGTCGAGCATGTTAGAGATTAGAGATTGCGGGGTAGAGAGACGGACTTCTGTACTATTGATGTCTTGTGTGAGAGGGGGTGCGTGCAGCCTAGTCAAATTGCTGTTCGGTGTCTTAAGATCTGTTGTCTGGTGCCTTAAGATCGAGAAATCGTCAAAGCTGGTGGTGCCATTGGACACTTAATCCCTGTTGACCTCCTGGTGAGAGGGTGCGGACGGTCATTTGATCCGATAGTAGGGCCATTTGGTTTTGTTTTGGTGCTTTAGGTGCCGTAATTGCTCATATTTAGTCTGTTTTCCGTGTTTGGAGTCCTATGATCAAATTGTGTTTTCTGTGATTAGCATCCCATACCTCACTGCGTAACTCCCTTGTTACTCACCCCTCTTTCTTCCCTTTTCAGGTGAGACTGACGAGTAGATTTATGCTATGACGATCGGATGTTACTTTTGGAATTTACAGTTTCCCGCATTTTGTTTTAAACATTATTGTACGATTTTATTTGAGATCTGACATTGATGAGAATTATTTAATGATTTCCAGAAATAAAGTCGAGTTTTTGTTAATTGGAGTATCTGAGAAATAAGTTAACTGTAGTGGCACGCCGTTCTCGGGTGAGGATGAAACAGGTGTTACATTTTGGTATCGGAGCCAGGTTTGTCGTCCCAGTTCTGACCCGGGAGGCGAATGTTTAAAAGAACGTTTGTAAATATGGTTTTCAACGGTTTTCAAATTTTTATGGGACTAGGGGTTATTAAAAAAGAAAAATAATATTAGCACACATTATGTCTGGTATTGATCTATTAATCGTTAGTCATAGTTTCAGTCGAAGTTGTCCAGTTCATCTTTCTTGTTCCATAGTTGTTTCTAATTTTTGTGTTCTTCGTTCTTTCGTAGCTGTTGAAGTTCTTTTCTTGCTTTCCTTAGAATTCTACATATATCTTTACTCCTTCGTAGCGTTCCAGTTCTCATACCTCTTTTAAGAGCTTCCAACTATTCTTTAAATGCTTTTCTATGTTACACCTGGGCTTTGGGGTCTTGTTTTCTGGTGTTCTTGGGTCTTGGAATTCGGGACGAATTCCGGTCAAGTGGAGAAGAATTGTAACGACCCAAACCTTGAGGCCCAATTTAATTATGTCAAAACCCTAGGTTCCTTTCCCTATAAATAGCCTCCTTCCTCTTTTATTTTCCCTGTAAAACCTAATCACTCCGAAACCCTGGTGAAATCCCGCCGTCGATTAGCAACCTTGAAGGAAAAGCCACCGGAGCCAACTAGAAAGAACTAGAAGGTAGATCCAATTAATTCTGGGAGAAGGGAGAATCGAGCTAGTAAATCTAATCCAATCGATCTGAACCTTGGTAGGTTTCCTCTTGACTCGTTCATTGATCTACTGCCGCAAGCGGTTTATCATTCGGATCTGTATACTGAAAGCTATGGTTGTTTCTTCGAGCATGTGCGGCGCAGTGCAGGATTCGCATCATCAGTCCGTCGCCACCTTGCGAGGAAATTTTTTGGTGAACCGTGAGGATCCACAGAACGATCAACCTATTGTTAGAAAGCACCGAACGTCTTCGTTCCAAGGAGGTTAAGTTCGCTACGATCAGAGGTATGAATAGAAAGATATAGCCGTGTTTCTAAAGCGTATCTGTGTAGTGCGGATCTGCGTCCAGTCTGTGGAGATCTTTGTTTTGGGTAGGCTAAAGTGGTTAGTTTGACCAGAATAATTGCAGGGAGCTTCTGGAAATGAAGATCTAGCCTTTGGTTGAAGGTGATCCGATCTGGAGCTTCAGAGTATAAGAAAGCCTATTGTTCTTCATGGTTAAGGCTAAGGTGAGGGCTTTCCGCAGAATTCCGCACTATCGTCTAGGACGCCGTCGATGGAATCTAGTACTAAATGTGATCTGCATTATCTGATTAACTCTATGTAGTTTTGATTGTTAAATTGGAGATAGGGATATAGAGGATTCAACCCATTGATTGTGCATTTTAAATAAATAACTATTGTTTGTTATATATATATATATATCATATAAGTAGTCGAACATGTTAGAGAATAGGGTTTGCGGGGAATAGAGACGGACTTCTGTACTATTGATGGCTTGTGTGAGAGGGGGTGCGTGCAGCCTAGTCGATCTGATGTTCGGTGCCTTAAGATCTGCTGTCCGGTGCCTTTAGATCGGAAAATCGTCAAAGCTGGTGGTGCCATTGGACATGTATTTCATGTTTACCTCCTGGTGAGAGGGTGCCAGCGGTCACTGGAACCGTTAGTAGGGCCACTTGGTTGTTGTTTTGGTGCTTTAGGTGCTGTAATTGCTTATATTTAGTCTATTTTCTGTGTTTGGAGTGCTATGACAAGATTGTGTTTTTTGTGATTAGCATCTCATACCTCACTGCTTAATCCCCAGTTACTCACCCCTCTTTCTTCCCTTTTCAGGTGATACTGACCAGTAGATTTATGTTATGACGATCGGGTGCTACTTTTGTAATTCACGGTTTTCTGCATTTTGTTTTAAATATTATTTTACGATTTTATTCGAGATGTGACATTTATGAAATTTATTTAATGATTTTCGGAAATAAAGTCGAGATTTTAGTTAATTGGAGTATTGGGAAATGAGTAAAGTGTAGTGGCACGCCGTTCTCGGGTGAGGATGACACATGTGTTACATTTTGGTACCAAAGCCAGGTTTAAAAGAACGTTTGTAAATTTGGTTTTCAACGGTTTTCAAATTTTTCTGGGACTGGGGGATTTTTAAAAAAGAAAAATTATATTAGCTCACATTATCTCTGGTATTGATCTATTAATCGTTAGTCTCAGTTTCAGTCGAAGTTGTCCAGTTCATCTTTCTTGTTCCATAGTTGCTTCTAATTTTCTTGTTCTTCGTTCTTTCGTAGCTGTTGAAGTTCTTTTCTGGTTTTGCTTAGAATTCTAGATATATCTTCCCTCCTACGAAGCATTCCAGTTTGCATACATCTTCTAAGAGCTTCTAACTATTCTTTAAATGCTTTCTATGTTCCGTCTGGGCTTTGGGGTCTTGTTTTCCGGATTTCTTGGGGCTTGGAATTCGGGACGAATTCCCATTAAGTTGGGAAGAATTGTAACGACCCAACCCCCAATTGAGGCCCAATTTAATTATGTCAAAACCCTAGGTTCCCTTCCCTACAAATAGCCTCATTCCTCTTTTATTTTCCCCGTACAACCTAATCACACCGAAACCCTGGCGAACTTAGCCTTCGATTAGCAACCTTGAAGGAAAAGCCACCAGAGCCAACTTGAAAGACCTAGAAGGCAGATCCGACTAGTTCTGGGAGAAGGGAGAATCGAACTAATAAATCTAATCCAATCGAACTGAAACTGGGTAGGTATACTCTTTACTCGTTCATTTATCTACTGCCGCAAGCGGTTTGTCTTTCGGATCTTTATAATGAAAGTTATGGTTGTTTCTTCGAGCAAGTACGGCGCAGTGCCGGATTCGCATCATCAATCCGTCGCCACCTTGCGAGGCAATTTCCCGGCGAACCGTGAGGATCCACAGAACGTTCAACTATTGTTAGAAAGCCCAGAACTTCTTCGTTCCAGGGAGGTCAAGTTCACTCCGATCGGAGGTATGAATAGAAAGATATTGCCGTGTTTCTAAAGTGTATCTGTGTAGTGCTGATCTGGGTCCAGTCTGTGGAAATAATTCTTTTGGGTAGGCAAAAGTGGTATGTTTGACCTTAATATTAGCAGGGAGCTTCTGGAAAAAGAAATCTAGCTTTTGGTTGAAGGTCATCCGATCTGGTGCTTGAGAGTATAGGAAATCCTACTGTTTTTCATGGTTACATATTTTCGTCTAGGACGCCGTCGATGGAATCTAGTACAAAATGTGATTTGTATTATCTGATTTAGTCTAGGTAATTTTGATTGTTAAATAGGAGATATGGATATAGAGGATTCAACCCATTGATTGTACATGTTAAATAAATGATTATTGTTTGTTATATATATATATCATATAAGTAAACGAGCATGTTAGAGATTATAGATTGCGGGGTACGGAGACGGACTTCTGTACTATTGATGTCTTGTGTGAGAGGGGGTGCGGGCAGCCTAGTCGATCTGCTGTCCGGTGCCTTAAGATCGATAAATCGTCAAAGCATGCGGGTCAATTGGACACTTATTATATGTTGACCTCCTGGTGAGAGGGTGCCAACAGTCACTGGATCCGTTAGTAGGGCCATTTGGTTGTTGTTTTGGTGCTTTAGGTGTCGTAATAGGTCATATTTAGTCTGTTTTCCGTGTTTGGAGTGCTATTACCAGATTGTGTTTTCAGTGATTAGCATCCTATACCTTACTGCGTAACTGCCCTGTTACTCACCCCTCTTTCTTCTATGTTCAGGTGAGACTGACGAGTAAATTTATGCTATGCCGATCGGGTGCTACTTCTGGAATTTACGGTTTTCTGCATTTTGTTTTAAATATTATTTTATGATTTTATTCGAGATGTAACATTGATGAGATTTATTTAATGATTTCCGGAAATAATGTCGAGATTTTAGTTACTTGGAGTATTTGAGAAATAAGTTAAGTACAGTGGCACGCCGTTGGTGAGGATGACACAGGTGTTACATTTTGGTATCGAAGCCAGGTTTGCCGTCCCGGTTCTGACCCGGGAGGGGGAAGATTAAAAGAACATTTGTAAATTTGGCTTTCAACGGTTTTCAAATTTTTCTAGGACTGGGGGATTTTTAAAAAAGAAAAAAGAATATTAGCACACATTATGTCTGGTGTAGATCTATTAATCGTTAGTCTCTGTTATAATTGAAGTTGTCCAGTTCATCTTTCTTGTTCCATAGTAGTTTCCAATTTTCGTGGTCTTCGTTCTTTCGTAGGTGTTGAAGTTCTTTTCTGGTTTTGCTTAGAATTCTAGATCTATCTTTCCTCTTTCAAAGCTTTACAGTTCTCATACCTCTTCTAAGAGCTTCCAACTATTCTTTAAACGCTTTCTATGTTCCGTCTGGGCTTTGGGGTCTTCTTTTCCGTAGTTCTTGGGTCTTGGAATTTGGGACGAATTCCCTTCAAGTGGGGAAGAATTGTAATGACCCAAACCCCCCCCCCCCGCACTTTCGTCTAGGACGCCGTCGATAGAATCTAGTACTAAATGTGATCTGTATTATCTGATTTAGTCTAGGTAGTTTTGATTGTAAAATTGGAGATCGGGATATAGAAGATTCAACCCATTGATTGTGCATGTTAAATAAATGTTTATTGTTTGTTATATATATCATATAAGTAGTCGAGCATGTTGAGATATTAAAGATTGCGGGGTACCGAGACGGACTTCGGTACTATTGATGTCTTGTGTGAGAGGGGGGTGCGGGCACCCTAGTCGATCTTCTGTCCGGTGCCTTAAGATCGATAAATCGTCAAAGCATGCGGTGCCATTGGACACTTATTCTACGTTGACCTATTAATGAGAGGGTGCCGACGGTCACTGGATCCGTTAGTAGGGCTATTTGGTTGTTGTTCTTGTGTTTTAGGTGCTGTAATTGCTCATATTTAGTCTGTTTTCCGTGTTTGGAGCGTTATGACCAGATTGTGTTTTCTGTGATTATCATCCCATACCTCACTGCATAACTCCCCTGTTACTCACCCGTCTTTCTTTCCTTTTCAGGTGAGACTGACGAGTAGATTATGCTATGATGATCGGGTGCTAGTTTTGGAATTTACGGTTTTCTGCATTTTGTTTTAAACATTATTTTACGATTTTATTCGAGATGTGACATTGATGAGATTTATTTAATGATTTCTGGAAATAAAGTCGAGATTTTAGTTAATTGGAGTATTTTAAAAATATGTTAAGTGTAGTGGCACCCTGTTCTTGGGTGAGGATGACACATGTGTTACATTTTGGTATCAAAGCCAGGTTTGTCGTCCCAGTTCTGACCCGGGAGGCGGAAGTTTAAAAGACGTTTGTAAATTTGGTTTTCAACGGTTTTCAAATTTTTCTGGGACTGGGGGATTTTTAAAAAAGAAAACTGATATTACCACACATTATGTCTGGTATTGATCTATTAATCGTTAGTCTCAGTTTCAGTCAAAGTTGTCAAGTTAATTTTTCTTGTTCGATAGTTGTTTCCAATTTTCGTGTTTTTCGTTCTTTCGTAGCTGTCGAAGTTCTTTTCTGGTTTTGCTTAGAATTCTAGATATATCTTTCCTCTTTCGAAGCTACGAGCTCTTCTAACTATTCATTAATTGCTTTCTATGTACCGCCTGGGCTTTGGGGTCTTGTTTTCCGGAGTTCTTGGGTCTTGGAATTCGGGACAAATTCCCGTCAAGTGGGGAAAAATTGTAACGACCCAAACCCTAAGGCCCATTGAGGCCCAATTTAATTATGTGGTGAGAGGATTTGTCAATCAACTTCAATTCCTCAAGTAATCATGTCATTGAAGTACAAAAGGTATCAATCCAAAGGGGTTAAGATTAACAACACCAAGATTATATGAAACTATCAATCTAAGCCAATGATATGGTTTTTGTATATAACAACCTATGAATCAAAGAGAGGATTAAGCAAAGAAAATTGATTTAAACAAGATGCAACAAATGATCAAACACAAAAAGAGCAAAATGCAATGAACAAGACTAACAAGACTAAAAATGAATCCAAGGATGAGGTCAATGACTTTGGGTGACTCTAGAGCTAGTCCATGATGTTCAAAACAATCAAACAAATGCTAATCCTTAGGTTTAGAACTCAAGACAAGACTAATCCACTCTCATGACACTAATCCCTTTGCCAATTACCTAATCAAACCAAACTCTCATTTGTGAAAAGACAATCAGAAAGCATTAAGAAGCAGTTCTAATCAACCAATAAACACCTTAGGCAATCACTCTCATGAGCTAAGCATGTAAATCTCATATTTAGTTCTTTGAGGAATTTCAACAAACACCTTGTGGGTGGGAAACTCCCTAAAATCTAAATCAACTCAAACAAAACTATTCAAGCATTAAGCACACTAAATATGAAAAGAATCAACATTCTAATCCCTAAACACCAAGGATCAACTCTCTAATCACCCTAATCTACCTCATCCTTAGATCCTAAAAGAGTCTACTCACTAAAAGCCATGAAAACTCCAAGAGTTATCTCTAATCCTTGAAGATTCATGTTAGAAGAAGAGTAGACAAGGAGAAATCAAGAGAAAAACTTAGATTGATGCAAGAATTACAAAGAGTTTAAGCTAAGAACAAAGAGAGATTAGAAAAACTATGCTTAGGTAGCTTAGGTTTTTAATTCCCTTAAAATGTCTATTTATAGCTGAAAAAAATAAAAAAATTGGGCCTTCCCAACATACTGGGCCGGCCCAAGAAAAACTGGGTAGGATAAAAGTCAAGCCTGGTCAATCAAAAGTCAAAGAGAAAATCTTCGGGTCACAGCGGTCACGGGACACCGCTGCCAGTGACCGCTGTGGTTTTAAAACTCACAGCAGGGTAGTGCCCCCGCTGTGACACCCCGCTCCCACGTTCGCAGAAGTTCACAGCTGTCACGGGACACCGCTGTGACACCCCGCTGTGGTTGTCGCTCCATGTGATTCTCGGCTCGGGCTTTCACAGCGGCCTCGCCTCCCGCTGTGGTTGGCCGCTGTGACTGCAAAAATGTCTTCCTCTCTTCTCAGTCTCCTCCTTAGTCTGGTTTCATGTCCTCCTAGCTTCTTTCCACTCCAAATGCTCTCAAAACTCCAAAACAGCAACTCCAAGACCTGATATTGACAAATGCAAGTATATACACACCTAATGATGCATAAATGATATGAATATTATCAAAATGGATAAAAAACATGCTTAAAACTCATTAAAATTCATATACGTCAACTCCCCCAAACTTATCCTTTGCTTGTCCACAAGCAAACAGCTAAGGAAAGCAAAAAGAAGAGGTTTGAAGGTGGGAGCTCAGATCCAAGAGTGTTACCAAAGGAAATCAAGTTGATGTTCTAGTTTTTGATCCTAAGATGCAATTGATACCAACTTACTCCAAAAGAGTTAGCCATGCTCAACAAAATATGAATGTCATCTCAAAATCCAACCTACACAAGCATTCCAAGCAATTCCATCCTTTAAAATTCATTAAGCTTCTAAACCATGGATCACACTCATGCAAACTAGATTAGGCTCATTTGGCTTTGGGGAAAGATCTTGAGGCAAGAATGACCTCAATTATAAGGTTTCATTTCAAACATTGGGATCTCTCAAGAAGGATTGAACTTTGACATAATGCTAAAGGTATGGAATAATTGGTGCATACAAGACTAGACTTCCATCTACCCAAATGCCCCAAATGTGCAACCCCTTTTCAAACTGAAAACCCCAAATCAAAGCTTCTCCTACTCTACCCTCATTCACACCTTTCATAGTGATTTGATGGCTTTTCAAACATTACACTTAGCTCTTCTTAAGTTCCTAGGTAGGTCTCTCTCTTTTCTTCTCTTTTTTTTACTTTTCATTTGGCCTCTTTGGGCTCTTTTGCTTATTCAGTTCCTTCCCTTATTTTTTTATAGAGAGACACTACCTTATTTACATTTTAACTTAGAGCTTTCTTTCATAAACACAGCCAACCAATTCAAACTATTTCCCACTTCTTTCCCTTTACAAACCCCTTGAATTCTTTTCATCATAAGCACAAAACCCAAATCTTCACCTTAACCATCCTAAGCCTATGCCAAGCTCAATGATGAAAGAGTTGGATCTACATGAAAGCCTAGACCTGTCATTCCAAATCTTAACACTTTATGCTAAGTTCAATCAAGGAAAAAGGCCTCACAATCACACAAGAATATCTTTGGCTTGAAAGAAGGATTGGTTAAGGGAGTGGTATAACTGTTCCAAAGGTGGGAATCAGCTACTTGGGCTAGCAAGAGAGTGGTAAAAAGGGTGGAAGAAAGCCCAAATATGTATGTGGTATCCATGAGCTTCATCAAGAATGCACAAGCATGATAAGTCAATGTCAAGATTATGGTTCTAATAGATAGGATGAAATGCAATTCACACTTGCTTCAGCTAAACCAAGAAAATCAAGATAATTGATCCAAACATGGTGCATCCTTACTTTCTAACCAGCATCAAATGCATCAAAGAACCACTAAATAGAGCACCAAGTTCATTCCAAATGTCAACACTCTACAAGGAAATCTCTTCATAGCTCCCTATGCAAATGCATGCAACTGCAGTCCTAAATGAAATAAAATCTAGACTCAATCCTAAAAATCAAAACAAATATGAAACTACATGCAAATGATTTTTTTGATTTTTTTTTTTGAAAATTTTCTCATTTTCTTTGGGTTTTTATGAAAACTTAACTATATACAATGCAAATGAGACTCAATGAAGAAAACAAAAGAAAATACATGGTCAGATACTAGGCCTCTCCCCCAAACTTACTTCATACAGTCCCTTGTGTGAGAGTAGACTTGAGAGAGAAGACCTAAACACAAGAGAAAGCATAATGAAAAGCAGGGCTTGGAGTGTTACATGAACTTGGCTTAGCTGGAGAGGGAAAGTGAGAGAAGAATGAAGCTTGAAGACTCCCCCAAACTTAGTGTTTGCCAGCATTGACCGTTAATCCACCACCAGCCAAGAAAGGTATGTACAAGGGATAGCCATGGGAATTCCTCCCAAGTGAGCTTGTTTAAAGTCACTAGCTTGACTCTCCTTCCACTTTTTGAGAGAGGAGTTTGGCATGGCCTTGGATCACCAGGATCATATTCATCATAGAACCATCCCCTAAACTCTTTCATCCTAATCTCCTCAAATGGTATCTTCCATGGATCATCAAAGCTCACTTCATGAATGGAGAGTAAACCAAGATGCTTGTCAAAGGGTTGTGCCATTGGAGATGCTTCTGTTTCACCTTCTTTAGTGGCTTCCTCAATGTGAGTATCTTCTTTCTCCTTAAGCTTTGTACCCTTTGTTTCCTGCTGGAATATGAGTTGCATGTGCATCCTTTCATTTTCCATGCATTCAGCCACCAAACCATCTTCACAAGGATCTTCATACCTTATCACAAGATCCTTATCAACCTTGCAACCAAGAAGTAATTCAAATTCGTCCACAGTCTTCTCAGCTTCTTGTAGGACTTCATCCTTGATTTGAGCATTCTCTTCATTTGTTGGTGCAACAACATTTAAGCCTTGATTCCAATCCTTCACATCAGCAGAAACCATACTCAAGCTCTTGTTAAACTTGTCTTGTTCTTCCAAAACCAACTTCAGCAAGTTGAGATTCTCTTCTTCTATTGAGATTGGGGAAGAATAAGCTTCTCCATGAGTAGACTCCATGTCCCAAGATTGGTGCCTTATACTCTTGGTCAACTCCTCTTGCCTTTCCAAAATCAACTTCAGCAAGTTGTGATTCTCTTCTTCTATAGAGATTGGGGAAGAAAGAGCTTCTCCATGATTAGACTCCATGTCCTAAGGTTGGTGCCTCATACTCTTGGTCAACTCCTCTTGTCCTTCCAAAAGCAACTTCAGCAAGTTGTGATTCTCTTCTTTTATAGAGATTGGGGAGGATATGTTGCACCATGGTGATACTCCATGTTCCAAGATTGGCATCTCTCACCATATCCATATTGGTTTACTTGAGAAAAGTTCCCACTGAGGAGTTCTCCTTGGTAAGTGGATGAGCTTTCAAAACCATGATGACTAGTGGGATTCCAAGCCATCTCTCTCTCTTGTGCTTCTAATACAGCCTTCAACATGGAAGTCATATCTGAAGCCATGCTTTCTCCCTTGTGATTGTACCTTGCAAGAAGAACAAACAATTGAAAGAAAGTTAGTAACTGAATGCAATAAAAGAAACTTAGTCTCACATAGATTCAGAATCCTAATGGCTAATGTTAAACCCCAATGGCAACGGCGCCAAATTGATGAGAGGATTTGTCAATCAACTTCAATTCCTCAAGTAATCATGTCATTGAAGTACAAGAGGTATCAATCCAAAGGGGTTAAGATTAACACCACCAAGATTATATGAAACTATCTAATCTAAGCCAATGATATGGTTTTTGTATCTAACAACCAATGAATCAAAGAAAGGATTAAGCAAAGACAATTGATTTAAACAAGATGCAACAAATGATCAAACACAAAAAGAGCAAAATGCAATGCACAAGACTAACAAGACTAAAAATGAATCCAAGGATGAGGTCAATGACTTTGGGTGACTGTAGAGCTAATCCATGATGTTCAAACAATCAAATAAATGCTAATCCTTAGGTTTAGAGCTCAAGACAAGGCTAATCCACTCTCATGACACTAATCCCTTTGCTAATTACCTAATCAAACCAAACTCTCATTTGTGAAAAGACAATCAGAAAGCATTAAGAAACAGTTCTAATCAACCAATAAACACCTTAGACAATCACTCTCATGAGCTAAGCATGTAAATCTCAAATTTAGTTCTTTGAGGAATTTCAACAAACACCTTGTGGGTGGGAAACTCCCTAAAATCTAAATCAACTTAAACAAAACTAATCAAGCATTACACTAAATATGAAAGGAATCAACATTCTAATCCCTAAACACCAAGGATCAACTCTCTAATCACCCTAATCTACCTCATCCTTAGATCCTAAAAGAGTCTACTCACTAAAAGCCATGAAAACTCCAAGAGTTATCTCTAATCCTTGAAGATTCATGTTAGAAAAAGAGTAGACAAGGAGAAATCAAGAGAAAAACTTAGATTGATGCAAGAATTACAAAGAGTTTAAGCTAAGAACAAAGAGAGATTAGAAAACTATGCTTAGGTAGTTTAGGGTTTTTAATTCCCTTAAGATGTCTATTTATCACTGAAAAAAATAAAAAATTGGGCCTTCCCAACATACTGGGCCGGCCCAAGAAAAACTGGGTAGGATAAAAGTCAAGCCTGGTCAATCAAAAGTCAAAGAGGAAATCTTCGGGTCACAGCGGTCACGGGACACCGCTGCCAGTGACCGCTGTGGTTTTAAAACTCACAGCAGGGTAGCGCCCCCGCTGTGACACCCCGCTCCCACGTTCGCAGAAGTTCACAGCGGTCACGGGACACCGCTGTGACACCCCGCTGTGGTTGTCGCTCCATGTGATTCTCGGCTCGGGCTTTCACAGCGGCCTCGCCTACCCGCTGTAGTTGGCCGCTGTGACTGCAAAAATGTCTTCCTCTCTTCTCAGTCTCCTCCTTAGTCTGGTTTCATGTCTTCCTAGCTTCATTCCACTCCAAATGCTCTCAAAACTCCAAAACAGCAACTCCAAGAGCTGATATTGACAAATGAAAGTATATACACTCCTAATGATGCATAAATGATATGAATATGATCAAAATGGATAAAGATAACATGCTTAAAACTCATTAAAATTCATATACATCATTATGTCAAAACCCTAGGTTCCCTTCCCTATAAACAGCCTCCTTCCTCTTTTATTTTCTCTGTAAAACCTAATCACTCCAAAACCCTGGCGAAACCTAGCCGTCGATTAGCAACGTTGAAGGAAAAGCCACCAGAGCCAACTAGAAAGACCTATAAGGCAGATCCAACTAGTTCTGGGAGAACGGAGAATCGAACTTGTAAATTTAATCCAATCATTCTGAAACTTGGTAGGTAAACTCTTGACGCGTTCAGTGATCAACTACTGCAAGCGGTTTATCATTCGGATCTGTATACTGAAAGTTATGGTTGTTTCTTTGAGCATGTGCGGTGCAGTGCCGGATTCGAATCATCAATCAGTCACCACCTTGCGAGGAAATTTCCCGGCGAACCGTGAGGATCTACAGAACGATCAAACTATTATTAGAAAGCTCTGAACATTTTAGCTCCAAAGAGGTCAAGTTTGTTCCGATCGGATGTATGAATAGAAAGATATAGCCGTGTTTCTAAACCGTATTAGTGTTGTGCTGATCTGCGTCCAGTCTGTGAAGATCGTTCTTCTGGGTAGGCAAAAGTGATGTGTTTGACCTGAATATTTAGTCTCTTTTCCGTGTTTGGAATGTTATTCCCAGATTGCTTTTTCTGTGATTAACATCTCATACCTCACTGAGTAACTCCCTTGTTACTCACCCCTCTTTCTTCCCTTTTCAGGTGAGACTGACGAGTAGATTTATGCTATGACGATCGGGTGCTACTTTTGGAATTTTAGGTTTTCTGCTTTTTGTTTTAAACATTATTTTACGATTTTATTCAAGATGTGACATTTATGAGATTTATTTAATAATTTTCGTAAATAAAGTCAAGCTTTTAGTTAATTAGAATATTTGAGAAATAAGTTAAGTGTAGTGGCACGCCGTTCTCGGGTGAGGATGAAACGGGTGTTACATATGCAGGTTCACGAACGGAGGAACCATGAAGTCAGAGAATTAGTGAAAAATGCTGAGCTTGAAGTCAGCTTTCCTTTCACTCAAATATTGCTTTCCAACATACATTTCACGTGTTATCCAAACGCATACTGAATTATTTTTTCTTTTTCCTTTTGTCTTTGCGTGGTCCAAGTTCACTCATTAAAGTGTCTCCGTATAGGTGGATTCAGAATTCGTTCAGATCTCGGGTAATGTTTTGTGCGAAAATATAACTTCACCATTTGTTAACGGTTTCCTTTTTAGTTTCGCATCCATTTGTTGGTTGTTCGAGTGAAAGCTGTTAAAGAATTTGATAAGAATGGGTCAGAGATAGATTAACTAATGGACTGTCAAATTTGCGATAAACCAGATTTACGGAAACAATAAAACACACAAAATTTGTTAACGGAGTAAGGTCAATTTTTCCTACATCTCTGGATCTGTTACAGATCTTTTATTATTAACCGAGAAGTTTTACAACACTATCAACTCACACCCGAACTCAAATTATACTCAAGAAAATCAAACTTAATTTTCTTTCTCTCTCACAAAGAAGAAATTTTTTCTCTCACTCTTTCTGTCATACAATTTCTTCTTCTTCTCTTGACTGGGATGATCTGCTTCTTCTCCTTATGATAGTATTTATAGAAGCTTGGAATGTGGTAAGAGACACCATTGTTGATAAAATGAGTAAGGCTCATATTTTGACTTTTATATCTTTTCCACCGTCCAACATGTAAAACATGTTTTTCTAACAATCTCCCTCTTGAAGACTGATTTCAATCAGTCTTCACACCTTGATCAATGCAGCAGGTCTTCCATGCTTGTTACTCTTGCAAGCCAACCGAGGTTGCACATAACCTCAGTTTTTCATTCGGCACAACCTTTGTGAGCATGTATGTCTGCCAGATTCTTACTTCCTGGAATCTTTTCAAGCACCAACACTTTATCTTCTAAAGCTTGTCTGATAAAATGATACTGAAGTTGTATGTGCTTCGTCCGAGTATGGTAAACCGGAATCTTTGCCAAATCAATGGCAGTCTTACTATTACAGTACAACACACTTTTATCTTGTTCGTAACCTAACTCTCATAGAAATGGCTGTAGCCACACCATCTCATTTGTTGCCTTTGTCACCGCAACATACTCAGCTTCACAGCTTGATAGAGCTACAATTTTCTGAAACTTTTTTAAACCCAACAAATTGTAGTACCACCAAAAGTGTAGACATACCCGGATGTGGTCTTCCTACTGTCAATGTCTCCTCTCAGCCTGGGCATTCAGGTATATGGTTCGGTTCCGAGTATTTCGGTTCTGGAGATTTAGGATCCAATATGTACTTTAAAATTTTCGGATCAGTTCCGGATCAGTTTGGATACACAATGATAAAAACCGTAAAATACCCAAAAATTTTCGGTTCCTTAACAGTTCAGGTATTTCGTACCCGAAATAACACATTTTTACTTGAAATTGTAAATATTACCCCAAAAACGATATTATATCCAAAATGCCAAAACATAAAACGAGTTCAAAAGTCAAAATAAATGAGTTCAAAAGCCAAACTCTAAACTCCAAACCAAGTATTCAATCACAAACATAAAACAAGTTCAATAAACCAAAAAGATGCACTTAAACGAGATCTTGATTCCTGATTCCTTTATCCTAGTCTCCTAGATAGTTGATCACCTTAATCTTGCAAATTGATTTCTCCAAACTCTACAAATTAATGATAAGAAGAAAGCTTAAAAGTTGTATAGTGTAAACGTATAAAGTTGTAAACAAAACAAGAAATGAAAATACTTACCTCTCTCAAGCTCATCTTGGTCTTCAATGTCAGCGAGCAATTGCTCAATGGTAATAGATCCTCTATTACTCATGTGTATCTCAGTCTTCAACCACTGCTCCGTACACATCAAAACTTATATAGTGTAATGTGTTAAACAACTTCTGTAAGGATCCAAGATGCAAACACTTGTGCTGAATGCAGATTCAGAAGCAACACTTAAAACTTTGATTGCAAGTACATCCTTAGCCACTTCTGCGAGAACTGGAAACTTTAAGCTACTAACCTTTCACCACGAGAGAACATCATATTCATAAATTGCGAATATATGTGGATTCTCCACATTCTCTGCCAAGTACAATTCTAGCTCAGTAGTTGATCCTTGAAATCCTGTTTCCTGGACCATCTCTTTGTAAACTTCATCCATTCTTCGAAAACCACCACGAGTAGATAATTGTTCTCTTCCTACGTGTGCAGATCTTGGCTGAGAAGACGATGAAGATCCGCCTCCATATGACTGAGAAGAACTAGTGGATGCAGTAGACGATTTATTCTGAGTACTATTGTGAGTAATATTATACTCTTCAAACAGCCTTTTCAGAATATCCATTGTAGAATCGTACATCATACTAGCCTTCAAACTATATTTTCCATACAACTCGTCAAAACATAACTGAGCAAATTTTATCTTCTTCCTAGGGGCAAATACAGTAGCCACTATCAACAACCTATTCATCTCAATTTCTTCCCCGAATAGATCCCAATACTTACCTAATTTGGTGAGCATGGCTGTGGGTTTCTTCAGCAACTCAGCATCAGGATCTTGGTTCAATGAAATAAGATGTTTCTGAATGCTAACAATCTCATTATAGCATCTGTAAGAACAAACCGATTTAGTAGCAGAAAGTACCAGTGTTGACTCATAATATATAGCAAGAAAGTTGAGCAATATGTCTATCGATTTCCAATCTTCTAGGACAGGTGGTCCAATCCTCTTCTTCCCATTCTCTCTTTCTTGAAAGTAATCGTTATATGGCTTGTCCTCTGCCTCCATTTTCTCAAATGCAACACGGAAGTCCATAGCTCTACTTAGCATTAGATAGGTAGAGTTCCACCTGCTTTTGCAATCTAATGGTAGACTACCCCTAGTCATCTTCCCTGTATCAACACGCAGCTGAAAAGACTTCAATCTTGGTGTAGACGACCACAATACCATTACAAATGGCAGATACACTGTTGTCAACAGCCTGCAATCTATCCTTGAAGATCAGATTAAGGATGTGTGCTGCACACCTATGATGTAAAAACTCACCACCGAGGACTAAAGAATCTTTCCCAACTACACTGAATCTTTCCTTGAAGTACTTCACTCCATTACTATTAGCAGTAGCATTATCCATTGTGATGCAGAAAACTTTCTTGATGTCCCACTCCTCTAAACATTCTTCTAAAACCCTAGCAATAGTAACTCCCTTGTGGTAACTGATGTTTTTGAATCCGTTGATCAGGTTCTTCATTTGCCAATCACCATCAATGAAATGCGCTGTGATGACCATGTAACTTGCAGCTGTGGTTGGAGCTACCCATATATCAGTGGTCAGCAATAGCCTTTGCTTCTTCCCACCAAGCACCTTCTTCATAAGTGTCTTTCTCTTCACAAAAATCTCGACGATGTCCCTAGTTTCTGTTCTGCGAGAGTGAGGCTTGTAAAGCTTGACCTTGTTTCAGAAATGCCTCCAAGATAAACTCTCTATGAAGTATGGTGGAAGCTCACCTAAGACTAACATTTCATTGGACTCTTCTCTGAATACAGCTTCAGATACTTTTCCCAACTGGAGACCACCATCAGCTTCTGTATTTTTTACTTGTTGACTTGATCTTTGAGTTTCTTCCGAAGCAAAATGCTCTTTGCAGGTCAGGAGATGCTTCTTTAGATTTGATGTACCAGAAGATGATGAAAACGCCATCACCTTTCCATAATAACGACAGTTGCACTTGTCAAGGTTAGTCTATGGTTTGGTGAAATGTTGCCACACGAGCAACCTTGTTTTCTTCCTGGCCTTCTTAGAACCTTTCTGAGACGCCTTCCTTTTCCCTTTACCAGAAGCTGTAGTAGGAGGAGGAGTCTCAGCTTCATCATCTGTCTGCTCAAGAATATCCGCAACATCATTGTCTTCTTCTTCCAAAATGTGTTCTGGATTCTGATTAGAAGCCATCTACAGTGCATCATTTTAAAAACAGTAACGAGTAAGTAAATACAAGAAACAAAGTTCATAAATCATAACAAAGCATAACCACAACAACATTAAAAAGAAACGAAGTTCAGAACAATGCATAACCAAAAATCGATTTAAATCTCAGAAGTCTCAGCTTCACCATATGTCTGCTCAAGAATATCCCCAACATCAATGTCTTCTTCTTCCAAAATGTGTTCTGGATTCTGATTAGAAGCCATCTATAGTGCATCATTTTAGAAACAGCAACGAGTAAGTAAATACAAGAAACAAAGTTCAGAAATCATAACAAAGCATAACCACAACAACATTAAAAAGAAACGAAGTTCAGAACAATGCATAACCAAAAATCGATTTAAATCTGAATCGATTTAACTAGAAAATCCCAAATCATTATAAATTTTAACTGAAAATCATAAATCGATTAACAAAGAACTAAGAAAACCCTAAATCGAAATTCTAAATCTCAATAATCTACAATGGAGTATAGACAGTGAGACACGAAGAAATTAAAAGGTATGGAACACTTAGAAAGTTAGAACTTAGAACTTAGACACATTGATTAAAAGAAAGTAAGACACATACTTCCGATCGTTTAGTGCATGAACCTTCTGGCGAAGACAAGCGACGGAAGCTAAGATGAGTATGAGATTCCAGGTTTGCTGTTTGTGTTCGACTGCCTTCAATTTATGAGAGATGAGAAGAATAAGTTGGAGAACCAACGGTCCTGTCTCGTCGTCTCAAGAGAGTTAGGGAGTGTAATCGACTAGACAAATAATTTCTCAGGTCTCAGCTGTCTCAAAGTTCAAGTTCCCTAAACAGCTAAAGGCTACTAAACCATTTCACATAGGGTAATAACCGGAACCGAACCGCTACCCATGGAACCTCAACTCAAGATCAATTGGGTATTTAAGCTATAACCAAAACCGAACCAAACATGTTTTTTCGGGTCAGTTCCGGTTCGGTTCTTCTGTTCTAGTTTATATGCCCAGGCTGACTCTCCTCCATTGTCAGCGTCAACATATCCCTGCAATATCATCTCAGACTTCTTGAAACATAGCGACAAACTTGGATTTCCCTTCCGATATCTGAAAATCCACTTAACAGCCTCTCAATGTTCCTTGCCTGGATTGCTCATAAACCTGCTGACGATCCCACTGCATGTGCAATGTCTGGCCTTGTACATACAATCTCGTACATCAGGCTACCAATAGCAGAAGCATATGGAACTTTATCCATATATGCCATCTCGTCTACAGTCACTGGAGACTGAGCTTTGGATAACCGAAAATGACTTACCAGGGGAGTACTAACTAGCTTCACGTCATCCATGTCAAACCTCTTAAGGTCTTTCTTTACATACTCCTCTTGCGATAACTTAAGACCCTTCTTACTTCTACTTATTCTCATCCCAAGAATTTGTCTTGTTTCTCTGAGGTCTTTCATCGAAAACTCTTTTGAGAGTTCCTTCTTCAAGTTATTGATTTCATGCAAGTCTGCTCCCACTATCAGAATGTCATCAACATACAGGAGCAATATCAAGTATGACTCTCCAAGCCTCTTGAAGAAACAACAGTGGTCAGCCTCACACCTCAAGAAGCCCACATTTTTAATAAAGCTGTCAAACATTTTATACCACTGTCTTGGAGCTTGTTTTAAGCCATACAGAATCCTTTTAAGCTTGCAGACCATATTTTCTTTCCATTTGATCACATATCCTTCAGGTTGCTTCATATAAATTTCTTCCTCCAAATCACCATGACGAAATGCTGTTTTCACATCCATCTGTTGAAGATGTAAATCTTCCTTTGGTACCAGCCCAAGAACAGTTCAAATTGTCACCAACTTGACTACATGAAAAAATATTTATGTGTAGTCTATGCCTTCTTCTTGTTGGAATCGCTTCACAACAAGCCTCGCTTTATAGCGTTTGCTTCCATCATGTTCTTCTTTTATCCGGTAGACCCACTTGTTATGCAATGCCTTTTCTCCTTAGGTAACTCAGCTAATTCCAACGTGTGATTAGACATAAACGAGTTCATCTCATCGTTCATAGCAAGTTCCCACTTAATCGATTCATCAACTTACATTGCCTCTTCATAACATTCAGGCTCACCTCTATCTGTGAGCGGAATATAGTTGAGTGATGGAGAAAATCTTGCAGGTTTCTTGATGATTCTATTTGACCGTCGTAACTCTATAACTGCCGTATGTGGGATTACTTCTGAATCATCATTCTTATCTGCTTCACTATTCTCTTCGTAAGAAATTTGTCCTTCTGCTGTTGCGGTATGTTGTTGCAACTCTGGTGCTAGGATATCTCCCAAATAACCAGCCTTAGACTCCTTCCATTTTGAGCTCTCCTTTAGCGTATCCTTGTACAACACTTCTTCATTGAACACAACATTCTTGTGGCAGATGATCTTCCGATTTTCTTCATCCCAAAACCGGTATCAAACTCCATGTTACCATACCCAATGAAGTAACACTTCTTAGATTTTTCATCAAGTTTACTTCTTGCAGAATCATCAACATGAACATAAGCTATGCAGCCAAACACTTTTAGATAAGAAAGATTTACTTTCTTTCCGCTCCAATCTTCTTCAGTGATCTTGAATACCAAGGGAACAGACGGTCCTCTGTTTATTAAGAAGGCTGTGGTACTGATTGCGTCCGCCCAGAAGGTCTTAGGCAATCCGCAATGTAGTCTCATGCTCCTTGCACGCTCATTCAACGTTATGTTCATCATTTTTGCTATTCCATTCTGTTGAGGCGTTCGAGGAATAGTCTTCACCATCTTGATCTCATTATCAGCGCAATATCTTCTGAACTCACCGCTAATATACTCTTCTCCATTATCGGACCCTAGACACTTCAACTTGAGATCCGTGTCAATCTCAACCATGGCCAACTAGTATACACTATGACAACTAACAAGAATCAATAACAAATTTTAAATAAAGTGACTCTGTGTCTGTCCAAACTGTAATCAGTTATGACCAACTATATGTTGCATTATCTAGAGTAACTACATCGAAGGATTTGAATGTCCTTGATATATCAAAGAAAAAGCATGGGGTAGCATATGTGACAAAAATATCTATAAAGAAGCTTTCCATGACTTGCATAAATACCAAATAAGTATATTTACATTTATAATAAAATATTTCTTTACAAAAATTATACAAAAAAAATTATGTAATAAGCTTTTTTATTAAAGAAAAAAAAAATTTGCAAAATATAAACGGTCACTTACATAATTAAATGAATATTGTTTGTAGAAATTTTAATACTAAATCAAAGAGCTATATGAAGAGAAATACAACAAAGATATTTAATTTATATTTACGGGAATAAAGATAATAATTATTAATAACTTTTTTAAGACAAATAAGAAGAGACGAACAATATGAGGAGAGATGAAAGACATATAACATTTGCTAGAAGATGAAGAAAAGTTACTATTATCACTTTTTCATGCTCTTTTTATAAAAGTTACTATTATCACTTTTTCTCTTGTCATACAAAATCTCATCTTTCGATCATGAAAAGATTATAACTTGCTCAAATAACATTTTAAATATAGTACTTCATGATCAAATATATGTGATCATTCTCTATATAAAATCCTGCAAGGGTCTTTCGAGATAATATCTATTTCCTTAAATATTTATTTTGGAATCAATAGAGACAATGTTGTATTTCCAATATCTTTCTTTTAAATTATGACCTTCAATAACTCTTCAAGAGTTTTGCCATGTTCAAATCTAGGATCCCATCTTGTTTTCATCAAACTACTTGTGATAACTGTGCAAGAGTTTCAATGATGATTAAATTAAGGATTCTAGTAATCTATGATCCTTTGATAAACATAGATGGGTATATTGACTTATAAAATTTACTTTCTGATTATACTCCATGAAACGAATTTGTTTTAATTCGATCAAATACGTTGAGTTCACGGGAACATAATTTTGATATCATCAATCCTAATGGGATTGTATCATTCTGAGATATCTATAATGGAGTTTCATATAAGTATCATTACTCAGTGGATTGTATAAGTCAAGCCATTTTATTATTGCCATATTGATAAAGAATTTGAAAATAGTTGCATCCACCACTAGAGATTATGTTTCTTTATAATCATTTTTCTTTGGCACAATGTTCATTTATGTCCCACTGGTTTTACACCTTTAGGTGTATGGACAGTCCATAATGGACTACTGGTCCAAATTCTTCTATCTTTCTAAGAAATTAATTATGTATATTGCTTCTTTTATAATTTGGCCAATCAATTATTTGTGTACACTTTTCAATAGACTTTGTTTTATGATCCTCTTTCTCATTCACCATATCAACTGCTATATTGCATGCAAAATATCATCGACGTCGATTTGCTTATTGGTTCTTTTATTCCATACATGACATAAATTAGTGAGATATTTTCAATGTCTCAGGTATTTGAATTTCTTTCATTGTCATGTTTAATGTTTCTTCTTGAAATCATTCAAAAACATATTGTCTTGGTTTGACCATTTTGAACTTATGCTCCTTTTCTTTTTACGAGAATTTTTAGAACCAATATGTCTATCACTTCATGCGATCTTTAGACTCACTAGCAATTTGATATTATCTTTTAAGGATATAAAATATTATTGGAGCATTTACAACTGGTATATGTGACTTTGTCACTATCTTAGGATCAGTAAATATGTGGCAACTGAATTACTCAATTCTATAGATGAATTATCTTTTGGACTTTTATTTTGCATTCTTTAGTCCGGGATCAATGATAATTCATTCCAAGTCATCTAATTTCCAGCTATTTATTTTTCTCCCCCTAAAGTTGGAAAGACTGACTCATTTCAATTTCAGTCTTCAGCTCGAGCTTTACTTTCCTTCTTGGATAGCTCTAAATTCTTAAGTATTAATGGAGATTCATATCCAACATATATTGTCAACCTTATTTGAGGATCCATATTAAAGCTCTATGGTGGAGCAAATGGAATGTATATTGTACATTAATATTTCTTATCCAAAATGATGGGGAAAACTATTTATTGTTTATTGGCTTAATGTGAATAAATGTTGCTGCATTTTCTGTACGAAGATATGCTACCAAATTTTCAACATTTATCCCAATGGGTATGCAATAATCATCAAAGATTCATGATTTTTCACCAGTATCATTAAAATGAATAGTGGATGATCAGTCCACCAATTTCTTCTTATATACATTAATAGATTCTAAATCTATTTTGGTCGGTTAAAACTGTATTATCATATTATCTTATGATTAACCAGCATATGATAAATCATTCAGGAGATCTTCAATGAATGTTCTCATGAATTATCTTTCGCATTCTCATTGAACTGTAATGGCATATCCCGTTCATGCCAAACAATAGTATATTACATAAATTTCTAGTTTACCAATATCTTTTATCTCCATTACACGAATCTTTAGGTAGTACAATCTAGTATGAATGCAAGTAGTTCTTTTGCTTCTTTGGGAAATACTTTTCGTTTAAATGTATTTAACATTTATTTCACTTATTTTCTCAATATGATTTGTCTCAAATTTACTTGATGAAAGATTCATCTACTCAGTTTTAGTGATAACATAATCTTTTGGATGTTTCACTCATTATGGAATAAGAGATTCTTTAACTCGCTTGGATGTTTCACTCATTATGGAATATGAGATCCCCCTCGAGATTGTAACACTGCAAGTTAATCAATCTAGAATTGAAACTCATTTTAGAATCAATAACATACCCTACTTGGGTCATGTATTCTATATTTGATCCTTCTACATTTTGAGAGTTATAGAACATAATGCATCAAATATTCAAAATACTTTAAAGATGATGACTAATCAGTCTCACTTTGAGCGTAAATATCATCTTTTAGATTTTCCACTTACTGTGGATATGAAATTCAATAATCCTCCCCCTTGAGATGATGAGACTACAAGTTCATCAATCTCGAACTGAATCTCACTAAATTTATTTGAGACTTAGAATAGTACATAACATCAATGACTTTAAATTGTATTTCTATATGCATTCATATATATGCTCTTCTAGAGCTTTCAATATGCTTTTATACTAAATTGTATTGCACTCACACTTATTTCTTTCATCTTTAAATGATAGAAATATATCATGTTTATTATAATCTTTATTTTCTCACTTCTTATGAGAATCCGAGTTTTTTTTTGTCCAAAAAAACTGTATTTGATCTCGAGTTTGACTTTGATCTTATCCATATCCACATCTGAGATCACTTCTATAGCAATTTCTCCAGCCAATATTACTGGTATGGTCTTTTTCTTTTCTAGTATAAGATGTCACTGTAACATCCCGATTTCTGGTATATGTGGAGAGGTTAAAAGAATTGATTTGGCTACCTATGTCACCATAGTGCACTTACCTTTTCGGTTGCACATCCAGAGAAAACTCCAGGGTTAAGCGTGAGGGTTAAGCGTGCTTGAGCTGGAGTAGTCAAAGGATTGGTGACCTATCGGGAAGTCATTCGCGGTACCGTTTGAGTGAGGCCAAAACACGGGGAATGGTCACGTGGTGATTGCAGGGTCAGTATATCATAACTTTCAAACCTCTCGGTTAACGTTCCGACCGTCGGACAGGGGTGGGCCGGCCCATGGGCCTAGTGAGAAGACATGGGGGCCCACTGGAAGGGGCGGTTGGGGCGTTATAGTCACATTCCTTTCATGGAATACAACATAATTAATTAGATGTGGTTCATATTTTTCATCACTAGTTCATGCTTCTTCTGAGTCTCAATGAGACAAAAATATAAGTTACTTTATGTAATGTGTCTACAAGATAACATTATTTTCATGGAAAGTAGAGTATTTATTCTCTAATATATTTGCATCATTGATTTACATTCCACATAATTTCAACTGGAAAATAATCTCCAACATAGTTGAGATTTATTTAAAGACTTCAAGTCTTCTAATCTTAAGATTTGAATAATCATAATGATCTTTAAGTAATCACATTCTGGTGATCAAATATTTCTTTAGATGATTATAATAAAATAGAATCATGAAAATATATCAAATTATATTATATAAATCTAAAACATCATTTCATGATCATTCTATTTATATCACATTCACTAATTCTTATTATTAAATCTAAATTATTTTGAAAATAATTAGACCATATTTCTAATAACTTCAAAATATCTTAACAAATGAATCTCAATTTAAAATTCTTCTTTTTTTCTACATTAAAAAAATTAAAGTTATTATGTCTAAATCTAAAGTAAATATGAGTTTTGGAAATAACATATCCAAGACTTAATTCGTTAACTCAGAATACATCTCTAATATTATAAAATATTTAATGTAACAATATATTCATGAATCAAAATTTGGTAAGATAATATCATGAAAATGGTAATAAAATCTTGAGATGATTGATGAAGTAAATGCAAAATGATAAAATATTTAATTTAGTAATATATTTATGCATTGCATAAGTAAAATAGTCAATGAATAAATCTTAAATAATAAAATATAAATTTAGGTATTTATATAGATCTAGATAAATTTTAGGAAAATAGATATAAACAATATATATCATATTTATGTGTATATACGTTATATTAGTAAATTTAAGATAAAAATATTGAATTACCATGTCAAAGTAATAAAATATATCAATAAAATATTTGAATATATTTAAAGAAATAGATTAAGGTAATTATTTAATTCTAATCAAAGATAATAAATATGCAATTAAAACTAGTCAAATGAGCAGTTTCAAATATACAATTAATTGCATATCATCCAATTTAATTTTATAATAATTAATAAATATGATAATAGTAATTATTCCATAAGAATCAAAGCTTGACTCATTCTAATTGGACGAATCTAATACATACAAATTTCAAAATGAGATATACTATTTAATTTTTAAACATATTTATATGTTTATGGTGAAACATAGGTTTATTAACAAAAATCTAATTTATTTTAAAAAAAACTTAAACGATAATTTAGAAATATTCATTCACAATGTCAAATATGGATCTGATAAATTATGAATGAAAATCAATGACATAAACGATATTTAATAATTATTATTATGTTCTAATTTAATATGTCATAAATAAAAAATAAATTCTATCAAAATTATCAACAATATTTTGACATATCACGATAAAATCATTAAATAAGCATATAATATTATATGAATTTTAAGAGAAATCAAATAATCAATATAATAAAGTTCTCTTCTGGAGACTTTTTATTGTAAACTTCGAGTTTATAATAAAACATAAATATAAGAAAAATAATTGGTTATCAAATATAATTATCAAATATAAAACTCCAAAATATTCACGATCAAACAATAGTTATCATATCGAATGGAGTATCAATAATCCAATATAAAGTCGATAAATAATATTTTATTAAGTATCGATAGAAATTGGATCCACTTTGCAAACCATGAATTGATAATAAACATGGTTTGAAATTGGATTTGAGAAAGTAATTGTAATGATATATTAGTTAAAAAAAATGAATACCTCTTAGCTTAAAAGGCTAGGGTTTCGTGCTGATAACGTGTTATAAAAAGAAGAGAAGAAGAGAAGAAGAGAGGAGAATTGGTGTATCTATTCCAATGGATGAATGGTCATTTATATAGGATTACAAGTAGAGACTTTAGGTTAAACCTAATGGGCATTCTAATGGGCCTCTATACATAACACTTCCCCTTAGAGGTCTATTATAATAAAATAATTCGTAATGCGCCTAACATGTTGCTTCATTAAAAACCTTAACAGGAAAACTCAATGGGGAAAACCATGTTAACGGAAAAAGAGTGCAACGCGCAATTACTCCCCCTCATGAGTACATATGTCGAGAATTTTTGTGTCTATAGATATATTAACTCATATTGTGTCACATATGTGATAAATTGATAACTAAAAGTCATTTTATGTTTACTTAAATGTCTAAGTTTTTAATAGTTAAGTAATTAGTCGTGGAAGCTAAGTTTGTGTTTATTTATAGAACAACTCATAGTTTGTGTTTATTTATAGAACAACTCATAATTAGCAAGTCGTATTATAGATTTAGGAAGACCTTCCTAACATGTATATATGAGAGCATTTTTATCTATAAATAAAAATAGACTCAACTTATCAAACTACTCTACATATTTATGAAGTCTTTTCTAAAACATATAAATTAAAAAAATGATGTCTATTTACACAACAACTCAAATTTAGGAAGTCATCATACGTATATAGAAAGATGTTTCTAAAAGAGATATCTACAAGTTAAGACACTTCTTTAAATATACTTTACAAGATATGACACTTATAGATACTAAGGCACTTTGCTCACTTCTTTGCCACATGAAAAACCGTTTTTGCCCTTGTTCCTTTATATTGTGAGCAACCAACTAGTTTGACTTTGGTTAGACAAAATCAATTGTTGACTTAAAAAAAATTAATCTTGACCGTTGATAAAGAGAAAGAAAGAAGTAGATTGATGGAATTGATATGCATTCCATTAAACAACACTTGTCCATTTCACATTAAATGTTTAAATGTTAGTTTTTTAACGGTCTAGATTAATTTGGTAGATATTTCGATTATTGAACTAGTAGTTACTCAATTTACATATTCAACTCTTTACTTTTCTGGATTTGAACCACCGACGAATGTCAAATCACTTCTTAACTTCATCTAAATTGATATATGAATAACCAACATCTTCTCTTATTGGTTTAAAATGTTGGATCATTACTTGGTCATTTCTGGAAATTGGAGCTGCTGTACAGATTGGAAATGAGATTTTGTCATCGATAAACAACAAATGTCCAGGGTTGTTCTTGTCAGAGCTGGGATTACTTTGACCCTGCTTCAGGAAACGTTATGGCGGAGTTCTTCAGCCTTTGTGACTGTGATATCTCTGTCTAATTGCAGGAGAGATCACTAAAGATGACATTCAACCACGAGTTCTGGGGACAATTGTTGGAAGATGCTTATGCTGGTTCAAATGCAGTTGAGATCATGTGTAATCTACCATAACCATCTGATACCTCAAACGGCTGTTCTGAAGTCTTTTGTACCACCAATGATGTATTTGACCACATTGTTATCAAGGATGGTGTACCCGCTACAGACTACAAGACAGAGCATCAAGGCACAACATCTGGAAAGTTCTTTTCTGAATATCACCAACACGACCAAGGAATGCAATCCACCAATTGGAAACTCCTTCTCTGGAAAGTATCCACCAGACCACAGAATGCCATCCACCACTCCGGTCCCATCTAGACACGCATTCTCTGTATATTGTCTAAGTAAATACTACATGTCATCAACTCATGCCATGCCTCAAATGCCAACACAATCTTCTGCCCCTCCAATGACGCGTGCCTAATTCATGGCATTGCGTTATTTCATCTCTTCTTAGGAATATCTTCAAATCTTCCATGTCACCAAGAAATCCAAGCCAGTCTCTAACAAGCTTTACAAGAAAATTCGCTCATAGCCATGACATTTCTTGTGGCTATAGTCCAATTTTCGTGGTTATTTCAGCATTAACCACACAAAAATTTTGTAGCTATGAGCTTATGAATATCGTTCAACCGTAGTTATTTGTGGCTATCCGTGACTATATCATCCATGATCTAGCCACGACTTCATTTGTGGCTCGGTTGTCTTTGAATAGCTACACATTATATTGTGTCTACATATTTCTATGATATTTTCTGTGGCTAATAGTGGATTTAAGTTTCCACAATTTGTTTGTGGCTGATCGTGGCTTATTGTTTTTCGAATAACAGTAAAGTGTAGTTCGTAGCTATTTAGCTATAAAAAACAACGTAATAGCCACAAAATTTAGTTTTCAAAAACCGTAGCTTGGTTGTGGCTATTTGTGGCTATGTATTGCAACCACAGAAAATGTTGTAGCTAATCCGTAGCTATATGCAGTTTTTCTTGTAGTGAAATTTATTGGGTGCAGCGGGGAGGGTTATAATAGGAGTACATGTATAATTCTTATCTGAAACTTGTGGATAAATTAGATCCAAGATTCATATGGACAAAGATCTGTGGATAAATTTTTTCACCATCTTTCACAAGGCTTATGCCATAAGTTTTTTGTAAATTTTTGGGCCACCCGGCTACATTTTAAATCTGTCAAGCATTTGGAATAGATATATCACTTGCCTACAATTTTTTTTGAAATTAACATTTTTAGTATTTTTGTAATTGATATGCTTAGTACAGATATTAGTATATAGACTATTACTCTATGTTTCTATTTAACTATCCCAAATCTCCATTTAACCAATTCTCCTATAGACAAGTTTTATATATTTTTTACCATATATACGGGAAGCAGAAGTTTAAACGTGGCCTCTACCACAAAGACAAAGTAACGCACCCACATTGCCTTCGTGGACACCAACTCCTAGACAACCCAACACCCACCCATCATCGTGGTCACCAACCAGTGGACCCAATTCTTTCGGGCAACATAACAACACACCCTCGTGGACATTCCAATTGACCATGATCATCTCTTCATGACATTGGTAACCAAAAAAACCAACCTCGTTCCCAACAAATGTGGTCGTTGCTCAGGTGAAGGCTATAAAAGAACCACATGTACAACCCCAGTCTGAACTTGGTGGGTTATATATCTCTTCATGACATAGGTAACCAAAAAAACCAAACTCGTTCCCAACAAATGTGGTCATTGCGCAGGTGAAGACCATAACAGAACCACATGTAAAACCCCATTCTGAACTTGGTGAGTTTTATATCCATAATAACAATGCATTTTTCGTGGATAGAGAGCTGACCAAATATTAGTCGGTTGGGGGTTCTATCTTTGTGTATCTTTTTTATTGTGGCAGGACAGGTAGTGGGTTTATATTCTACGTTAAACTTATTTTGTTGTTGTTTGAACATTAACCATATCGTCTTTGGTTGTATTATGTTTTTGTCTATTGTTTAGCCGACTTCCATGAACATAGCTACTACGTCACCAACAACTATGATCTCATCAACCACAAAATTACTGACCATTAATCAGTACATGTACTTACTACAAACTAGCAATCCTTTATTAGCCATAATTATAACATACATAAAATAACACCCATAAACTTTCTCCTTAAGATTACATCCACCACACTACATACATTACACTACACCCATTACAAACAACCACACGACTTACGTCTATCTTCATCCATAATAGACAAAGACAACAAAAAATGACATGTTACCCGCTTCACCAACTATCTAAAAAGTAATAAATTTAGTGCCCTACCACTTTACGCACAATACAGACAACATGTTAGTATAAAATCACCAAAAGTTCTTCTACTTCAAATATAAAGGTATCATCCACTCTTTATAGATATTCACATTGTATTACTTCCTACAGTTTTCCACTAAACATCATCCGCCGTCAGATAAGAGAACTTAATTGGGTTCCACCAAACACTGTCCACAACACATACCTATTTTTACTAACAAACTGGCCGGTCAATATAGCATAGCGAAGCTTGCAAGAAATCAGATATCGCGCCGTCAACAAGTCAAGTAACTTCCCAAAACAAGATTCTCAAATTTCCTTCAACGTTTCAATGTTTTTTTCAGAAAGAAAATTGTGTCGGGCTTCAAATACACATTCAGTCTGATACTTACCGGTTGGTCGCAAACAACCGTTAGGGAAGTCTGTTTTCGCAATCAGAGCCTGAAATCACTCGAACTCGAGTTTTGAAACCTTACAAAATCGAAACCAATAAACCAAAGAATCGGAGGATTAAACAGATATGGTGTGAACTCTTACCTTCCATTACTATGAATTGGTGACATTGTCAAGCAGCTTTCAGTTATGGTGGTGGTTTGCAACAAATCAATTTAGGTTTAGTGGCAACAGTATAACAGAGAAAAAGAAGAGAACTATATAATTAACGCTTTAGCTTTAAATTCTGTAATAAAGGCACGACTAAAACATAAAAGATAAAGAAAATTAAATAATTACATAACCAAATAATAAACTATGTTAGATTGTCTAATGGTTTTGTAAGGGGCACATCCAACTTTACATGATTAAGAAGTGCCCCCAAGAGTTAGAAGTGCCTTTTTGTAATAAAACTACTCTTAAGTGCCTAAACTTGTAATCAACTCTTTCTAAAATACATAAAGGAGAACTTTATATTCTATATATGAACTCCTCAGATTTAGGAAGTATTTCAAAAACATATAGGAAGCTGTCTAACATATTTAGGAAGACTTTTCTAAAGTGTATAAATGAGAAACTTTGTACTTATTTATATAATAACTCAAATTTAAAAAGCTGTGTTACACATTTGTTAAGACTTTTGTAAAATTTATAAATGAGAAATTTTGTGCGTTTATAATAGTAACTCAAATTTATGAAACCTTCGTACACATTTATGAAGACTTTCATAAAACTTATAAATGATTTTGTGTCCATTTATACAACAATTCTAATTTTGTCAGATATTTTAACACAATGTGATAATTAAAATCGTATTATATATAATAAGTTTTAAAATGGTCGGGAAGTTCATACTACAGCGTATACACAGAATTTTTGTGTCGATATAAATGACTTAAATTTAATAAGCTCTCCTACACATTGTTAACTTCCAAAATATTTTTGCAATCGTTTTCAACACGATATAAATGATTTTATGTTTTTTCAAACAATATATTAGATGAAAATCTGGTTATTATGAGTTATACTAACAAAACAGTACACTAATTAATTAGTTGTGAGAATTAAGGATGGCTTTCTAGTTTCTAATAATTTAGGAAGCCTTTTCTTGAAACTTTAAATTCTGATCTTGAAATGAAATTATACGAAACTGATATTATGAAAAAACATTTGTATTGAGTTAGTTGCTAAAAAAATTTGAAATATTAAAGACACCATTTTTTGTTTGTTGTTCTTCGATAACACACAACTTGACGAACAAAAAAAATACCAAATGATAGTTAGGAAGCCTTTCCTAAAAACCTAGTTTATGTACCTTTTTTGGATATCTATGAATGATTCCTATATATATATAGGTAGGCCTTCTTGAGTAGACGTGGAATAAAAAAACAAACTATATGAGGCAATATACATAGATGTTTATTTAATTAAGTATTTAATAACGTTTAATGGGTATTTTAATATTCTCAAGATTTAGTCAACTAAACATTCGATTCTAACCTTAGGTCGACCGTAACAAGTAGAGACAGCTTAAAATGCTGGCTAGAGAAGAAAATCTGGAATTCAACAATGTGTGTTAACATTACTAACAATGTGTGTAATGTTAAGTTAAGATTGTTGGTAATGTTAAGTTAGATTTAGTGAAACAGTACTAACAATAAAGTTGTTATCTTCTGTTTGTGAGTAATATTTTAATGTTACAAAATTTAGCATGCTAACAGGTGATTAGAACAATATGTGACTGTTAGCATGCTAATGAGGTGTCTTTTAACACGTTAAATGTGATTCTTTTAACACGCTAAGTGGGTGTGTATTATTAGCTCAAGTAATATTTTCAAACAGTAAAAGTTAGCAAACTAACACGTAGAAGTTAACAGACCATATTACTTGATAACAATGAGAAATGTTATCATGGCTATAGAAGTAAAATGCTAGCTATACTAATACGAGATTGTTAGTACTATTAAATTGAAATAAATCAAAAAGTGCTAACACTTATGTAGTTATCTTCTGCATGTCACTAATATTTCACGTTGCAAAAGTTAGCATGCTAACATGTGATTAGAACAATATGTGTCTGTTAATACGCTAATTGGGCCTGTTAACACGCTAACTATTTCTAACACGAGATTGTTAGTAATGTTAAGTTAGAATTAGTGAAATAGTGCTAAAGCTAATGTAGTTATCTTATGCATGTGAGTACTATTTTAACTTTGCAAAAGTTAGCATGCTAACCGCTGATTAGAAAAATATGTGACTGTTAGCATGCTAACGGGATATCTGTTGACAAGCTAAATGTGAGTCCGTTAATACGCTAAGTGGATCTTTTTGATGTATTTGTTTCCCTTTTAAACTAGAAAACACACGACAGTGAGCTTTTCCTCTCTCTTCCCCTGTCTACAAATCGGCGTTTGTTGCTTTTTCAGTTTTCACCTTTTTCTCTCTCAACAATATCTTTGTTTTTTTTAAATATTACTAGAATGATCTCCCTTTTGGCCTATATTACTAGAATGATCTTCTTCTCAATCGAATAATCAAAAACTCATGGTAAAAGAATTATAATGTTTTTGTTTTTACTACGAAAATGCAACTAAAAAAATTATAATGTTTTCATTTTTTCTTTCGTTCGATAACTGTAAAATCATTTCAGTTTTTACAAATAGAACATTTACTTTTTACACAAACCCTAATTCCGGCGGCGACTAACGACGAACGACGGAGACGACGAAACGAACAACGAAATTTGTGCGAGAAACCTCAATTCTGGTAGTGAAAGGGTACGTTTTTAACTTCCTTCGAGTTTACAAGTCTTTCAAATAGATTTGACGAATGTTTTATAACGATTTGTCGTGGATAGGACGGGTATTAACTGTTCATCTTCTCCACCATTTTGTAATTTCGAACGGTTGCGGACAGCTTTTTACAGCGTTTTCTACAACAAGTAAGTTGGTTCTGGTTTTCGTTGGATTTGTTTGTGAAAGTCGAGACCCTGTTAATAGTAAGCAGAGATTTCGGCGACGACAAGACTGTCGTTTTAATTGAAAAAGGCGAAAAATTGTTATGGTAGATATTAAATCAAGTTATAGTAGCTTTTGTTGATATATTATCTAAAAGCGGTGGAAGGATTTTGGTCGGGCGGTAGATTTTGTTTTGTCTAAACGTTATGGTAGATTTTGTTGTCACAGTTCGTGTGTTATGGTAGACTTATTTAGGACATGGTAGAGTTATTCAAGACCATTACAGTAGACTTGATGGTAGATTATTTTGTCATAGTTCGTGTGTTATCGTAGACTTATGTAACATATGTTAGATATTAATTATTTATCGAAGACCATTTCCGTAGACTTGATGGTAGATTTTTTGGCTGTATGTTATGGTAGATTTATTTAACACACACTAGATGTACATTAGTTATAATAGACTTATTTAAGACCATTGCAGTATACTTATTTTATTTTGGTGTATTATAGATGTAATTTGCTTCCTGCAGATATGGCCCCTAAAAGTAACCCCTCGACACTCTATCCAGTACGGAAGTCTCCACTTCAGAACAGGAGCTTCCACCACAATTGTAAGCTCACAGACTTCAGAGTTTTAGAAGAAGCAGTTGGTTTGGAAGTCTTCAACGACATGATGAACACGTCTCAAGTTGGAGTCCTGCTGAAGCTCAGTACGTTGAAGTATACGTGGAGTGTGAAGACGGTGCACTATCTCATAACCAATCAGCTTGCTATCCACCGCCCGTACGAGATGTGGTCGTTGGTTGGTGGTCGGTCAATCCGGTTTTCCTTGTACGAGTTCGCATATATCACAGGGCTGAACTGCGACACCCTAGATGATGGAGAAGTATGGGACGCTGATCACGAAGACTTTTCGAAAGATCTGAAGGTCAGTCCAGGAAAAGGACCTTTGTGGTATCAACTCAGTGCTGCGTTTTCCGGATGCAAGACATGGACAGAGGAGAAGAAAAGAATGGTTGCACTGCTCTTCGTTTTGTCGGTGGGGATATACGGCGTATCCCAGAATAGTAGGATCCCAATAGTAGGATCCCCACTGATGGCAAATAAAAGAGTCCTCGATCCGGAGGCATTCGAGAGGTACCCGTGGGGACGGGTAGCTTTTAAGGAGTTGATCCTCACTTTTAAGATGACAAATTTTGAAGGAGACACGTACACAGTTCACGGCTGTGTACATGCGTTACTTATTTGGGTTCTTGAGAGTGTGCTAATTGTGGGGAAAAATTTTGGCAGCAAGCGAGGAATACGTTCAGATATTCCGCTATTACGGTGAGAAGCAGGCCGTAAAAGATACGATCTTGATGCGGTGTTGTATAAGGAAAGAGAAACAACCGCGAACGGGATGGTATGTGTACACTTATTGTAGACTTATTTTCCGATTGTTGAATGTTGGTAGACTAATTTTCGATAGGAACATATGTTACTAACTTGTTGACGGTAGACTTAATTTCAGTTAAGTTCTATGTGGTGGTAAACTTAATGTTAACGAAACAGCAGACTTCTGACTCATATTATCTAAATTACTGTTTTAGGTCCTCGTTCAACACATTTTGGTGCAGCGTTCCATTGAGGAGATCTATCCGTATTGGCCAGACGACGATGGTCACACTTGGGAGACCATGTCACAACAGAACAAAATGCTTCACAGCATGATCGATGATATTCTCGCCGAAACGTTAGACGAAACGTTTTGGGAGGTTGATAAGCCTATTCAAAATGATAGGAAAAGGAAGGTAGTGGCTGAGGGAAGGCACCAATCCGATAATGACTTCATAGAAAAGCCTGACCGAATGAAGTCAAAGAACAAGAAGGGTGCCAATGATAAGAAGAAGGGTATGGATTCACAAGAGAATCCGGCGGTTGTCAATATGCTGAAGTCTTTGATGACCTCTGTTTCGACATTAGGGAAGCAGATTGCGGGCTTCGACAATAGGCTGGCTGTTTTAGAGTGGAGACATGATGAGCCAGATGCGCACTCCAACATGAAAAGTGGCGACGGAGATAACACTGATGATTCTCCTCTCAAACAGCACGTATCTGTTTGATTTAGACTTCAGTGTAGGGAGTTGCATGCTTTCTCTATCGTGATGATAGAGATTAGAGTACTGACTATGTATGTTTTATTTTCTTATAGTCATGGCTTGAGGAGGATGAGCAAACTTCCCAGGGTGAGGGTACATATAAGCGGTGCTTTAGAAACCCGAAACTAAAGCAACCGGAGAAGAAACAACATGAAAACAAAATAGTGGAGAAGAAGAAACCGCACACAAAGAAACCGGGCACCAAGAAACAGGAGAAGAAAGCTCCGGAGGTAAATGAATCGGAGATGCGGAGGTCGGCATCTCAGACTCCCGCAGCGGCCATGCCACCACCTCCATGGGAGACGGCATCTCCGACTCCGGCCACGGCCATAAAAGGTCCTGCATGGGAGAGGTCTCCGCCATGGGAGATGCGGACTCCAGCGTCGGGGAAACCGGATATGCAGCTACTGGCGAAGAAGAAACTGGAGATGCAATAACCGCAGAAGAAGAAGAAGGTGATGAAGAATTCATATGAGAAGAAAAAGAAGGAAAACGTAGGCGAGGGGATGCAAAAGATAAAGAGGATGCAAGAGAGAGAGATGTGAACACTGCATTAGATAAGCTTCTAGAACTCTGCAATACCGTTTAAACATGCAGCATGTAGTGGCAGCTATGAATATGTTTCGACGAAGAGCGGCTAAAGACCCTAACCCGTTTCCTAGTGATAGAATCGGTTTCATTGATTCAACTTTAATGGCTCTTTGGTGTTGGGACTACGCAAGGGAGTTTATACCACGAGAGAAGATCTGGGTATTTTCTGAGGGATATTTTAATTTTTACAATGGCACTACTCTTCACGCCTATGCTACAAAGAAGAAATGGGTTGAGGATGTTGATACGCTGTAAATTGCACATAATATCAGGAATGAGTATACGCAGGGTTAGAGTATACGATCCCATCAACGAGTGTACGACGACACCTACCTCTAAACCTGCAGGCCATATACAATGATGATTCCACTGTTGCTGAAGCAGGCTGCACCCGCAGCCAGCTGGAAGAAGATGTTTGCTGCTCAGTTCAGCATTTACAGGGTCAAAACATTTCCACAGAACATTCAGATGGGTGATTGTGGGGTGTATACGCTGAAGTTTATCAAGTGTTTAGCTCTTGGCCATTCTGTTGACAAGTTTTGTGATGCTGGGATGCGTATCATCTGTATGAAATATGCAGCTGAGATCATGGATGAGCTGCCCCCAAAGATTTGGTTCAGCTTTCAGACCCTAACCCTCAGACATCAACATATACTAACCGGCTCTCCCTACATACGGATTCTCTTAACTGACGATAGACTTTTGTATATCGTAGTTGTACACTTTTTTAAAGCGACAGATACATGTTTACTTTTGTACTGAACATGTGGTGGTAGAGTTTTGTACTTAACATGTCCCTTCTGTAATTAACATGTCATGCTACGCTTTTGTATAATTTTGTAGTCACTTATTGAACATGTTGCGGTAGACTTATGTAAGGGACGTGTTGCGGTAGACTTATGTAAGGGACGTGTTGCGGTAGACTTATGTAAGGGACATGTTGCGGTAGACTTATATAAGGGACGTGTTGCGGTAGAGTTATGTAAATGAAGACTTATGTAAGGGACGTTTTGCGGTAGACTTATGTAAGTGTCGTGTTGCGGTAGACTTATGGAAGGAAAGACTTTTGTAAGGGACGTGTTACGGTAGACTTATAAGTCGTTGCCATGTAATCTAACTAACAAGTTGCGGGACACTTCGTAACGGTAGACTTTTATTTAGTTCACAATGACAGAAAACCTTACAACAACCTAACAATCTGTGCTTATTATTACAATCTGTAAACGGCACCACACCATGATGATCAATGTAGTATAGGAGAACTATATTATATAGAGTAAAGTAGGGAGTTCATTTACGTGAGGAAGATGTTTTTCGGTTAAGTCCCATTTGTTGACAGATTGAACATTTGTGACCTGTCCGCTGACACTTCTGTTCCATACCAATTTCCAGCGCACCTTTAATTCGTGAGATTTTTGGTCTTCCCGGTGGTTGACACACTAAAGGAGAGATAAAAATATTGTTAGCCACATCTTCTGGTACAGGGAGCGCAATATCTCTTGGCATGATAACTCCCGAGTAAGCATTGTACAGGTACTCTGTATGAAAGTATGGATGGTAAAGAGATATCTGTGAAACCATAGATGCTTCCGCTGCTGCAATGGCATGGACACACAGTATTTTATCCAAGTTCCACCGACGGCACGTACATTGTCTTGTTGTCAAATTGACGACATGGAATATTGAGCCACATGTTACTTGTGACCGACCCGCATCTATCCCTCCCACAGTTCATAGCCTCAAATTTGCCACCCTTTCCGGTTCACGTAAAATATGCTATCAGCCCAACATTAAACAGAAAAGCCTTACCAATATTTCTGTCATATCATACCTCTGGTAGGTTCTCTACACCAGCTGTCAGGGTTGTGGTCATCACACTTGCGTTATGTCGCCTTGTAGCGAACCATCTCGTCAACATCGATCTTATAGCATCCAAAAGTTGCACTATTGGATATCCTCGTGCATGGGAGAGGACCTTACTTATGGGATTCTACTATGTTGGTCGTGGTAAAGTTATACCTGTCACCCAAGACATGAAGCCGACTCCACATACGAATATCAACGGCTTGTAAATTTGCATGGAGTGTAGGATGAGAAGCTTCAGTTTGGCCAAAGTATGCATTGAACTCTGCAACCCTATATGCGGTGGCTGCTTTCTTAACCAGTCTAAAATATTCTCCAGCTTTGAATTTCGACAAAATGTTCTTATGCAAATGATATGTGCAAATACCACGACTAGGAAATGGATATATGTTCGATACCGCGTTTCCGATTGACCTATGTCTATCAGAGATAATGGCAACTTCTTCGTCGTCTAGGATAACACGGTGTAGCTGTGTAAAGTACCATTCCCAAGACTCATCATTCTCGGTATCAACTACATCGAAAGTGATTTGAAAAATGTTAAATTTTCCGTCTTGCATTGTGGCAATTAGAAGTGTACCTTTATATTTGCCGTGCAAATGCACTCCATCAACGACAACTTTCCTCATATACCGGAAGCCTTCAATGCTTGCACCGAAGACAGGGAATAGAAACTTAAACCTATCTCTGTCATCCAATTCAAGCTTTACTAGTGTCCCAGGATTCGCTCGCCTAATCATGTATACGTACGTTGGAAATTCTTTATATCCATCCTCTAAGCTTCCCCTTACCAATTCACGCGCACACTTCAATATATGATGGGATTTCCAATACTTAACATATATGAGAATTTCATATTACTCAGTAATATATGTGTAGGACAACACAAACTAACATTGTTTACTCATACCTCTAATCTGTATTGTTTAGTCAGTGCTTCGGCTACATGCGCTGGTAAAACATTAGGTCCAATACACCCAACAAAATCTTTGTAAAGACGACCTAGTAGTCTAATAAATTCAGGAATCGATGATCCACCATTTTTTTCCTCTAAGGCAATCCGACCGTATCCTTCTTCTACTGAAAATTTTTCACTTGTATGGTAATCGTCATCGTCTGAGCTTGCACCGTCCGGATCATCACAGTAATCAAATCGATCGTCTTCGCTATCCTCATCACTATCATCATCTGAACTTCTCCTTCTTTTTCCAAAACTACTTTCAGCAACTTCTTCACCGTGTTCATCTTTCTAAACGACTTCATCTTCATCTTCGTCAAACTGATCATCTTCATTGACCGGAGTTTAAACAACATTGTCTATAATTTCGACGCATAAACGGAGTGTATCCTCTCTAAATTCTTCCAAAACAACATGCTAGTTGTCTAGTGTTGGCAACAAAAACAGGAGGTGTATCTTGCGGTAAATTTTTGGACAACATATAACTCAACTTTACCTTTTTAATCCGTTGATCGACACCAAAATCTTCATACACCATTGTAATGAAATCAGGGTACAACGTTTCTTGATTTGCTAGTACAATTCGGCAGCCCTTTGTCTTGTCAACGACGAACACCCATCGACCAATTTCGTCACTCCATCTTCCAGAAACCAATACTACTCGGTCCATTGCTAATTGTTCGGTGACCGTCAAGGAGAGAGAGAGAGAATCAGTAACGTTGACAAATCAGTCAACTTGAATCTAGTGTATATGAAGAAGTGATATGACAAAACCTGCATTCATCAACGACAACGCGGCGGCGGCAACCCTAGTTCGCATCCATCTATGTACGGAGTGGAGGATAAAATTGTATTTCTAACATCTGCACTGCAAGTAAATCTATCACCACTAACACTTAAAAGTCTACCGCTGAAACCAAGTTACTAAAACTCTTTCATCACGGTACACTTATTTAATTTTTTTCGCAATTACACCAATGCTATTTTTTCCGTAATAAAGACAAAATTAATAAAGAGGACAGGCCATATGTAAGCCTACTTCCTCTGGATTGTAAACCTAAACCTAACTATTCTCCTTGTGGCGGCGAGTACGAACGATCGACGGAGAGTTTTCGTGCAACGACTCCCCCACTGGTGAACTAGTACGAATTCTCCCCCGCATATTTTTGTCTTATATCGGTTCAATTTCAGATATATTTCTGTCGTCTTTCTTTGATATTTATTTGAGTAACTTTTCATCTTCCCCGACGGTATTTACCGATTCGAACGGTCCAACAACTCTTTACTGGTACGGATAAGTAAAACTCTGAACATCCTATGCTTTTCCCTTAGATACAATACTGCTACAATTAGTATCTACCATGGTATTTGACATGGAAAATAATGGAAGGATATGAATGTAGTCAATATACGTTTAAATCGACGGTTGAATTTATATTGTGTTCCTGGTAGATTTATTGTCGCTAACAGTAGAACAATTTCGTTTATGGTAGATTTATTGTTTTTAATGGTAGATTTATTGTGGTTATGGTAGATTTATTATGATTGATGGTAGATTTATTGTGTTTGATGGTAGACTTATTGATGTTCTTATGTCATATGAGAAATATTTATTGAGTATGATGGTAGACTTTTGATTATCTAATCGAACTCTTCTTTTATTTACATTCATAAATATGTCTTACAGTTACAGTCAGCCGTCCTCATCATCCGCATCAAGTGGTGGTAGCTTGCGAAATCAGACTACAACGGATGCTTCAGATGAGTTTGGAACCCCCAAAAAATATATCTGTGGTGCTTCACCGATTATTGACTGTTGTAACGGAGGAGTTTCTTGCATTGTGGAAACACAGAAGCTTCCGGATTACATACGTTGAAGTGGTGGGACGAGGCGATAATGGAAGATGTGGAGAGCCTAAACATTAATGACTTCCCTAACCTGAAAGCAGTGGTTAGTTTTCTACAGAATGTTGTTGAGGAGATTGGAGGTACGCTGAACCACTACGTTAAAGTGGTCGACAATGACATTATAAAGCTGGAAGAGTTCAAACTTCAAACCGAGGAGATGATAGCGAATCTGGAGAAGCTCCTCGGTGAGAAGAGGAGAGTCATATCCGCCGTCGAGCTGAAGATTGTGGTCACATCAGTCATTGTTGTTGCTATTCTATGCATCTTTTTAAAGTACTATGTCTTCTTTATTGCTTTCTACAAACAGAACTTATGTTTTTGAAAACCTATGTTGCTAATAAGAACATAAGAACCTAAGTATTTGCTATATCTTCAACTTCCATATCATATTGCTGTCAGTTTTCAATGTATGAGTTTATTTCGTGTTTCTTTGAAGGATCTATGTATGACAATAAGTGTACCATCATTAACCATAAGTCTACCGTTAGAAGCCGGTAAATCTACGACAACATACCACTAAGTCTACCACCTCTAGTACACTTCTAAAACAGTATAGAATATTTTTTAACAATTACAATGGCATGTTTTTTTGTAATAAATAAAAAAATAAGGAAATACCATATATAACACAACTTTCCCTGGTTAGTAAGGGCACGTAAACCTAAATTTTCTCCTTGCGGCGGCTAGTACGACCGAGCGACAGAGAGTTTGCGAGAAACGACTTCCTGGGTGCTAAACAGGTCAGGTATCTTCGCCACCCAAGTTCTGTGCTCAGATGAGTTCGATTTCTGTTTGTTTCCGTCCTCGTTGTTTGGCTTTTATTTAACTAACTCTTCATCTTCTCCCATGTTTTTTACAGATTCGAACGGAGGAGATAACTCTGTATGAGTACGGGTACGGGTTAGTAAAACATTAAAAATACGGATCTGAACATACTTTCCTTTCCTATGTTCTCAACTTAGATTTACTTTCTTTCTGTTTGTCATGGTAGATATATGGTAATGATGGTAGATTTATTTAACCGACGGCAGAGTTATTCGAAATTTTTGTTCTTTGAAATCAGAGAAAATGGATTTCAGTTACAGTGGACCATCCTCATCTGCTGCGGCAACTGGGTGCACCTTGCGAGATGATGCATTTGATCCTCTAACTACTTTAAGAGTCCCCAATAAGTGTATGTGTAGTGCTGGACCGATGCATGTTCGGCGTTCTCAATCATCTACATATTCGGGCAGGCGTTTCTTCGTTTGTGAAAACGCAGATGAGAAAGGGCTACATACGTTCAAGTGGTGGGACGAGGCGATAGTGGAAAACGTGTGCAGGCTAAAATTCAATGAGTACCCAACCATGAAAAGAACATTGAAATTTGTACAGGACGATCTTAAGGCGATTGCAGGTTCGCTGAGCGACGACATCGCAACACTCAGCATTGGCATTGATAAGCTGGAGACGTTACAATTTCAGACCGAGGGGAAGATATCAACGTTGGAGAAGGCCGTTGGAGAGAAGACAATTGCCATGTACTTGAAGATTATGGTTACTGTCCTTGTACTTAGTATTGTCTCCAAGTAATTTAAGTACTAAGTCTCGTAATTTTTTTTTCCTATGTTAAGAACCTATCTATAACGCGGCTTTATCTCTAAATTTCATCGTTGTAATAGCTTCATCTCCTATGTAAGGATCTATTTTGCTTTGATGTGCAACTAACTATAGGAAATCTACTTTTACTGGAGCCATAAATCTACTATGGCATACCAATATGGTATAATATATCTACTCTATAACACAATAAACCTACAACCGACCATTCTTAATGATAGAAAATTGGAAGGTAATGAGTATTAACAAACGCTTAGCAAACAGTCCCATACTTTCGGAGGCAACGGTTCAAGTTTCATTCTCTATCGATTCAACTCTATCCAAGTTAAGCAGTGGTTCAAATCTGTATAAAAGGCCATCATCTCTCTCTCATCGCAAAATCATGTCTCTTTGAAGGATCAGTTGTGGACAACTATCACGAACATGCTGATTTGCGGACTTGTATCGGAGGATGGCATATCCGACCGAAAGTTCTGCGTAAATTCACGGTTCCTTCGCCTAACAATAATTTTCTTGGTTTAATCTTGGTGGATGATAAGGTTGGTGGTTACTCGTCTGTTTAACCTGTCTTTTCGTGTTTCATCTATTATTGGTTCTGTATATGGTAGGGTGTAAGGACTGAATGTTCCATAATCAGTCAGTTCGTGGAATATTATCGCAATTTTTTGGAAGAGAACAATTGGATGTCAATTCTCATCTTTTGTGTTGGAGAGAATCCTGCCGCGATTCGGGAAACTGACAATCGTTACAAGATACATTTCCATGACATCACAGACGTGAAGAACGTTGATCCGCCTCTGCTGGAACCGTGCAACAAATTTACACACTTCTCTTCAGTAGTTGACACCAATGTTTTAGTTGGTAAGTGTTTAATACAGGACGTAATAGCATATTTTGAAGGTTTGCCGTATGATTCGTTTGCTGTTGGTTCTGACAAGATTTTCTCAGAGTTATGTTCAATGTTGGTGAATTGAAGAATAAATGGTCTGATCCGACCAATATCGATAATCTCAGGCTTTCGTTTTCTATCTGTGGCGTATGGTATGTCCTCATTTATTTGTTTAAAACAAGGGAGACTTCTTCAGTGTACAGTTTTGCAGAAGTTCATTTCTAACATTTCTCTGTAAAATTTGTAGTGCTTCGGTGTTAAATTGTAAAGTCTATGGACACACAACTATGGAATTTCATCAGAACTATCTACCACATGATGGTAAGCCTTTAATCGCCATTCTACAAATGTGGAGAGTAAATATGTGGTTTAGTGGTCCCAAGAATGTAAAGATTGAAAATCACGGTCGGATATCAAAGATTATATCGAATCCTGATGTTCCCGAAGTTGACGATGTGCAAATGATGTAAGTCTATGATGTTTAGCCTCATTAATGTTTAAAAAATGAGTTCTAATCCATGAATATTTTGTTGCAGCCTTTCATGGTATGTTGATGAAGTATGTGTGGCAAATTGAATCATAACTTCCACCTTTTATTTCACACTTATTGTCTCTGTTTGTAAAGATTGTATCTTTACCTTTTATTTTTCAGAATATTAAGAACATTAAATTTGTAATTAATGTTAACATTTCGTTCAAATTTAAGTTCGCTAAGTACCATAAATATACCACAACAAATATAATAAATCTACCAGCTTCAGTTTGAATTGTAAATCGTAAACATAATAATAAATCTACTGTCACAAAAGATAAGTCTACTAGTCGCTTATAACTCTACCAGCATCACGAACAAATCTGTTGTCATTTCATATCCTCTGAAAGCCTATAGGCAAAGAGAATAAATCTATCGATTTACCACCAATAGAGTAAATCTACCGTCGTTGTATATTTGCCACCACGCTCGATAAATCTACCAACACCAAAATAAATCTACCGTTACTTATAAAGAAGTCAACAACTCTACCGTCTGATTAATAAGTCTACCTCGCTAATAAATCTACCGTCCGAAAATAAGTTTACCACTACAGAATAAGTCTAACACATACACCGTATAAATCTACCGCGCATAACAAGTCTAACGTATCGCATAAAAATTCTACCAAATTAAGTCTACCAACCACTCATTAAGTCTATATAGATTTATTAACTCTACCACCACTTATACGGTAGACTTTCTGTTTCGCGCACATATTTTCGCTGGATTCGTTAATGCATAATCGTTATTACCGTTTTTGTTTACACATGCCAAAATGGTAAAATAGGTAGGGAAGATTATTCTACTGATTTCCAAAACAACAAAATCAAACGAATCATTTTCGGTCTTTACGGAATTAGTTTAGCAATTTTCCCCTTTTTTTAGTAATCGATTTACTAAGACATAACCCACTGTTATAACTTGTCTTAACTTTTTACAGCTACATAGATTTTAGTTTTTTTACGGTGAGCAGTTACTACCAAAAAATTAAATTTTCAACCACCTAATTTTCTCATCTTCTACAGCCAGTTATATTGCTATTAGTAACAATGTAAGTTAGCATCTAGACTACAACAACATAATCATAATTTTTTATCCAAATGCTGAACCAAATAACTGTTCCATTTCACTACGATGTGACGATTCTGCAGCCAAAAATCAGATAATATAAGGATTAAAATAGTCTTTTTGTGCTGATAATTAGAAAATTTATGAATTACATAACAGTTTTGTTGTTTAAAATAATGAAACAGAGATTCAGATGCAAGAACTAAAATTTGTGCAGATTTTTTTTTTTTTGTTTGTGCAAAACATTTGTGCAGATGTCAAACAAAGGAATAATTGGCTTTAGAAAAAATCAGATACTCTAATTCACTACCTCGTCTAAAACATCTGATTTAAGATCCATTTATGAAGATGAATGACATGCAAATTAAAACTTACAACCGTAAATCAAATTCACATCAGTTATGAGTAAATTTCAATAATTGCCACACCAAATTGGGGATTAAAAGCATTTCAAATGCTTAAAATCCAGAAACCATGAAACAAGATCATCAAATAAAATCTACAAATGGACTTTGAATGTACTATAAACAAAACAAATCTACATGCTATTCAAAATTTAAAACTCCATACCAGCTTTCTCTATTAATCCACAATCACATAAAGAGATTTTGAACATCTAAGAACTAGCAATTATTATTCAGGTTAAGTATGAAACAGTAATATCAAAACAAAAACCCCAACGGATGAAGGAAAAAGCAACATTTAAAACTCGGAAGAGGCTAGTCACTCTAATTTCCCAGTATATAAATTTCTTACAAACAGCCAAACAAATACTTCGAAATAGACACGATTTGAAGATTTTGCACCATGAAATTCACGAGATGAATCGATGTCCAGCATATTTTTTTCGAATATGCAATTGTTACTATTACTGTTGAAACGGTAGTTAAGGATGAACTTTCAGCACGGTGTGGAGGATGGAATTAGTCAGAAGCTAATAGCTTCAAAGCTGACTATTGATGGATTATAGGGTCGCACGGAGGTGTCGGATTGTCTTTTGATATTCCCAGACTTAATGTTTCTAGATATGACACACTAGAACAGCAAAAAGTGATTTTTTTGGATGATGTAACCCACCAAGCAACAGAAAAGTTCAAATCAATGAACAAGGAGAATACTCTCAAATTATAAGAAAAATCAATTAACCATGTTCTTCAAAAGTTTCAGATACTTACACAAGGGAAATAATAAGTGTTTTAGCAAAATAAGACACATATAAAAATGGAAAAGAAGACTGGAATTAAAGTAAGTCAAAATGGCTTTTTGAATCCACTCAGCTTCTGGAATATGCTCCCTTGGTAACTTTACTATTTGTTGTCCGACATGGTATACGGCTGTACGATCGGACCGATCAGTTGGCACGGCTTGACTCCTTTCAGCAAACTCATGTCCTATTCCTTTAACTTGGTTGGTACTCCTCCTGCCCCGTGCAATCTGCTCCGGTTCAGGCTGTTCCTCACCACCGGTATCCTTTGAGCTATCCAGGTCACTTTGGCTCGATGCACCGGGTAGTTTCTTATCAATTCCCATACGAACCATCACTCGATAGAGCCGAGCCTCACGATCTCGATGCGGTAGATCACAAAATCATGTTCAGATTCGAGCTTACATCGTCACACCATGATGTATCCCTCAGAACCAACATTGGACCTGTATCACGGCCCAAGCCCGTACCAGCCATACCAACCATGCGATCCCGACCCATGACACGTTCAGGAGCTAGAGCCTTACAAAGGGAGTTCGATCAGGCCGTAAACAACATGATGGCCGAACATGAGGTTGACGACTTGGCCTATCAAATGAGCCTCACCAAAAAGATGGATCAACCCAGACCAGACAAACGTAAGGACCAAGCTGGCCCAACTTCAGAACCAGACCAAGACCAAGACCCGGAAGGCCAAACCACGGGTCAAGGAATCCATGACATCAAAGCCGGTCCACAAAATGTGCATCCAGAGCATAGGTCAAAGGTACTTTCCATATTCGGCATTTCGATCGGATAAGTCCCACGGGTCCACAGCCGCGGTCCACATTCGCCCGACCCATACCCTCAACCGACCCGACCCCAACACCAACCAAGGTAAGTCCAAATCATTTTAAATGTGATCTTTGACTAACCGTTTTCTAAGTTTTGATGATTTATTCGCATTTCCTTAGTAGCATAGATTGGCATATGTTTAACCATTTTTATTTAAATCTTGCGACTTCTTTTGAAATGCAATTTCCTTTCTAAAGACCCTCGAAGGCACCAGCTACTAGGACCATTATATAAGGTCCCTTTACAGCCTTTTATTTTTCAACTTTGATCAATAAAACTATTCTTCTGAGTTCTTTGCTAGTGTGATTGAGGCCAAGAGTCATATCTTATCAAGATCAGTTCCATTCGGTGTTGCGGCGACCTCGTTCCAACCTCAACTCACTCGAATCACCGACCTTCCAATCTGAAAGGGCCATACGGCCAGCAGAGTTGGATCCATTCAATCCCATCGATCCATTGACCGTAACCTCTACCGGGCCCTCATGACCAAGCCGTACGCCCAGCGTATGACCCATCCATCTCCACTGTTGTAACCTCAGTTTCTGAGGATACATAATCTGGTATCAGAGCCTAAAATGGCTCCACATCAGGTTTTATCAATCCTTGTTCACGATTGAATCATTTTGTTTCTTGTCTCATTCTAAAAAAAAAAACATAAGAATCATCTAGTTAGCATCATTTAAACTACAAAAAAAAAAAAGAATCCTGTCTAGTTCACATTTGAATCCTGTCTAGTTTTACTTTCCAGAAATAGAACCTAGATTGATCTGAGTGTTTCGAAATAAAAATCGTCATAACATGTTTCCTAATTTAAACCATATAGTTGCATGCACATTACTATACGTCCTGTTGAACCATATCATTTACTTGTCGGTCCATATTGACTATATTATTTCTTGGAATCGTTTCATACGTTTCCTTTGATCTTGTAGGTACCAAACCATGGGAGACACTGGTCAGCCTAACCAGTTTGCTCAAATTATGACAGCTTTGCAAGAACTCCAGAACCGCATGACTCAAATGGAGCAGTGGCAACACGACAATGAGACTACCGATACCATGGGAGAGAGTAGCAACAACCAAGCCCAAGGAAACCACCAAGGTGGTAACACATCCAATAGAGTTGGCAACGGAAACAAGAACCCAGCTCAAAAACATAATAACCAGGCCCAACAAGATAACCAACAGGCACGAGGCCAGAACCACAACCCATGCCAGAATGGGTATGATGATCTAGGTAAGGACCTCAATATTGACTCCACCTACGTTTGCTTGCACGGTAAACCCGTAAGCCTACCTGGATTGTGAGAGGCGTATAGAGTACATTTTGAAGTATTACAACTACTCAGAAATAAGGAAGGTGTCCCTGGCAGACGCACAACTTACGGACAACTCCCTGGCATGGTGGGACCGAGACGCGTCTGACCGAAGAAGACAACGTCTACCCGCAGTCAACTCGTGGGAGGATATGATTTATCAACTCCGAAAGCGATACGTTCCAGCCTATTACCACCGAGACCGACAAAAGTGGTTTAGAAATCTATCTCAAGGTTCAAGAACCGTAGAAGAGTACTTCGAAGAATTTAAAACTTTGAAGAACCGGTTAGAGAATGAAGACTCTCAAGAGACCTTAATGGCTCAATTTCTTGATGGATAAAATGACCGAATCGCTCGCAAGGTGGAAAGACAGCCATACAGTGATCTAGACGAGCCTCTGTATGTAGCTACCCAGGCTGAACAGCACATCAAGAGGAAGAACTTCTCCACCAGTCGAACCAAGAACACGTGGACTACACCAGCTCCACGCAACCAAAACAAGGGGAAGAATGCCGAGCCGAACTCTAAGTTCAAGAAACCAACACCAGAACTTAACAAAGGAGCCGGAGCCGGATCAAGTCAGGCACAGAACCAGCAAGCTCGGGATGTCACTTGCTTTAAATGCAAGGGCAAAGGTCATTATGCTCGAGAATGCCCGAACCAACGGTCATGATTCTTCGTGAGGATGGTGAATACGAGTCTCAAGATGAGGCCGAGGAGGAGCAACTGGAGTCTGAGGAGGAAGTGGTTGATTATGCCGACTTGGAGAACTCTTAGTCACACGGCGAGCCTTAAGTGCACTCTTTGAGCTGGAGACCATCGAAAGAGAAAACATCTTCCATTCAAGATGTATCGTGCAATCCAAGGTATCCAGCCTTATCATTGATTGTGGTTCATGCACTAATGTAGCTAGCAAGTATTTGGTGGACAGGTTAGATCTTCAGACGACCACGCATCCACGACCATACAGACTCAAATGGTTAGAGGCCAAAGTAGAGCTCAAGATAGGAGAACAAGTCATTGTGCCATTCAGTGTAGGCAAGTACGAGGACCAGGTTCTTTGTGATGTTGTTCCCATGCAAGCCGGACACATCCTGCTGGGCCGACATTGGCAATTCGACAAGGAAACCCTCCACAACGGACGTACCAACTACTACAGCTTCACCCACAACCACAAGAAGCATAATGTTGCTCCCCTTACACAACAAAAAGTTCATTAACTCCAGCGGGCCATGGACAAAGAAGCTAAAGCTGACAAGGTAAGTAAGACCAGTCTCTACATCTCACCTAATAAGGTCCTTAAATCTTTAGAATCCCACACGCAGGTGCTACTAATGATCTTTAAGGAAAGGTATTTTGTAGGCACAGAGGACGTCAACCAACTGGTGGAAGTACTCAAGCTGTTAGCCGACTTCAAGGACGTGTTCCCTGAAGAAATACCACCAGGAGTACCACCTATCAGAGGGATAGAACACAAGATCGATTTGGTGCCTGGAGCTCCCATACCAAACCGGCCCGCATACCGAGTGAACCCGGAGGAGGCCATGGAGTTGGAGCGACAAGTCCAAGGACTTATGGAACAAGGCTATGTCTGAGAGAGCCTTAGCCCATGTGTCGTGCCTTTCATCCTAGTACCCAAGAAAGATGGCACATGGAGGATGTGTGTGGACTGCCGAGCCATAAACAACATCACTGTCAAATACCGTCATCCTATACCCCGGCTTGATGACATGCTGGACGAGCTCAATGGTGCCACAATCTTTTCCAAGATTGATCTGAAGAGTGGGTACCATCAGCTCCAAATGAAAGAAGGTGATGAGTGGAAAACCGCATTCAAGACCAAGAGAGGACTGTATGAATGGATGGTCATGCCATTCGGCCTCACCAATGCACCCAGCACCTTCATGCGACTCATGAACCACGTTCTAAGAGCCTACATCTGTAAGTTCGTAGTTGTATACTTTGATGACATCTTGGTATATAGCACTTGCTTGGTAGATCACTTAGAACATCTTAAAAAGGTTCTTGAGAAAATGCGATTGGAACAACTATATGCAAACTTTAAGAAATGTGTTTTCTGCACTGATCAGTTGGTTTTCTTAGGTTTTGTTGTAAGTTCACAGGGACTAAAGGTTGATGAGGAGAAGATCAAGGCCATCCAGGACTGGCAAACTCCCACCACCATTGGACAAGTCCGTAGTTTCCATGGATTAGCCAGTTTCTACCGGCGATTGGTCAAGGACTTCAGCACTCTAGCCGCACCTCTAACATCAGTGATCAAGAATGATGTAGCTTTTGCATGGGGTCCAGCTCAAGACGAGGCTTTCAAACAACTCAAGGCCAGCCTCACCAATGCCCCGGTGTTGGTTCTACCTAACTTTAACCATACTTTTGAAATTGAATGTGATGCTTCAGGTACCGCATTGGAGCAGTCTTGACACAAGGAGGAAAACCAATCGCTTACTTCAGCGAGAATTTACATGGGGCAACCCTCAACTACCCGACCTATGACAAAGAGTTATACGCCTTGGTGAGGTCATTGGAGACATGGCAAGACTACTTTCTCAGCAAGGAGTTTGTGATCCACACCGACCATGAAAAACTCAAGTACCTACGAGGCCAAACTAACTTGAAGAAAAGGCATGCAAGGTGGCTTGAATTCATGAAGACATTTCCCTACGTGATCAAGTACAAGAAACGAAAGGAGAACATAGTTGTCGATGCCTTATCCAGAAGACATGCACTGATCTTAACCATGGAGGCTAGGATAATGGGATTCAACCATCTCAAGGAACTTTACACTGAAGATCCCGACGTCGGAGAAATCTACCAACAATGCAACCGAGGTGCTTTTGGTCCTTATTTTAAACATGACGGTTTTCTTTTCAGGGATAAGACTCTATGTGTTCCTCAAAGCTCGATGCGAGAGCTACTGATTGGAGAAGTACATGGAGGTGGTCTTATGGGGCACTTTGGAATGAACAAGACCCAGAGTATACTTGCGGAATACTTCTTCTGGCAACACCAAAGGAGAGATGTGGAACAATTCTGTGCCAGATGCACCACCTTCTTGAATGCAAAGTCCAGGTCACATCCTCATGGTCTATACATACACTTACCAATTCCTGACAATCCTTGGGTAGATTTTTCTATGGATTTTGTGTTAGGTTTGCTAAAGATCAGGAACAAGGAATTGATCTTCATAGTGGTCGACCGCTTTAGCAAGATGGCCCATTTCATACCATGTAACAAGACAAACGACGCCACTCAAACCGCGGACCTATTCTTTAAAGAGGTGGTTAGGCTACAGGGCCTGCCTAGGACCATCGTCTCTGACCGAGACTCGAATTTCCTTAGTCACTTCTGGAGGACCCTGTATAGGAAGCTTGGAACCAAATTACTTTTCGCCACCACATGCCACCCCCAGACTGATGGACAGACCGAGGTAAGCAACCGAACCTTGTCCACCCTCCTAAGGGCCACAGTCGGTAACAACTTACGTAATTGGTTGGAATGTTTGCCTTTGGTAGTATTTGCTTATAATCGCATACCCCACTCTACTACTAAACTGTGTCCTTTTGAGATTGTGTATGGATTTTAACCACAGACCTCTCTGGACTTATTGCCGATACCCATGCAAAATGAAGACTAGGTTAATCAGAATGGAGTAACTAAGGCCGAGGTAGTCAAGAAGTTATATGCAAAGGCTAAAGAAACCATAGAAAAGAGAAATGAGAAGGCTAAAGCTAACTCGGACAATAATCGCAAGGAAGTCCTCCTCAAACCAGGCGTATGTGTGGGTCCACATACGATCGGACAGATTTCCACAAGAAAAGAAGCACAAGTTGGCACCAAGAGGAATGGGACCATTCAAGATTGTGAAGAAAATCGACGGAAATACCTACCAACTAGACCTACCAGGTGAGTTCAAAATATCTTCAACTTTCAATGTATCTGACTTAGTTACTTTTGATGCAGATGAAATGGTTCTGAGGTCAGAACCTTCAGAAGAGGGAGAGGATGATAAATCCCTCAGAACCAACATGGGACACGTATCATGACCCAAGCCCATACCGGCCATACCAGCCATGCGATCCTGACCCATGACACGTTCAGGACCAAAAGCTTTACAAGGGGAGTTTGACCAGGCCGTAAACAACATGATGGTCGAACATGAAGTTGACGACTTGGCCCATCAAATGAATCAAATGATCCTCACCAAAAAAGATGGATCAACCCAAACCAGACAAGCGTAAGGACCAAGCCGGACCAACTTCAGAACCAGACCAAGACCAAGACCCGGATGGCCCAACCACAGGTCCAAGAATCCATGACATCAAAGTCGGTCCACAAAATGCATATCCAGAGCATAGGTCAAAGGTACTTTCTATTTTCGGCATTTCGGTCGCATAAGTCCCACGGGTCCACAGCCGCTGTCCACATTCACCCGTCCCATACCCTCAACCAACCCGGCCCCAACACCAACCAAGGCAAGTCCAAATCATTTTAAATGTGATCTGTGCCTAACCCTTTTCTGTGTTTTGATGATTTATTCGCATTCCCTTAGTAGCATAGATTGGCATATGTTTAGCCATTTTTATTTAATCCTTGCGATTTCTTTTCAAATGTAATTTCATTTCCAAAGACCCTTGAAGGCACCAGCTGCTATGGCCATTATAAAAGGTCTCTTTACAGCCTTGTATTTTTCAACTTTGAACAATTAAACTATCGAACTTTCTCAAAGGGTTTACTCTTTTCTTCTGAGTTCTTTGCTAGTGCAGTTCTTGTCTTATCAAGATCAGTTCCATTCGGTCTTGTGGCAACCTCATTCCACCCTCAACTCACTCGAATCACCCACCGTCTAATCTGAAAGGGCCATACGGCCAACAAACTTGGATCCATTCAATCCTATCGATCCATCGACCATTACTTCTACCGGGCCCTTAGGACTGAGCCGTACGGCCAGCCTACAACCCACCCATCTCCACCATTATAACCTCAGTTTTTGAGGATACATCACACCACTTGCTCACATAGCTTAATTCCTCATATGCAAATCTGGATACCTGATGATGTGTATGTGGGAGAAGATGGTATCGCGTTTGGATCTGATGATAGATGAGTATGACTCTACAATAAAGAGGCTATAAATCGTGGTGGCATTGGAGGGTCAAACTGCGGAGGAGAGGTGCTGGTGTCACGGTGGCGGTGGTCGTGAGATAAATTTATAATATTTAATATCTTGTAAGTTTTTTCACATTTTAAAATTTATTAGTACCATGGGCATTTAAGTCATTTTACACTTAATGAATGTCATAGTATGACTTTAGGCCGCGTGTGCTCTATATGTCAAATAAACTATATTTTCTACTAATTAGGACAATTGCCTATATATATATAATGATCGATCATAATTAAAGAGATGTTATAAATGACATTTAAAGTTTCACTGGTCAATTGTTTTTACTATTTATATACTAGGAAAACCCCCAAAGGTGGTTCATTGTATATAGTTAGTAATATGAAAATGATTATGCAAAGATAGCATGAATATTTGATTTTTGTATGATTTGACTAATCGTAAAAGATTTAAAAAAAACTAGGATCGCTAAATATGTTTGTGTTTAAGTATTGCCCAAAGGTTACTTAAATGCACGGAACAAATTTTTAAATATTACTGTATATGAATCTGAATTAAAATTTTCAAAGCACTAATGGGTAAGCATGTATTGATGCTTGCATCTTCATCAAATTTGTTTGCTTGTGCTAAATCTGTCCTGAAGTTCAATGGGCTGTATTATAGAGAGTGGTCCAAGCAGATCGGTTTACATTGGGTGTAATAGCATTGGACTCTGCAATTCTAACGGATGAGGAGCTTTCAGCAATTACAGAAGATAACTCTGAATCTAACAAGTCTCGGTATGAGAGATGGAAGTGATCTAATAGGTTGAGCTTGAACATCATGAGCATGACGATGGTAGAAAGTATTAAGCTATCTATGCCTACAATAGAGAAGGCTAAAAAATTAAGGAGTGTTCAAAATCAGAATTGGCTGAAAAGTCAATTGTAGGAAGCTTAATGAATGAGCAAAGTACAAGAAAATCCGACTGGTCTCAGCCAATCAATGATCATGTGACACTGACACACATGTCTATCTTGTCAACAAACTTAACGACCTTAGGAATGGAAGTACATGATAAATTCTTGGTCCAGTTCATCATGAACTCTCTACCTTTTGAGATTAGCCAGTTCCGAGAGAATTGCAACACCATTAAAGGCAAATGGAACTATAAGGAATAAGGCTATGTTGGTTCATGAGGAAGGGAGATTAAAGAAGATATAGGACCATGTTGCTAATGTCGTAGGTCTTGGAATGGCCAGCAGCAATAAAGGCAAACCAAGTAAGAAGGACACAAGGAAGAGCAAAACTTTAATGAAAGGACCTGAAAGTAAAATCCAGAAAGAGAAGAAGTGTTTCTTTTGCAAGCAATGGACACTTCAAGAAACACTGTCCTAAAAGAAAGGTATGGTTCAAAAAGAAAGGTAAACGATTCAATTTTGTTTGCTCTGAATTTAATGTTGTAGAAGTGTCTAATAATACTTAGTGGTTAAATTCTGGTACAACTACTCATGTGTATCATATTAAGGATGGATTCAGTTTGATCCAACCTTTAAGAGGACCTGAACATTACTTGTTCATGGGAAACAGAACGAAGGCGCAAATAGAAGGCGTTGGGATGTATAGATTGATCATGGGCATTGGATGCCATTTGGATCTTGAAGGATGTCTCTATGTACCTGAATGTGCTAGGAATCTTGTTTTTGTAAGTAGGTTGGATAATTTAGGTTTTAATTTTAAGTTTGCACATAGTGTTTTCTCATTGTACCGAAATGATTACTTTTATGGTAGTGGTACTTTATTTGATTCACTTTATCGGTTTAATCTTGATGCAGAATTCTCTGAATCCTTATTTATTAATTAATGAGCAAACTACAAGAATATTTGACTGGTATCAGCCAATCTTTGAATCCTTATTTATTAATGAGTGTGAGCTTCAGGGTTAAGCGTGCTTGTGTTGGAGTAGTTAAAGGATCGGTGACCTACTAGAAAGTCATTCGCGGTATCGTGTGAGTGAGGTCAAAACACAGAAAACGGTCACATGGTGATTGAAGGGTTAGTATATCATGACTTTCAAACCTCCCAATTAACGTTCCGACCGTCAGACAGGGGTGGGCCGGCCAATGGGCCTAGTGAGAGGACATGGGGGCCCACTGGTAGGGGTGGTTGGGACGTTATCAGTTGTATCAGAGCTGGTTAGCCGTCCCAGTTCTCACCTGGTAGGCGGTTTGGGACCTGTGGTGGTGCGCAATGACGACATTGCGCTCTGTGAGTGGGGGTGAATTGTAACATCCCGATTTCTGGTATATGTGGATAAGTTAAAAAAATTGATTTGGATACCTATTTCACCAAAGTGCACTTACCTTTTCGGTTGCACATCCAGAGAGAACTCCAGGGTTAAGCGTGCTTGAGCTGGAGTAGTCAAAGGATAGGTGACCTACCGAGAAGTCATTCGCGTATCGTGTGAGTGAGGCCAAAACATGGGAAACTGTCACGTGGTGATTGCAGGGTCAATATATCATTACTTTCAAACCTCCCGATTAACGTTCCGACCATCGGGCAGGGGTGGGCCGGCCCATGGGCCTAGTGAGAGGACATGCCCCACTGGTGGGGGCGGTTGAGGTGTTATAAGATGTAGTGCATGTGATGAAAGTTATGGTTTTTTGTAGCATCAAAGATTAGTTCACATTTCGAAAAAAAAAAATTAAGGGGTTGGTAAAGAATGAAATTATTCCTCAATTAGATTTAAGTGACGTAAGTGTGTCTATACACTACATTTAATGAAAGTAGACTAAACACATAGTAAAGAAACCAGCGACAAGAACCACTCAACTTCTTGATTTAATACATATATCTGGCCCTTTCAATGCTTCTTTTTGGAGTGGTGACAAATATTTTATCACTTTTATTGATGATTATTCAAGTTATGCATATACATATCTACTGCATGAAAAGTCCAAATCAGTGAATGTCTTAGAGGTGTTCATTGGGGAGGTGGAAAGGTAATTAGATAGAAAAATAAAAGTTGTGAGATCTGATAGAGGTAGTGAAAAATAGACAATATCCAGGTCTATTTGCAAAGTTACTTGAAAGGAAAGACATTTGTACACAATATACAATACCTGGTACTCCTCAGTATAATGGTGTAGCTGAGAGGTGGAATCGTACTCTAATAGATATGGTTAGGAGCATGTTGAGTTATTTTACTTTACCGCTTTCGTTGTGGATATATGCATTAAAGACTGCAACGTATGTGCTAAACCGGGTTCTTAGTAAGGCTGTTCATAAGACCCCTTATGAACAATGGACATGAAAGAAACCTAGCTTTAGGCATCTACATGTTTGGGGCTGTCCAGCAGAAATAAGGCTATATAGCCAACATGAAAAGAAACTTGATTCAAGGACTGTCAGTGCATTTTTCATTGGATATTCTGAAAAATCAAAGGGGTATACTTTTTACTGTCCTAAGTATAGTACGAGAATAGTTGAGACGGGTAATGCTAGGTTCATTGAGAATAGTGAAACTAGTAGGAGTGGTGTACCATAAGTAATGGACATTCATGAAGTCCAAGTTGAAGTCCTTTCACCTATTGTTGCACCTAAAGTAGTTGTTCCAATTGATGCATCACAATCAAATAGCTCAATAGAACAACATAATGATGTTCAAATCCCATTAGTTGAAAATCCACTTGATGAATCTGTTACAATTCAAGAAGAGAATAGTGTACCACATGAACCACTAAGGCGATCTGTAATAGTTAAAAGGTCTGCCATTTCAAATTTTTTCATGGTTAACACTATTGAAAGTGAATGTGACTTAAGCATTAATGAAGACCCGAACTCATTCGAAAAAGCCATGGAAAGTGAAAAATTCTGATAAGTGGTTTAATGCCTCAAAAAGAGAAAATAAAGTCTATGGATGATAACAAAGTATATGACTTAGTACAGTTGTCTGATGGTTTCAAGACCGTTGGTGCTTAATGAGTCTTTAATACAAAGCGCAACTCAAAGGTAATATTGAAAGGTAGAAGACTCATCTTGTTGCTAACAGTTTCACCCAATAGAACGACATTGACTACAAAGAGACCTTCTCTACAGTTTGAAAGAAGGATTCTCTAAGGATTTTTTTAGGTTTGGTAGCTCAATATGATCTTGAGATTCACCAAATGGATGTGAAAACCGCCATCACCAAATGGATATGAAAGCCTCTTTCTAAATGGAAAACTCGAGGAAGAAGTATATATGGCCAACCTGAAGGGTTTGTGGCTGCAAGAAATGAACATTTGGTATGTAAGCGAAGAAAATCGATATATGGACGGAAACAAACTTCTAGACAATGGTATTTAAAATATAATGATACCATCACATCGTATGGTTTTGTAGAGATCATCCTCGATCGATGTATCTAAATGAAAGTTATTGGGAGAAAATTTGTGATTTTAGTCTTATATGTTGATGATATTTTGCTTGCTGCAAATGACATGGACATGAGACATCTTATGTGATCAGAATAGAAATATGTCGCCATATGATACACTGGAATTAGTGTTTTTATTTTACTGCAAATGCACAATTTATAATTGTAATACAGAAAAACTCAATTTCAAGATGACCAGTGTTACACTATGAATCTACAAGGAATTAAAAGGAACCTAAGAGAGAAAATTTGTTTGGTTGTTTCAGTCACACATAACTGATTAAAAAAGTGAAATAAAATCAATAAAACAAAGCGTATTAGACGAAAGAATTTTCGCAGAAAATTCAGAGCTTAAGAATCAAACAACTATTCAGGGCACAATTAAGCAAAAATTTCAAACTCAAACATAAAGATAAGATTGATCCACTGTCGTAGGATCAACAACTTTTTCTATCAACCTAAAATCCTAAAATGTCATTTGAATCTAGAATCGCAGACAAGCAATATTGAGAAAGTTTGATTTGTTCACAATTCGCCTTAGTATCAACTGTCGTTGGCTAAGGACAAATTGCTCACCAAATTTGAAACACCCTGACCCGGATACTATGACCCGAGACGGTCATTCCATTTCTTATTCTCCGTGAGACTAAAGCCCTATCCAACATCCTAACAAATCTATTCGAGGAGGTTCCTCTATCTACCATTTATGCAGAACTAAAGGAGATAGACAAAAGGAGAACTCTTTATTGATATAATAAGGATTCAATACAACATGTTAGAGTTTGCCTGTAGGCTTTACATGGACCGATCTTATTCTATCCAGAACTCCTAAGACACACCATACATCGTCAGAGGGCCGCCGGACTGTGCACCTTGGCTTGGTCCGTATCTGGACCAACCTCATGTTTTGAAAAGAGAAAAGAATATCATTATTCGGACTAGTCTGTAACCTAACTATGCATATGCTTCCCAGAACCCTTATACACCGTTAGTATAGCCGAACCCTATCCTAACTTGCTATAAGACTTTCCCCATTTGTACTTAGTCATTCAACCAACTGCCCCACTCAATAAGTAGCAACCAGGAAGCCATACGGATAAACGGACTAGCCGTTTATCCGGAGAAACCAACGGCCATCGAATGTGGCACTCCTTGGCACGTTTCGGCCTTTCGGCCGGCCGCGGCACTGCTCCGAATTTATTCAACCGGAGCACTTGTAGTGACCGCAGAGGTTTGGTCACCCATAGCCATGTTCTGACACGTCTATCACATTCCAACATTCACACCGGTTCTTTGGGTCCAAGTTAGGAACCGGCCGTGAAGGCTATTGACCCAAAGGGTGCAATTCGCCGAATGAACAGGATGGTTCATAGGTCATGCCTATTCGACCATGTGACTTTACCGGCCATGTGTCCACACTAATCGCCGGCCAATGCTCAACCATAGTACGCTTGTCTACATGCATCGCGACAAACATCCCTTGAGACCAACCGACTCATGCACTCGAACCTTTTCGTGCATGGCAGTTCCACACGGGTCAACGAAGGTACTGCGAGGTTTGCATCCCTCAGCATCAGACTTAGGCCTGGTTGTAGGTAATGGTTATGGAAACCGTACAACTCCGTCCCACCTAGTCCGACACTAAGATGGTGAAACCTCATCCAAAGTCTAACCGCACGCGTGTCTGGTCCGAGACCATTGGATTCCGCACGAGATTCTGACCATCAACGCGACCTTCCCTAGCCCTTAGGCACACAGTCGGGTCTTCAGGAGGATCAATCTGCCATTCCGGCCAATCATCCAGATCGTTTCCGATCGGGATGAGTTTCCCAGGCAACCAGCGTAATGTAAGTATTAACCGTTCTTGGCACCTGTTCGTACCCTGCATGGCCGAGGGGTCATTTATGGATTTATCCTGTTCGGCCTGCGACCTTGATCTTGTGCATAACGCGACCCGACCCTCGCTACTATTCACATGTACCTTTCGGTGGAATGAATCGATTCAAACCCAGAATAACCACTTTCACATGAGTTTGGGCCAACGCCATAGACTCATGGATCAGCCATATAAGAAGGGTAGAGAGGGAGAACAAGACAAAGGGTTGCGCGACTCGGTCCAGTCATTCTGCTTCTGGGATTGCTACAGTTTCCACCGACGATCCATGAACACAATTAGACAGAGAGAGTCAAGACATACCTTTGAGACATGATCAGGGGCGACAAGGTCCTTCCCCTTATCTATGGCCATAACTTCTTCCATGCCGGACAGTATCCCGGTCGAAATATCTGTCTTTCTCTCTTTTCCGATCAAAATTGGTTTATCTCAATCTCTTTCTTTCTCACGGTTTTCCCATGTGCAGGAACTGATGATGAAACTGGTGTGGGGGTCTGTGGCCTGGCCTGTCTAACAGGCACAAGTGAGAGGTTGCATCCATTAGGGAAGGTTGCTTTGGTTCGTGGTGACCCTTCGTCCAGGCACCCTTTCCCCATGCCCTTTCACGCTCCCACCCCTTCCTCTGTCGCACCAGCTCACCTCCGGGGGTAACTGTCGCTCCCCGGCAACTAGCTGGCCCAGCTAGCTCACTAGGTCCCCATCTGGACCGTGAGCTGCCCCAGATGTCCTCAGCTGGTGTTTCACTCAGGTTCAGCTCTTTCCCCTCTAATCTAGCTCGGACACGACTCACGTCATTTCCAGCTATCACCCTTATGAACCATTTCCCTTATGACCGATCTCTCTCGACCTAATCCTTATCTTTTGACCTTATGGTCCATACCCAGGGCCTTAGTGAGAGTTGGGGGTGTTACAGGTCTCCCCCACTAATGAGGGATTCGTCCCCGAATCCGACTGGTATTCCCGCATGGCCATTTCAAACCATCCCGGGAAATCAGTCTTCATTTTATCCTCGGTTTCCCAGGTTGTTTCTTCCTTCTCATTGCAAGTCCACACTACCCTTAAAATAGGAACAGTTTTATTCTTGGGTTCTTACTGGCGTTGTTTCCAAGGTCAAGTTTGGTCTCAAGTCCAATGGCAACTCAGGTTCGAACACATCCCGGTGAGACAAACCCTTGTGGAGTTGGGATAGATGGAATACATCATGAAATGTTTCTATTTCCACCGGTAGGTCTAAGTTGTAGGCCACCGCTCGGATCTTCTTCAAGACCTTAAATGGTTTTAGGTATCTAGGGTCCAACTTGCCCCATTTCAATACTCTTGCCCGACCTTTGAAGGTGATCATCTTGAGGTAGACCCAGTCCCCTTCTAGGAACTCGATGTCTTTCCTCTTTCTATCCGAATAGCTTTTCTGCCAGTCCTGTGCTTCTTTCATTTTATTTTTGAGGAACTTAGTCTTCTCAGTAGTCTCATCCACAATGGCCGGACCGATTATACTTCTTTCCCCATTTTGGGTCCAGCATAATGGATTCGGCACGGCCTCCAATACAATGCCTCATAAGGGGACATGTCTATACATGACTAAAAGCTATTATTATAAGCAAACTCAGCCAGAGGTAAATACCTTTCCCACGAGTCTCCCCACTCCAGGATGCAGGCTCTCAACATGTCCTCCAAGGTTTGCATGGTCCTTTCTTACTGACCGTCACTCTCTGGGTGATAGGCCGTACTCAACTTCACATTGGTTCCCAAAGCCTTCTGGACTGCTCGCCAGAAGTGTGAGGTGAAACAGCCATCTCTATCTGAGAAAATACTAGCTAGTACACCATGAAGTCTCACGATTTCATTGATGTATTTTCTGGCCAACTTCTCCACTCCATCAGTTTTCTTGATGGCCATGAAATGAGCGGACTTAGTAAGTCTGTCTACAACAACCCAGACCGCATCCTTTTTGGTTTTGGTCGTGAGCAACCCAGTCACAAAGTTCATTGTGATATGGTCCCACTTCCATTCCGGGATGGGTAGGCTTTGTAGAAAACCACTAGCCACTTGATGTTCTGCCTTGATCAGTTGACATATTGGACAACGCGAGACCCACTCGGCCACATCCCGTTTCATACCAACTCAATGATAGTACCGTTTCATATCACGGTACATCTTACTGAGTCCAGAATGTATGGAGAATTTGGATTGGTGTGCCTCCTTAAGGATCTCTTCTTTTAATAGCTTATCATCCGGTACACAAACCCTTCCATGGACTATTATAGTCCCGTTGTTAGAAGTTTGGTACTTGGCCTTGTCATTGCTCAACACCTTCTTAAGATTCTCAACTTTTGTATGAGCCATCTTAATTTGTGTGAGCAAATCAGCCTGGTCAGCCGCTCCTAGGCCTAGAGAGTCCCAATCAGATTGACTAGAACTTCCGCATTTTTCCTGACTTCCACTTCTGTTCTCCTCCTGCTTAACGCAGCGGCCATAGAATTGGCTTTCCCCAGATGATATGCTATATCTAGATCATAGTCAGCCACCAACTCCGTCCGTTTCCTCAGCCTTAAATTGAGTTCGGGCTGCGTGAACACATATTTCAAACTTTTATGGTCGGTAAAGATTTGTACCTTGGCCCCGTAGAGATAGGATCGCGAAATCTTTAAGGCAAACACCACTGTTGCCATCTCCAATTCATGTGTCGGGTAGTTTCTCTCGTGTTTCCGGAGTTGCCTTGATGCATAGGAAATCACTCGTCCCTTCTACATTAAGACACACCGCAATCCTTTGATGAAAGCATCCGTGTACACCGTACATGGTTCATTGGCCTCTGGAAGGGCCAAGACCGGTGCTCTTGTCAGCATGTCCTTAAGTTTTGTAAAATTCTTCTCACATGCTTTCGACGACACGAAATTAACTCCCTTTCCGGTTAGCACATTCATGGCCTTTGCCATACTTGCAAAACCGTTCACATACTTTCTGTAGTATCCGACCAGCTGTATAAAGCTTCTCACTTCCGTGGCATTTTTCGGTCTGGGCCATTCCCTAATGGCCTTAACCTTATCTGGATCTACTGACACACCTTGTTCCGAGACTATATGTCCCAAGAATCTGATGGTCCTCTGCCAATAGCTGCATTTACTCAGCTTGGAATAGGCTTATGCTCTGTTAACGTTTCCAGTACCACCCTCAGATGTTTATGAAGATCGGCTTCCGTCTTTGAATAGACGAGTATGTCATCAATGAAGATGATCACTGACTCGTTGAGAAAATCTCGGAAAACCTCATTCATCATTTTCATGAAGGACACAGGAGCATTGGTAAGGCCAAATGGCATGACAACAAACTCATAATGGTCGTACCTGGTCCTAAACGCGGTCGTCCTGATATCCTCGGAGGCGATTGGGATCTTATGGTATCCTGATGCTAGATCTATTTTAGAGAACCAGGCCGCCTCCTTGAGTTGGTACAACAGTTCAGCTATCCGAGGTAACGGGTACTTGTTCTTCACAGTAACACGGTTTATACCTCGATAGTCTATGCATAACCGAAAACTTCCATCTTTCTTTTTGACAAATAAGGCCGGCGCTCCCCAGGGGGAACCACTCGGCCGTATAAAGCCTTTCTCAAGCAGTTCCTCTAACTGCTTCTTTAGCTCGGCCATTTCAGTCGGTGCCATTGTATAAGGTTCCTTAGAAAGTGGTGCCGTACCTGGTTCCAGTTCGATGGTGAATGGAACCGCCCTATCAGGTGGCAAGCCGGTCAAGGACTGGATCACATCCCCAAACTCTCTGACAACCAGTATGGTATCCATATTGGCCTCCTTTTCCCATTTTCGGGATGTTGATGCTGGCCAAGTATGCCTCGCACCCCTTCATCAACATCTTCTCTGCTTGAATGGCCGAAACCAATAAGCTACCCGAGGTCGGTCGGATTCCTTGGAATTTCAACGTCCCTTCATCCCTCTCAAACCGCACACATCCCCGCTGCTAGTCGAGAGTCACCTTGTTTATTCCCAACCAGTCTATCCCTAAGATCACCTCGTGATTCTTGTGTTCGATGACTATCAGGTTAACATGCGTTTCGGTTCCTTTAACAAGGACCGGGACCTTACTTATCAGCCCCAGAGGAAGCATGACTTCACCACCGGCCGCATTCACTATGCTGCCTTCTATGGTGGCCTCCGTCCTGAGCTTTCCCCTTAATACCAATTCCAGACTCAAAAAAACTATGCGTAGACCTGGAATCAAACAAGGTGTGTGCCTCTACACCACCTACACTCGGTCCCGACACATTCCCATAATGATATGAATTTCTACCCCATATCATTATTCTAATGCAATGCATAGAATCTTTAAGACTAGGTTCGGGTCGTAACGTACCTTTGATTGCATTGAAGGTACTGGCTTCCCTAGTACCTTATAAAGCTCGTAAACCTGTGGCGTCCCGGCTTGAGCCACAGGAGCTGCCCCACCAGGATTACTTCTTGGTTTCCCTGCTTACCACCTTGCTGTCTGGGACATTCCCTTGCAAAATGCCTGGTCTTACCGCATTGATAGCAGGTCTTCCCCGATTCACTGGTCATCCCTTCTCTCAGCCTATGGCAGTTCAACACACTATGGTCCATCCTGCCCCACTTGGCACATGCACCCATTTGCTTTCAGCACTTTCCACTGTGCCTTCTGCCGTGATTGGGGCAATCCGATGGCCCCGGGCCATCCCTCTCCTGGTCCCACTTCCTTTTGTGGCCACCAGCCTTATTTCCTTGACTGTTCTTGGCTTGGGCCTTAACCCAGCTTTCCTCGGCCAGGATAACCTCTAGCAATGCAGCCCTCTCCACTAGTTCTGATACAGAAGCAAACTTCCGAACCGTACAGTGGACCCGGAGTTCAACCTTTGGTCCACGGAAAAACCGATGGACCTGGGTAGACTCCTCCTCATACTCCCATACTGTTCTCCGGCCTTGGGTGAGTTCCAGGAATTTACTTTCCATCTGGTCCCACACCTCGTTTGGAAAGTACTTGCGGTTGAATTCCGTCTCAAATTCCGCAAAAGACACTAGATTTCTTCCTCTTAGAGGATTTGGTTTTCCCACCCTACAAATTTGGTGTATATTATAATCATCTATCGTGTGTGTGTACACTCCCATAACCTCACTGTCCTAGAATCAAGCATGCTTAAATACACATTTGAAACACCCCAACCCGAATACTACGACCCGAGATGGTCATTCCACTTCTTAGTCTCCGTGAGACTAAGACCCTATCCAACATCCTAACAAATCTATTCCAGGAGGTTTTCTTATCTACCATTTATGCGGAACTAAAGGAGATAGACGTAAGGAGAACTCTTTATTGATATAATAAAGATTTGATACAACATACTAGAGTTTGCCCGTAGGCTTTACATGGACCGATCCAATTATATCCAGAAATCCTAACACACACCGCACACCGTCAGAGGGCCACCAGACTATTCACCTAGGCTTGGTCCGTATCCCTACCAACAACATGTCCTGAATATAGATAAGAATATCAGTATTCGGACTAGTCCATAACCGAACTATGCATATGCTCCCAGAACACTTATTCCCCATTAGTATAGCCGAAGTCTATCCTAACTTGTTCTAAGACTTTCCTACTTAGTCATTCAACCAACCTCCACACTGACTAAGTAGCAACCAGGAAGCCTTAGTAATAAACGGACTAGCCGTTTATTCGGAGGAGCCAACGGTCAATGATTGTGGCACTCCTTGGCATGTATCGGCTTTTCGGCCAACCGTGGCACTGCTCCGGATACACTCAACCGGAGCACTTTTAGTGATCGTATAGGTTCGGTAACCCATAGCCATGTTCTGACACGTCTATGGCATGCCAAAGCTCACACCAGTTCTTTGGCTCCAAGTTAGGAACCAGCCGTGAAGGCTATTGACCCAAAGGGTGCAATTCGCTGAACAGCCGGGATGGTTCACAGGTCATGCCTGTTAGACCAAGTGACTTGACCGGCCATGTGTTGACACTAACCGTCAGCCAATGCTCAACCAAGGTACGCTAGTCTACATGCATCGCGACAGACATCCCATGAGACCAACCGACTCGTTCACTCGCATTTTTCGTGCATGGCAGTTCCTCACGTGTCAACGAAAGTACTGCAAGGTTTGCATCCCTCAGCATCAGACTTAGGCCTGGTTGTAGGTAATGGTTATGGAAACCGTATTACTCCGTCCCATCCAGTCCGACACTAGGATGGTGAAACCGCATCCTTAGTCTAATTGCACGCGTATCTGGTCCGAGACCATTGGATCACACACAAGATTCTGACCATCAATGCGACCTTCCCTAGCCCTTAGGAACACAGCCGGGTCTTAAGGGGTATCACACGGCCATTCTGGCCAATCATCCTGATCTTTTCCGATTGGAATGAGTTTTCCAAGGAAACAAACTTAATCTGGGTATCAACCATTCTTTGCACCTGTTTGTACCCTGCATGGCCGAGGGATCCTTTATAGATTCATCCGGATCGACCCTTGGCCTTTTTCCGGTGCATAACACGACCTGACCCTCACAACCATTCACATATTCCTCTCGGTGGCATGAACCGATTCAAACCCAGAATAATCGCTTTCACATGAGTCTGTGCCGAGGCCAAAAACGCTTGGATCAGCCATACGAGAAGGGTAGAGAGGGAGAACAAAACAAAGGGTTTCGAGACTCGGTCGAGTCTTTCCGGTTCTGAGATCGCTACGGTTGCCACCGGCGATCCAAGACCACAGTTAGACAGAGATAGTCAAGACATACCTTTGAGATATGATAAGGGGCGACAGGGTCCGTCCCCTTATCTATGGCCGGAACTTCTTCCATGCCGGACAGAATACCGGTTGAAGTCTCTCTCTTTCTCTCTTTTCCGATCACAATCGGTTTATCTCTCTCTCTTTCTTTCTCACGTTTTTTCCTTGTGCAGGAACTGATGATGAAACTGGTGTGGGGGGTTGTGTATTTATAGGTGTGGCATGGCCTGTCTAACAGGCACAAGCGAGAGGTTGCATACATTTTGGAAGGGTTGCTTTTGTTTGTGGTGACCCTTTGACGAGGCACCCTTTCCCCATGCTCTTTCGCGCTACCACCTCTTCCCCTGTTGCACCAACTCACCTCTGGGAGTAACCGTCACTCCCCGGCCACTAGCTTACCCAGTTAGCTCACTAGGTCACCAGCTGGCCCCAGCTGTGGGTCACTCCCTCCAGCTGGCCGAGTTGGCCGTGAGCTGATCCAACTGACCCAGCTGGAGTGTCGCTGTCCATACTGGACCATGAGCTGCCCCAGCTATCCTCAGCTGGTGTTTCACTCAGGTTGATCTCTTTCCCCTCTAATCTAGCTCCGACAAGACTCACGTCATTGCTGGCTATCACTCTTACGGAACATTTCCCTTATGACCGATATCTCTAGACCCCATCCTTATCCTTGGACCTTATGGTCCATACTCAAGGCATTAGTGGGAGTTGGGGACGTTAAAAAAGTTTCTTCTAGCAACCTATTGCACTTTTGATTAATAGATTAACCTAAAATCAGAGATTAAGTAATTAGTTCAATCCAAGAATTAAGATTAACAAATGGTAAAAACATTCGATTCAAAACCTTATTTGTGTTCAATCCATCAACTCATGAATACCATTGAAATCCTTGATCTAACTAGAGAATCTACTCAGACATGGGTACTACAAGAATATGGGGTTTTAATAGCACTATAATATTATTATAGTGTTTGTTACACTAGTGTTATAGTTAACTAACCTCTTAATTTTATATAGCGTTTGTTGAATCGCAAACGCTATGATACATTTACTTAGGCCCTGATTGTTTACATAGTTTTTAGATTTTAGTTTTTGGTTTTTGGTTTTTGGTTTTTGACTTTTAGATTTTGGTTTTTCAATTTTTGGTTTTTGATTTTTCTGTAGATTTTAGTTTTTAAGAAACATGAATGGTGGTTTTTTTAGTTTTTGGTTTTTGACTATATTTGAGTTATTAATTTTGTTTATAAAATTAAAATGGATAAAACAAAAATAAAAATTTGCTAATAAAAACAAATTATTTCTTATAAAAAATAAAAAATATTATTAAAAATACAAATATTTATTATATAAAATTATTTTAAAAGAATAACAATAAATATAAACAAAAATTATCTTGAATTCCATAAACTTGTAGAAATTTCATCTCGAATCCCTTCCATATATTGCATATGATTGTTATTGTTATCTTCATCTTCATCTGAGTTGGAGTCTTCATCAGGTACATTATTAATCATATGGTTTGAATCAAAATCAACATCTTGTAATTTTGATAACCTAATAAAATTATGTAGCGCCATTGTTGCTGCAATAACTTTACGTTGAACATGAATGTTGTACCTTGGTTTTTCTCTTAAAACCCGCCATTTTCCCTTCCACACACCAAAAGTCCGTTCAATGATAGATCATAGTGAAGAATGTCGTTTGTTAAACATTTCTTTATAATTACTAGGCGGAGTAGCTCCATCATATTGGCTAGGATGATATCTTTCCCCTCGATATGGAGTAAGAAATCCGGGTCGAAGAGGATAACCAGAATCTCCTAAATAATACTTTCCAAATGGTGCAGTTGGAAATTGATGAGGACCCTCCATTGCTAATGCTAGAACTTTTGCATCATGAGCTGATCCCGGAATACCAATATATGCATATGTAAACAACATGTCCATATTGCATATAGCTAAAATATTCATACTTGTGTCACTTTTTCTGTTCCAATATTTTTCGGAATCTTTTCCCGCAATAGTGACTGGAACATGTGTTCCATCAATTGCACCAATAAATCCTTTAAAGTAAGGCCAATAGTGTTTGTTGGATTGTAACCTTGGATGGGATTGGGTGAGCTCGTCTGGACCAGGTCTAAGCAAATGAACCACCATTTTTTCGAGAGCATTCAATACTTCATGGAATTTTCTACTTATGGTTTCCTGTGAATGACCAAATATTTTTCCAACATACCTCTGAGTAGCATTTTGAGCACATATGTTTAGGAAGATTGCAACGCTTTCTTGGATGCTTACATTATCAGTTTTCTTCAACTGATAATCCTCCTTAAGCTTTTCACATAATTGAATGTATACTAGTGGATACATCCTAATTATGTTATAGCATTGTTCTTCGTGCCCATAAATTAATTCATAAACATATCTTCGACCGCGTTCTGGATCTAAGTTCATCCGTTGCCTTTCTATACTCATAGAGTAAGGATCTATGAATGATATTCCAAAGTTAATGCTTTCATCTTCTACTTCATCATCTTCAAGCATTCTGTAGAATGCTTCCCTTTAACATAAAAAAAAGAAAACATTATTAAAAATGAATAAAATATTATTAATGCATAAATAATATAAAATAGGAAAACAATTATTCAATGTTGAACATAAATTAAAATAAGAAAAAAGAATAAAAAAGATTTCAAACTGATTAAATTTTTTAGTTTGCTTATTCCGCTCCTCGGTCGACTCCTGTCATACGCTCAAGATATCTAATTCTAGCATTATCGTCCGGTAATGTTAGATAAACACGTGCATGTGTCTCATTACTTTGAAGCACAGTCACTGCTCCCCAATATAACGAAGAGTCATATTGAAGACCAGGAAGAGTTAGTAATGAGGCAATTGCACGTTCTAATTTGTTATCTTGGGCTCGTTCATAAATTTCAGTTCACCTCATGTAAGCTTCATTCGTCACGAAGTCATACGAAACTTTTGTTGTTCCTCGTTTACGTGCTGAAGATGAAGCACGCGATGTGTTTCCATACACACGTTTGGAACTCTGATTGTAAGAAGATGGTGTGTCATTTTGGTTTCCTTAAGGCACATCACAATCATCTTCTAGATTCACTGTTTCGTCGTCATTCTCGGTAACCGTTTCAGATTCCGTATGCTGATCTACTCCAGAACCTGGATAGTATCCATCATCAGTTGAAATATGTTTGCAGCCAAAAATTCGATCCAATATATCTATGTCGGCGAGGGGGTGTGTCCGGAGGTTTGCAGCATCAGGTATTTCCTATATTTTTTAAAAAAAATTAGTGTATGATAATTTTTTATTAAGAAATCGATAAAATATAATGCTAAAATATTACCTTAATACGATCATTCCACCATGAATCTCCCATTACAATAGCTTTTGTGGAATTATTAAATGTAATTCCAGTCCTCCGGCACAGTTGACGATAAATGTCATACATTTTTTTGATAGAATAAAATTTGTTTTTTAACGGAAGCCATTCTGAATTTTGACCTGTTGCTTCTCGAAATGCATTTCTAATTCTCATTTTACTCGACCAGTACACCAATTAATATGTTCCATCTCAGTTTCATAAACTTCAAGAAAAGTATGAACCATACTATCATTCCATTGTATCTTTCCCTTTAATAATAATATTATAGACACATAATTAGTCAACTAAATTGTATAAGCACAGAGAAAAAACCAATTATTATCTAAATAAATAACTCTTTTCCATTTGATGTTTGTCCTTGATTTGCCATACCTACAAGATAATACACAATTAATAGTGAAAATTTCAAAACAAACTAAACAAAATTAATTATACTTCTAAACTATGGTAAAAATATATTTCTTTAATTTAAATACTAAAAATAATAATGAATAGTTGGATTTTTAAAATACAAAATTAAATTGCAGTATAACAAATATATAATATTTATAATGAGAAAATTTAATTAATTTTACTATATGATTTATGATAAAACTATTGATTAAAACATTATATGATTAACTTACTCAAACAAAACTCCAGTAGCTTGATTTGTAGAGAAAAATTGTTATTCTTGAAATTTTTGGTTCTTATGTTTTATAGATTAGGTTGTGTGACTCTTATATAACAAATACATATGTCTAAAATTAGTAATTTGTTGCAGGAAAAAAAGGAAAAAATTTTAATAAACAAAATATAATACATTAATATTTTTTGACTTTTTAATACAGAAAATAAATTGAATTGTTAAAATATAATATATCTCTCGGCAATCAGACTAGAGATATTATTGGTTGCTTTGATTGTGTTTTAAAAGAAAATTGAAAAGTCAATATACTAAAAATAAAAATCAGTCAAAAAAAAAATCAAATCCCGTAACCAGAGGAAAAACCTAAAATATAGAGATTCTGGCTTTTAAGTAGAAAATAGGTAAAGTGTGAAAAACTAGTTTCCCTAAATTTTAGGGAATCTATTTAACAGAAATCATGATTGACTTAAAAATGGTTTTTGTAAAAATAAAAACCAAAATCTTTTCCAAAAACTGCGAACAATCAACCTCTTAATAAAATAAAAAACTCAATCATCTTGTTTTTAATTAATAACATTGTTTGTAATAGCAGATTAAAAAGAGAAACACTATATTAGTGTTAGGAGGAAAACGAAAAAATTTGTCCCGCGACACTTAGGTTTCTAGAAATAAAAAATTGGCTCCAAAAAAAAATTGAAAAAGGCTAAAAAAAAAATCCCAAAGTTACACAGACCTAGCTATTCTCTCCCTAAGTCGTGTTCTTCCCCAATCTCTCCCTTTTGCTGGATTTTCACGATCTCCACACAATCGGAGTCACTCATAGAAATCCCAGCAATTACCCGACCATTACCCTCTATTATCTTTCTATGCTCTGTTTTATTTGATTCTCACAGGCTTCTGCGATCTCAATCTCTCGAACGAAAATCTTGGAAATCGAGCTGTTTTCGATATTCTCCTCAGACTCACACCTGATGATAGAGTGCTTTCTCAACAATCTGTCTCCTTCACTTCATCACCGATCAAATTGGGTGTACCAACTCTATAACATAGGTGAAATCGCGTGTTTTTTTTTCTTTTCAAGTCGTGTGTATGTTCTGGGTTGTTGAATTGAACAAATACTAATGGTTTCCTATTTTGCAGGAAGATCTCGGTTAAGATTCACTACTCTATTAAAGGTATCATACTCAGTTTTGATTCTTGCTTCAAGTGCATGCATGTTATATATTGTTGCTACGGTTTAATGCATTGTCTATGATACATTCTCGTATGCACATTTCGGCGGAGCTTTTGCACCATGGATAAAGCTTGTGTTTGGTTACCAAGGTATGAACTTGTTAGTTTATATATCTTCTTTGATTTCTTAAGTACAAATGTGGAGATTACAAATTTGAGTTTTATACTTTTATTAAATGATATGGCTAGTCTTGAGTATGAACAAGGAGCAACAAATTTTATTTCTGATTCAGCAGAGAGGTTGGGTCATCCTGCAGAAATGTTTTGTCCTTGTATTCATTGCCGAAATGTTTGTCATCAATCATTGGAGACGATTGTCGAACATTTGGTGATGAGAGGGATGGATCAGAAATACAAGCTGAATCGGTGTTGGAGTAAACATGGAGACATAAGGCCTGCAGATAAGTCCAATAGTGTTCAACCATCTGAATATGAAGCGTATAATCTGTTTAGGACAGCCTTTTTGTCTGGTGAAGGGAATCAGTCAACTCATAGTCAGAATGGAGGTCAGTCTGATTATCATGACAGTGAACAAGATTCAGCGTTTAAGAAAATGTTAGAGGATGCTGAAACTCTCCTTTACTCACTGTGTCCTAACTACACCAAGGTTTCTGCAATCATGGGATTATATCACATAAAAGTCAAGAGTGGGATGTCTGAGAATTATTTTGATCAACTCCTTACACTAGTTCACGAAATACTTCCTGGGGACAACGTGCTTCCTAAGTCTACAGATGAGATGAAAGAATTCTTGAAGGTTTTTGGTTTTGGTTATGACGCTATTCACGTTTGTAAGAATGATTGCATTCTTTATTGGAATCAGTATGTGGAGTTATTAAGCTGTCCAAAATTTGGTGAGTCACGATGGGAAAGGGATAAGCATACTGGTGAGGAGAAACAAGGGATTCCAGCAAAGGTTCTAACGTATTTTCCTATCAAGGACAGACTCAGGAGAATGTTCAGATCAAAACGGTTGGCAGAGGACTTGCACTGGCATTTCACTAATGCTACTGTAGATTGTACAATGCGACATCCTGTTGACTCATTAACTTGGGTTCAGGTCAACGATAAATGGCCAGAGTTTGCTGCTGAAGCGAGAAACCTCAGACTCGGTCTCTCCACTGATGGGATGAATCCATTCTCCATACAGAACACGGACTATAGTACATGGCAGGTGTTGTTAGTCAACTATAATATGGTGCCAACTAAGTGTATGAAGTCTGACAGTGTAATGCTTACAATGTTGATCCTTGGACCAACTGCACCTAGCAACAACATTGATGTTTATCTACAGTCATTGATAGAAGACTTGAAAGATCTCTAGGTTGAAGGTATTGAGGTATATGACTCGTATTTGAAAGATACTTTTAATCTTAAAGCTATGTTATTGTGGACTATAACAGATTATCCTGCCTTAGGAACATTAGCTGGATGCAAAGTGAAAGGAAAACAGGCTTGTAATATCTGTGGTAAGGATACACCACATAGGTGGTTAAAATTCAGTCGTAAGTATGTGTATATGGGCAATAGGAAGCGTCTCAGGCCTGGTCCTCCTTACAGGCGAAAAAGATGGTTTGACAATACTGCAAATCGAATGCAGAGTGGAGCAGAGATATTTGAGATTCTCAAAGATTTTAGGAATGATTTTGGAAAACCTTTACCTAAGAAGAACAAGAGAAAAAGAAGAGATGGAAGTGTATATGAGGTAATTCCCCAAGCAGAATATGAAGAAAATAATGATTTGTGGCGCTGGAAAAAAAAGTTCTATCTTTTTCGACTTACCTTATTGGAAGGTTAGTTGACTTACCTTATTGGAAGGTTAGTTGACTTACCTTATTGGAAGGTTAGTTGACTTACCTTATTGGAAGGTTAGTTGACTTACCTTATTGGAAGGTTAGCTTTTTCAAACAGCGTTCATATATGTGATAGTAACTTAAATGATCAAATATGTGTTTCTAACTTCTGAGAAACCACGTGTTAGGATATGCATGTGTGTCACAACATCGATGTAATGCATGTGGAGAAAAACGTCTCAGATGCACTATTATCCACTCTGATGCATAATAACAAATCAAAGGATGGTTTCAACTCTCGAAAAGATTTACAAGACATGGGAATTCGCATTGATCTCCACACAGAGGTACGTGGGAAGAAAACATACTTGCCTCTAGCTGGTTATTGGCCGTCTAAGGAAGAAAAACGTAGATTTTGTAAAAGGTTGTCAGGATTTAGACGCCCTGAATGCTACTGTGGGAATATAGCAAATTGTGTCTTTGTGGATCCTCTGGTTATAGGCAGTATGAAGTCACATGACTATCATGTACTTATACAAAAAAAATTTTGTAAAAGGTTGTCAGGATTTAGACGCCCTGAATGCTACTGTGGGAATATAGCAAATTGTGTCTTTGTGGATCCTCTGGTTATAGGCAGTATGAAGTCACATGACCATCATGTATTTATACAAAAAAAATTTCATGTGGCATTCAGAGGTCTGCTGCCTAAAGGACCAAGAGTTGCAGTGAATCCCACGTGTAACTACTTTAATAGATTTTGCCAACGTGGCATTGATCTAGAGAAGTTAATATCATTGGAGTCAGAGGTTGTGGAGACAATGTGCCAACTTGAGAGACTTTTTCCTCCTTCGCTATTTGATATAATGTTCCATCTTCCTATACATCTAGCAAGGGAAACTCGATTCGGTGGTCAAATACATTTCTGGTGGATGTATCTCTTTGAGAGGTATTATCTTCTCATAATACTTTAGTTTTAAATATTTATGACTAGACCAATACTTATAAACAAGTTTTTTTCATGAGCTGTAGGTACATGAAAACACTCAAGGCATATGTAAAGAACTTTGCAAGACCAGAAGCGTGTATGGCCGAGGGATACTTAGCAGGCGAATGCATTGCCTTTTGCCTAGAGTTTCTACAAAAATCTGTATCTGTATAAGAAGCCATAAATCGCAATGAAGATGTTGTGTCAGATCAACTGCTCCTTGAAGGCCGTACACTCAATAAAGCTACATAAGTTATTATAACCGATAAAGAGCGTGACATAGCAGATCGCTATGTTCTAATGAATACAGCAGTTATGTATCCATATATTGAGTACGTACTATTACTCTTACATATGTATATTCAGCTTTGTCTTGTTTTTTTTATTGCAATTAACAATATTCCAATTATGAAAACAGGTTGCATTTGGAAGAACTACAAGCTACAGATGTCCGATGCACAAAAAATGAAACTCTTTTATGGAAGTATCATACATAAAGATTTTCTCAATGGATAAATAAAAAGGTATGAATTATGTGTAGTATGTTTATAGTTTAGATTTCATTCACTAATACTTTCATTGACTTATATTTGTTTGTTGTATGAAAGATACCAACAACTCCAAGGATCATTCCATTAGGCTGAGATGGCCTGCATTTGGCCCACGACAAGCTGCTCAAACATATAAGGGGTTCATTATTAATGGACATAGATTTCACACAGATGATGTTAAGCGGAAGACACAAAACAGTGGTGTAACATATGAAGCATTTTCAATGTGCAGATCCAGTGCCAGAGATAGTAGGCAAACAGCAGACATAGTAACATTTTATGGAGTGATAAAAGAGATCGTGCTGCTTGATTACCACAGGTTCCAGGTTCCTTTATTTAGATGTACTTGGGCGGCCAATAAAGGGAATGGAGTAAAAGAGGAAGACGGTTTTACACTTGTGAACCTTCAAGTGAACCAGTCATCATATCTATCAGATCCGTTCATTCTGCCATCTCAAGCTAAAAAAGTCTTTTACTCCAGAAAAGATGACTCTTCACTGTGGCATATTGTCATGATGGCACCACCAAGAGGAGTTAGAGACTGAAGAGGAGTTTGTTTCTACACAAGCATCCGTCCAGCCAATTGAAGAATTGGGGAATGAATCTTCTGATGACAAGAGTTATTGTGTTAGGGATGATTGTGAAGGTATTCTTATTATGGAATGAATCATAGGTCTAACTGATAAGTTGGTACTGTTTGAGGTTAGTCATAATGGTTAAAAGTGGAGAAGCTATGAAGATACGCCGCAGCAAGCGTCTAACCGGTCTAGATGTGAGTCCTCTAGTGGTGCTGAATGCAAAAAAAAAAAGCAAGAGGTCCTTGCAGGTGGTGGATGCTTGTCCTTTTAATTTGCGTGAAACTGAGTCACATGTCTCAAAAGAAGCAGAACAACACCAGTCTGAAGAATGTGGTAATGAATTTCCTGGTGAGGATGAAGAAAATGCAGAGGGTCATGATGAAGAGGAGCAAGTGAACGACATAGAACTTAATCAAGAACAAGCACATCCAATGGAAAAAGAAACTCTCTCTCCTAACACCGAAGGAGCTTCCTTGAGGTCTGAAGAAGCCCAAACACAACAATCAGAAAACCAGAAGAAAAAAACAAGAGGACCAACCAGAATGCGTAGAGTAGTTGCAAACCCTGAAGACAAAGTAGAAGTGGAATTTACTTCTTTAGGTGAACATGTCGGTAAAGGGTCAGTTACTCTTTCATCATTTCTTGGTCCGTTGGTGAGAGAGCATGTGCCGGTACTTCTTGAAGATTGGAGACACCTTGATGATCAGACAAGAGAGACAATGTTCTTTTAATGTGGGAAGAAATACAGGTATATATTTTGTCCTTTTGCAAGCCAGCATCTTATTATAAGTCTTACATGGATTTTTTATGCGGGGAAGGTATAATATGAAAGAAGATTGGCAAAAAGAATCTATTTTTAGGCAAATGGGTTGTAGATGGAGATCTTCTAAATCTAGACTTCTTACACAAGTGAGATCAACGAAAAGTAAGATTCAACTACAAAAGTTAAAACCAAGCAACATTCACTCTGTCGCAGCTTGGAATGCTTGGGTGAAGAACAAACTAACTTGGCGTTTAAAATTTGATATGTGGTTCATTTATTATTAGTTTAATGAAATTTATGTCCTGTATTTGGAGATTGTTAATGATGTCATGTGGTCATTGATTACCTAGGTGCAAAGTGACAAATACAGGCAACTGCGACTTGCTTAGATTCCTCACACCACCAGCCGTAAAGGAATGACTCGCCTAGCTGATGAGATGGTATGTATTTTGTATTTGATAGTGAAGTTTCAGTATAAGTAATTGTACACCAATATTGTGTATTGATCAAATCTTTCCTGGTGAGAAATATTTTGTATTTGTAGAAAAAAAATGAGTTCGGATCCAAGAAAGTGAGTACAACTAAGGTTTGGTAGCTGGACACACACATTCAGACGGAAGACCTGTGAGAGAATGAATCACATTCTTAATGATTTGATGTATACTGTTTAATATGTTATATAAAGAAAGTCTGTTATATTCAGGAAAAGGTGAAATCAATCGATAGTGAGATGGACTCCAACTCCACTGATAACAACAGAGAAGATGCTGTGAGTCAAGTATTAAGAAAAGACAAACCTGTAAGACTCAGAGGGATGGGTAGAGGAGCTACTATTACAAAGCTAACATTCTTACAAGCAAGAGACTCACATGTCCAGAAGCTTGAAGCAACACAAGCTGAATTGTTAAACCAGCTTGAAGAATTGCGCCTTGTGGTTAGTGATTTAGCTGGTAAAAAGGTAAAGTCTGAAGCTAGTTCTTTTCTGTTTCTAAACCCACTATACAGCATGGTACTAACTTATACGTTCTGGTCGTGGCAAGTTGTCAGGTTCACTGTCAATCAGTTTCACAGTCTGAGTTAAGTGATGTTAGCAAAGGAGGAATAAGGTGTCAGCTACTAGATTGGTTTTCTGATGAAGATCTTGTGGTGGGAGAAGGAGAATTCTGCTCTGCTGAACCAACATACAAAATTGGTTGCATCCCACTAGGTCCAAATGCGGCTGCTGTTTTTGTCAAATCTGCAACAAACCTAGAAGCATCTGTCTGGAGACCTACAGCTAGTATTGTCTCTCTTGGTCAAGCTGTAGGGGTGAAAGTAGCATGGCCTAACGATAAGGTGATTTTAGACCAACTAAGTGAATCCTCTGCTGGAACCAACGCTGTGGTATCCGAGGTAATTGCAGTCTAAACATATATAGTTTGGAAGTCAATGAATACATAACTAACACTAGGTTTAATATATGTATTCCTCGTAGGATACAATTGGAAAAGTGCACATTTGTTATTGGAATATATGCGATGAATTGGTTGCTGAGGGTATTTTGTGGTCAACTGACCCAAAAGAAATGGTCAATGATATTCCTTTGGATCTGAATGCTGCGAGTGTGAAAGTTGAGTTTGTGGTTAAACACGATGCTTTCTTATGGAGACCAAGTGCTGAGGTATCAGTGATGGGTGATGCAATTAACTGGAATATCGCATGGCCTGTTGATAAGATTCGTTTAGCTACCATATATACAAGGGAAGAATCTTCTAAAAAATCATCTCAGATAACTTTCTGTAACTTATGTTTTATTGTTGCATATTGGATACGGGGGCTGTGCACCTCCTAAAATGGCCCATCAAGAATTCGCCTCGGCCCTTATATACAAAAGCTTGTTAATTACTGACAAGGTGAATAGAATGACATCGTTTATCCACTTCGGATAAGTATTAAAGCCGCAACAGATTCAAGGAATATTGGAGGGAATATCCGCTTCCCCTAAAATATTTGGTCTCGGCGCGGTAAATCAGGAAAAGATAGGCATTGGATTTTTTCAAGGATTGAGGTCGGCGCCTAAGGATTATAAAAAGGAAGAAGGTTTCACCAAGAAAGGGGGACCCGAAAAAAAAGAGGGAAAGAACTAAGATATAGAGATTCTAGGACCTAAAACTAGTTTTCTAAGAAGAGCTTTATACCTTCTCTGAAAATTCATAAACCCATCTTTTAGAATAATACATCTCCTTTGATCTTTTTCAAAACCCACAAACTTTACTTGAAATTTACTAATACGAAGTAATATTTCAACAATTGGTGCCGTCTGTGGGGACACTTGATAAAGAAAAATTAAAACTTTAAAAGATGGTTAATATACCTCCTCCGGGAGATACCAACGAGGCCGATCCCGTAGGGACACCAGTTACGCCTCCTCCTTCCGATCCAATCACAAACATACAAAAAATGATGAACGATCTCACCAAGAGACTCGATCAACGTCTTGACGGATTCGAGGCGAACCAGGCAGCTCAGCGCGCAGAGCTGGAGAAACTAGGAGCATCTCGGGTGGACACCGAAGGACCTTATACTCCGGGGCGGCGAAGAACCATCGTCAATAACTTGTTTGGAGTCACCCCACAAGTTGTTCACACGGAACCAAACGCGCGGCGAACACAACTACTGAACAAACCGATCAAGCCGCAACGGCAGCTGTACGACGAATCAGGTCCGAAATCAGAATTCCGGAAACCGTTCCAAATAGGAGCACTGAACTCGAGATGGTGTATAAACAGCTCAATGATATTGGATCCCAAATTCATCGAGCTACCAGCTCGGCACCCGAGTTAGACCGAGTCCTGGAGCAGACGAGGAAAACACCTTTCTCTTCAAAAGTTACGAACATACCTTTACGCGACCATGGGAAGATAAAAGTCACATCTACCTTTTGCGGGAACGCGGATCCTCAACGTCACCTCCTGGCATTCGAAATCGCTATGGCCAGGGCACGTTTTTCGGAAAATGAACGAGATGTGGCTTTTTGCCAATATTTCATCGAAACCCTCGGAGGAGCGGCTCTGAACTGGTTTTCTCGCCTTGCTCCCGGATCAATAGATAGTTTCGACGAGCTCTCAGCGGCCTTTCTAAAGCAATATTCAATGTTCATCGTCCAAGGAGCTACCAGCGCTGACCTCTGGGCATGTGTTCAAGACGAAAACGAAACCCTCCGCTCTTACATAGATCGTTTCAGAATCGTCATCTCCCGCATCGATGTTCAAAATACAATCTCTTTAGTCGCCCTCCGGCGCGGGATGAAACCTGGCATCGAACTATGGAAGGATTTAAAACTTAATGAGCCCCGCAATCTGGAAGATGCCCTCCATCGCTCAGTCTTATAGGCCGAGCTTGAAGAAGAACGGGCATCATAAGCCAAGAAGAAAACCCTGGCCACAAAAGAAAAAACACGTGAAATTCATCAAGAGCCACGACAACATTATGATCAAGAAGACAAAAGAGCGTCAAATTACTACGTGGCAGATCGCCCAAAAAATTGGAACAAGTATGTTCGATCAGAAGAAAAACAGGTCTTTCGAAAGGAAGAGCCACATAATCAGTAACTGTATTGTACCTATCATAAGCGGACGGGTCATGATATGTACACATGCCAGCATTTGCAAAGGCACCTCTTTGCGGAATATAAAAAAGGAAACATCTATCTCTCGGGACGCAATCGGGAAACGATAGACAAACCTGCTGAAATCAAGAAACAGGCGACAAAACCAAAGGAAGATGAAAGTCGAGAACAAAGATCGGAAAGAAAGGATTGCCGAGCCGACGACGACTCAAATAAACGAAATCGCGACCGAGACGAAAACCTTCCGCTCCCGGAAGCGCCACGACGAAAAATAAATATGATCATGGGAGGGCTCATCGACTGCAACGATTCCGTCCGATCAGTCCAACGCCACGAACGTCGGGCAGCAAGCGCTTCGAGGTGGAAAGAACCCGTCGAAGATGACGAACAAATCACGTTCACATCAAAAGATATAATCGGGCTAAATATGCCTCATAACGACCCATTGGTCGTCGAACTATCATTCAACAGCAGCACCGATGTCAGTCGAATTCTCATAGATACTGGCAGCTCGGTCGACTTAATTTTCAAGGAGACTCTCCGACGAATGAAGATCAGAGATGATCAAATTAAGATATCACCCAAGCTACTCACCGGGTTCACCAGCGAATCCACGACAACGATTGGGACGATCAACCTACCAGTTCAGGTCGGCGGAGTCACAAAGTGGGTTAAATTTGATGTGATCGATCGACCGGCCATCTACAACGCCATCCTTGGGACCCCTTGGATTCATTCAATGAAGGATACCGCCTCGATGTATCACCAGTGCATCAAGTTCCCAAACGGAGATGAGATCTATACACTACGAGGTAGTCAAAAGATCGCCAGATCTTGTTTCATCACTGAGTTAAAAATGCGCAGATCGACTACTTGTGTTATCGGCGAAAGAAGCTCCGAATTATCGCCGTTACCTTACGAGAAGCCGAAGCGTGACCTCGTCGTCCAGATCAATGTTGGCGTCGATCACCCAGAGCGATGTGTTGGAATAGGGCCTGATCTCTCGGCGACTTTCACAGAAGAACTCGTCAAATTCTTACGCGACAACAAAACGACATTCACATGAAGTATAAGTGACATGAAGGGAATCGACCCAAAAATAATCAGCCACGAGCTTAACATCGACCCTACGTTTAAACCCATAAAACAGAAACGACGGAAACTCGGCGTCGAACGAGCTCAAGCAGTAAACGACGAGGTGGAGAAGCTTCTTCAAGCAGGATCCATCTTCGAAGTAAAATATCCGGACGGGCTAGCAAACCCGGTGGTAGTCAAAAAGAAGAACGGCAAGTGGCGCGTATGCGTCGATTTCACCGATCTCAACAAAGCTTGTCCAAAGGATAGTTTTCCTCTACCACATATTGATCGCCTCGTCGAAGCACCTGCAAGAAACCAACTCCTGTCATTTATGGACGCTTTCTTCGGCTACAACCAGATCTTCATGCATCCCAATGATCGTGAGAAAACGGCGTTCATAACAGACCGCAGCACATACTGTTATAAAGTGATGCCTTTTGGACTCAAGAATGCCGGTGCCACTTATCAACGGCTGATAAACCGAATATTTTCGGATCAGCTCGGCCATACGATGTAAGTTTATATAGACGACATGCTGGTCAAATCAACGGTTGCTACTTCTCACATCGATGATTTACGCCAATGCTTCGACATCCTAAATTCCTATGGTATGAAGCTCAATCCAACAAAGTGCACGTTCGCGGTAACCTCTCGAGAATTTTTGGGCTATTTGGTCACTCAGCGAGGAATCGAAGTGAACCCAAAGCAAATTTCTGCGATCCTAGAGCTACCATCTCCAAAGAACACTCGCGAAGTTCAACGCCTCACTGGTCGGATCGCCGCCATTAGCCGTTTTATATCTCGATCAACAGACAGATGTCTTCCTTTCTATCAGCTCGTCCGCGGCAACAAGCGATTTGAATGGGACGAAAGATGTGAATCTGCTTTTCAGGAACTGAAAATTTATCTATCAACGCCCCCGATTCGATTCTTGCAAAAGTAGTAGACGGCGAATGTCTCTATCTCTACATCACCATATCGTCAACAGCGGTTAGCGGAGTCCTTGTACGAGAAGACCGTGGCGAACAAAAGCCGATATTTTACGTCAGCAAAACATTGGACGGTGCAGAGACCCGATATCCCACTCTTGAGAAGTTGGCGCTCGCCGTCGTCGTAGCGGCGAGAAAACTTCGCCCTTATTTCCAGTCACACACAATTCACGTCCTCAGCAATCAACCACTTCGGACTATCCTACACAGTCCAAGTCAATCCGGACGAATGGCACGTTGGGCCGTTGAACTCTCTGAGTATGACATCGAATACAAAAGTCGTGTCAGCGCAAAGTCTCAGGTTCTCGCCAATTTTCTTATTGAACTACCTCCGGAGCTCGTCGATCAAACTCTTCAGCCTCCACCAAAATGGAACCTTCACGTTGATAGATCTTCATGCCGGGAAGGTTCTGGAGTCGGTATCAAACTTGAGTCGCCAACTGGAGAAGTTCTCGAGCAATCGTTTCGCCTAGATTTCCCTGCATCCAACAACGAGGCCGAATATGAAGCGTTGATCGCAGGACTTTGCCTCGCCAAAAACATCAACGTTCAGCACCTCCAAGCATATTGTGATTCCCAGCTCGTCGCGAATCAATTTGATGGCACATATGAAGCTCGCAACGAGCGAATGGATGCTTATCTCAGGGTCGTCAAAAATCTTGCAAAAGAGTTCGAAACCTTCGACCTTACAAGGATACCTCGGAAAGAAAACACGACAGTAGATGCCTTAGCGACCATCGGCTCGGCCACGGACTCAGACCTCAGGCGGTTGATCCTGATTGCTTGTATCCCAACGCCAAGTATCGAGTTAGCTAAGTGTTTCTGCGGAATGATACTAGACGAAGAAGAACCGACTGAACAAATGGAGGTGATGGAAGACGGGCCGGACTGGCGCCAAGAGTTGCGTCTTTATATCGCCGATGGAGAGACTCCAGAAGACAGATGGGCAGCTCGTTGCCTCAAAGCCCGAGCAGCACGTTACATTCTACTCAATGGAAATCTATTTCGATGGAGCGCCACAGGAGCACTTCTCACCTGCCTCGGCGGAGACAAAATACATCGCGTTATAGCAGAAACACATGATAGCGCAGGAGGAAATCATTCCGGAGGACGAGCTCTAGCCCTCAAAATCAAGAAGCACGGTTTTTATTGGCCAACAATGATCGCAGATTGCAAACAATACGCGCTGAAGTGCGAAAAATGTCAACGGCATGGGCCAATGATCAATACGCCAACCGAACTCCTTACAACGTCTTCACCACCGTATCCATTCATGCGATTGGCAATGGACATCGTTGGTCCTCTTCCCGCTCCACGGCAATGTAAATTCTTACTACTTATGATGGATTACTTCACCAAATGTGTCGAAGCTAAGGCCTTCGCAGCTATAAAGGATGTCGACGTTCAGAACTTCGTTTGGAAATATGTCATCTGTCGTCATGGCCTTCCACACGAAATCGTAATGGATAATGGGTCGCAATTCATTTCCAATCGGTTCGAAGGATTCTGCTCAAAATGGAACATTCGACTTAGCAAATCAACTCCTCGATATCCCCAAGGAAACGGACAAGCCGAGGCAACCAACAAAATTATCTTGGGCGGTCTCAAAAAGAGGCTTGAATCAAAGAAAGGACTTTGGGCTGACGAACTCGATGGCGTCTTATGGTCGCATCGCACAACACCACGACGTGCTACTGGAAAAACTCCATTTTCATTGGCGTATGGGTGCGAGGCCATGGTTCCTGCCGAGGTCAACGTCCCAAGTCTACGCCGCACCATGATGCCTCAACATCCTGAAATTAATGACACAATGCTCATCCACAACCTCGACACTATCGAAGAAACGCGGAATCAAGCTCTCCTTCGAATGCAGAATTATCAGCAACAAGCAGCTCGCTATTACAACAAAAACGTTCGGCAGCGGCATTTTGATGAAGGTGACCTCGTCCTTCGCAAAGTCTTTGAGAACATCAAAGAATGGCGTGCTGGAAAACTCGGTGCTTCTTGGGAAGGACCATACATCATCTCCAAAGTTGTACGACCCGGAGTCTGTGAACTAACCACTATGGAAGGCGAAGCAGTACCGCGTTCGTGGAACGCTCACAACCTCAAAAGGTTCTATTACTAGTATGTTACTTCGTAGTTTAGCTGCTAAAGTAATCATCTAAAAAAAAAAAAAGAGATAGTTACTCATACTATGTAATCGAACTACGAATGGCTTGATCCTCCTTTTGGGGGTACATAGGCAGCCTGTAAAAGTGTTCAGCTATACATCAATAAAAACAAAAACTTCCCCTTAAGCTCTTCGCTTGAAAGCTCTTTGCTGCCTTTTTACATCGGCGTCCTGCCCAGATGACTGATAATAATATTCTCACGAAATGGTGAAAAATCTTAAAGTCGGGTTCGCCCGCAAACCTCGAAGTTATACAGGATCTCCGAACTTAGTTCGCATCGGTATTCAACTTAGAGCGTGAAGTCTATCGAATGCAACACTCCATGCTGAGTTGATCTCATGGACTATCTTTCGGTTATAAGCCGAGCCGACGTAAGCCTTCACGGCAAGCAGACGTAAGCCTCGCACCTCGGACTTTCGGTCTATCTTGAAGTTTCAAGAAGAAGATCAATCCGATCGGACTGACTCGCTATCAAGCACACTACTTGGTTCGAAGAATCTAAAACTTTGAAGAAGACATAAATAAAAGCAACTATTATTTATGCAAAAGGATTCTGAAGAAAAGATTCCATTAATATCGAAGACTACAAAACATAACACATCGAAGCCCACAACATCGGGCTTCGACGTGACAAAATAAGTAGATAAAAAAATTAAAGGGCTGCCTCAGCACCTTCACAGCCCTAATCCTAAGCAGGATCGGCTCGATTCTCTTCTCCGGATTGAACACTGGTAGCTTCTGAACTTGGCCGAGAAGATGCAGGTTTGCCCTCAGCAGAAGGAAGAGTCAGATAAGCATCAAGTTCACCTTCGGCGAAGGTGATCTCGTCGACTTTCTCCGCCTCGGCCTCCCAGACCGCTTTGTCGAGTTTGAGTTTAGAGATCATCTCATCCGGGATTTTCCATCCTTTGCTCTGAAGAACTTCGAGAGAAGCAAGTGTCCCCACTACTTGCGCAGTCATCGAAAGCACTTTCTCTACCTCAGTGCGCTGCGCCACGTAGCCTTTGACTCTATCAATAAGCCCGGCGAACTCGCTGATGACTTTCACGCGTTCGTTTAAAACCTTTTCGTCTCGAGACTTCCTGAGCCTCTTCTTCTCAGAAGAGAGACGCTTCTCGGTTTTCCTCTTTCTGATAATCGCGCTCTCCGCTTTAGCCTCGGCGTAGATAAGCTGACCCCGCAGCCCGTTTATCTCTTTGTCTTTCTCCTCGGTGATTTTCTTCTTCTCTTCCTCGTGCTTAAGCTTTTCAACTCGAAGAACTTCGACCTCGGCAGACTTTTCCTGTTCAGCTTTCTGAGTTTTCTTCAGCTCACGATCATATTTCCCGATCAGAAAAGTGGCGCCGTTCATAGCACGAACTTGTTCGGTGGCATAGTTTTCATACCAGTCATAGAAGAAAAGTTCTTCAGGCTCCGGCTTCGCCATAGGCCTCGACTTGGTTCTCCACACAAAGCTGGCGCAGGAGTTCAGGTCAGTCGCCATGGGCTCGAGGCCATTGTAATGAAATTCGGACCCAGCAGTGTTCGGCATTGTAACCTTCCTGATCTTGCCGGGAGGACCATCGACTTGTTCTTCCACCACTCCAGCAGCTTGGTCATGATCGTCGGCCTCGTCTCTGTCACCCTGACCTTCAGCCGCGGCATCGTTTCTGGCAGATGGGTTGTTTCCAAACGTCTCTATCTCAGTTTGCTCTTCGATAGGACCATCTCTTCTGTCTTCGCCGAGATCAGTCACAACGTTTTCTTCACCAACTAAAACCGGAGAATCTGTTGTCTCGAAATGAGGGACCTCGGCTTCCTTGACGGTTTCTTCCGGGATCATGGGAGTATTACTCGGCCCTTCCGGGGTCATAGGTGCATTACTCGGCCCGACAGCGACAGAATCCTCGAGAACGTTAGCGTAACTGTCAAATTTCTTTTTTGGAGCCCCATTCTGGATTTCGGCGATGAGGCAGTGCTACGCTGAAGTCTCTTGATGGCGTTTGCAACTCTTTCGGCGGAAATATCAGGCCACGTTTGATGACCAAGCTTGGCAAACGAAGCGACGATGCGGGAAAAGTTTTTTGGAAGCGGCGCGGCAAAGAAGGGTTTTGTGTAACAAAAGAATAAAAGATCTAAGTGTCAAGACAATAGGAAATAACAACGAAGAACTATGAGTAACTACCGATTGCCAAACTCCAGTCGTTCTGAATGTCAATCCCCAGGTCGGCCACCGAGAATTCATCCCTCTTCACGAAGAAGTATCTTTCCCTCCAATCGTAGACCTTGCTTTTGACGCCACCAGTAATAATTCCGAACTTCGGCTTCGTCTGGATATAAAAACATCCATAGCTCTTCGAGCCCGATCTTCCAGCACTCTTAATCGAAGTCATCTCTTCGAAAATCCGGCAATCTAGGGGAAGATCATTCTCCGAGGCCAACGTCATCAAACCGACCATGTGGCGAACCACGGCGTGTGTCAATTGGGTCGGCGCCATTTGCCTCCGCGAGCAGTATTCCAGAAAGAGACGAGGCAGAGGAAACCAGAGATGACACTCTGCGAAGAACGATTCATACAAGAAAAAATACCCAGGTGGGGCATCCCACGGTCTCTCATCTGGACTAGGAACTTGGAAGGTTACCTTTGGACTAATCCCGCAAAGGCGCTTCAGATCGGCCAAAGTGTCCTTTGTCATTTTTGACCTGTAAATCCCGAAGTGGTTTCCAGCAGATCTTGGCAACTTGGGAGCCCTCTTTTACGTCTTTTGCGAGCAGCTTGAGTCACGCCGTGAGGATCGAAAATTAAGTCTTCCTCATCCAGGTCATCGTCGGAATCTTCATATCGGCCACACCCACAATTTCCTGAGTTTTCATCGCTAATATTGGCCGCCTCGGCTTCCGTGTTCTTCTGAACATCTTCAGAATCTTCGTCCATCAGATTGGGGATCTCAAAAGGGCTCCCAGGCTCGGCACGTCCTTGACAAGCCTCTTCATTTCTTTGCCGCAAGTCTTCTATATCCCCCCAGGTCGGAAAAATGTTTTCCCAGGAATGAACAGTCTTATTCGAACTAGCATTCGAGATTGGAGATTCCATTTGATCGGAGTTCTTGGTGGCGACAGAAGAACACGACGGAGATGCGAAATCGGAAAAATACAAAAAGAAGAGAGAGGTGAGAGCTCTACCTTTCGAAGAATTGGAGAAGTGAGAAAATGAGTAGAAGAAGAGAAACTTCAAATTTATAGAAGAAGAAAATGGAGAATTCGAGGTCAATCATTTCAAAACGACTCTTCGTCGTCCACCTTCATCATTAGGTCTAGAAAGGCGCTGTTCCACGTGCCCCACTTCGCACCACTTCACTTCAAAAAATACAAAATTTATTGCATGGTTGACACGTGTCACCATCTGCAAGGACTCGAGAAACGTGAGACGTGTGACAGCTTCCGCACACTTCCACTCCTTATCTTTTCTCGCTTTGAAAAAATGATGGGATGGACGCATTAATTCGTGACCGTTTTAAATTCGAAACCTTTCAAATACTTTAAAAAAAATATAAGAATTCGAACATGGCATACGTCATTTTCAATTCCGGTCCATCTCCGCCAGAAAAGACCGAGCTGAATTCATGGCGAACCAACTTGAACTTCAAATTCGCCGAGCTCAATCATTCATCGTGCGACGAACTGGGGGGGGGCTAATTGTTGGATACGGGGCTGCACACCTCCTAAAAAGGCCCATCAAGAATTCGCCTCGGCCCTTATATATAAAGGCTTGTTAATTACCGACGAGGTGAATAGAATGACATCGTTTATCCACTTCGGATAAGTATTAAAGCCGCAACAGATTCAAGGAATATTGGAGGGAATATCCGCTTCCCCTGAAATATTGGTCTCGGCGCGGTAAATCAGAAAAAGATAGGCATTGGATCTTTTCAAGGATTAAGGTCGGCGCCTAAGGATTAGAAAAAGGAAGAAGGTTTCACCAAGAAAGGGGGACCCGAAAAAAAAGAGGGAAGAACTAAGATATAGAAATTCTAGGACCTAAAACTAGTTTTCTAAGAAGAGCTTTATACCTTCTCTGTAAATTCATAAAACCATCTTTTAGAATAATAAATCTCCTTTGATTTTTCTCAAAACCCACAAACTTTACTTGAAATTTACTAATACGAAGTAATAGTTCAACATTGCACGTGTTCAATTTAGCTCGTGATGTTCTTCTGATGAGTGTGCTGTTAATTTTGATTATTAGAGTGGTAGTCTTATCACTGGTAATAGCACTGGTGCAAAACGGAAGTCTATTTTGTTAGCCTGTGATAATTCTAGACAGAGAGTGGCTCTAGGTTGTGTGTTATCAACAGATCCAACAGAGATGGTTCATTTCGTTCCTTTAGGTCCCAATGCTAGCAAGGTTTGGGTAGAGGTTTCAAAGGCTGATGGTGCACGAATATGGAGACCAAATTCTAAAATTGAGTTTATTTCTGATGCAATAGGAACCACAATAGCTTGGCCTAATGACAAGCTCATATTGCTGTGAAATAGATCTTAAGTACTGTCACATTTGGAATTTGTTGTTGTATTTTAATGGATACTCTTTCTGAGAATACTATGTTATGAACTTATGTATTATATTTGGATCTTTCTATAATCTCAATGTTTTCTTATTCATACTCACAACCCACAACCCACAACCCACAATACATTAAATTAACAACCAAATTAAATTATAAAAACCCAAAATAAAGTATAATTGCATTTATAGAAATGCTATAAAAGTAATAAAAACAACAAATAACAAATGCTTTCTAAACAATTATTAATAACAAATATAAAGCGTCATAATTGAATTTTTTATAGCGAAGGAAAAAAACACTATATTATATAAAGAAACGATAGCATCACCAAAAAATGCTATCTAAAGTGGCAGATCTATTATCGCGGGCGATGATAGAGCGCTTCTCAAAACGCTATTATATCGCAGCATAGCATTTTTCCGGCGCTATGAATACCCATTTTTTCTGTACTGGGGGAATTGAAGCACAACAATAGATGAAAATGAATCCATGAAATAGAAATCAGAAATAACAAGGGTTCAGAATTCTTCTTTAGTGTTGCAGAGATTCCTTCTTCCAAATAAAACAAGCAAAAACTCTAGAAATTCTGTGGAAAAGTAGTCTAAAAACTCAGAAAGTCTTCTCTCCTCTTTTTGCAGGAGACAGCTGATGTTTTATTCTCCTTAATTGCATCCAAAACTAGATAAATCGAATTTTCTTATTTGTCTCCGGCGGTTGCAGCGGGTGCTCCGAAGTGGAGCAGGTGGTCCATCGAACGCTATGCTTCAAACTCAGATCTTTTTTCTTCATTTCGAGTCTCTTTTGCTCCAGAGGCTTCAGTTTCTCAAATCTTCGTTTATAGCTTCCTAGTGACCTGAAATAACTCGATAAAACCTAAAAAGAGATAAAAACAAGAAAACAAATGTTAAAATGAGGTCAAATCGCCTCATATCAACTCCTCCGGACTTAGACATTTGTTTTTCCTCAAACAAACTCAAGCTTATGCCGTGGAAACAAGGTTTGAAATCGCTGGAAATCTCAAAATCTCAACAACCGTAATTGAACCACAATCTGCAGATCACATTCTTTAGAATAAGAGTCGCACATCCTTACCAAAACCAACCAACATCTTCTCAAGCCATATTCCATACTTGTATTCACAAACCCATAAAGATCACCATCCAGACAATAAACTTGTTAGATTCAATTTAGAGATGGTGTGAATTTCTCATTAAGGGCACTACCTAGTAGAGACAATGCTAGGGAATTAAGAGACCAATTTAGCGGTGGAGTTCATAGTGTTTAGGGATTACTGGATTTTTGTAAAGGATGCAGCATATTGCACAAAATGACAAGAGAGAATTGATTCATTGAGGTTTCACAATCTCTAATCACTCTTCTTCTCTTGAAAAACTCTAACTCCTCAAATCTGGGTTCTTCTTCCCTTGTGGTTGACATGTGTTGAGGGACACATCTTTGAGTTACTAACTCTCCATTCATTATCATTGAATTTTTTTTTTAATGATAAGGAGGGTATTTACATGATGTGTGTCCCTTAAACATGAAAAATTTCAAACTGTTGATCCACATACCCCATCAGGTCATGTGATTTAACTTTTTCATCATTGGATAAAACGGAGCAGGTGCTTGTTGTGGGGGCTCTTATTTGGAGAAGGTGACTTTTTCACAACTTCTAATGGCATCTTCAGCAAGAGTGGGTTACAGGTTGTGTCAATCATTTTCTCTCCGACCCTTATGCACATATCTGCACATATGAAAATGAAAAATAAGCGTGCAAATGGTCTAAAATAAGATGAGTTAGCTATTCAGGATCAGTAAGAGTGGTAAAGGGTATAAGAAGTCATGATATAAATTTTTCCCCCTGATCTAATTAATTTCATATAAAATAGAGTTGAAGTCTTTTCCGATGAAACCGTAGTGGAATGGGATATTATGGAAAGAGAGAGGTGTGAATGTGGTGGTCCAGCTTGTCCATGCACTCAAAATTCTGTAGTAATGATCACTAGAGAGATAATCAAAATTACGTAAGTGATTTAAGATCATCATAGATTAAGGACATAATTCCCAACCAAGTTCTTGACTCAACAAAACAGACTGACTCAAGACTGACTCAAAAAACAAAGAAAATCAAAGAAAGCAAACAGGATTAGTAATAACAACCACCCTCCTCCAGACTTACTTCAGCCTGAAAGGCTGAAACACAAAATAAAATATAAGATGGATAGTACAATGGTGAAGGAACAAGAAGATTTACCTGGAGAGGTGTCCATATGTTATAGAATATATTATTATTTGTTTGGGAGCACCCCGTTGGAGCAGGTGCTCCGAAATGGGCTGGGTTTCTCTATCGTAAAATCTCCGCCTCGAGAAACCTGGAGGAGCATCCTGAGAGTTTGGAGTCGGTGCTTCATCCATTTTTTTCATCCTTTTTCACCTGCACTTCTTCTTCTCATCAAGAAAAATTGTCTACTATTTTTTTTCATTTTTATGAAACAAACGAAAACTAAAACCAAAAGCTACAAGTAAAAAGAAAACAAAAATGCAGAGTTTGTACACTTACTGGAGGGAGGCAAGCGCTTGGTTTAAGTCACTACCTTGACTTTGGTGCCATGCATCAATCAGGTTGGGCTTGAGAGCTTGCTCCAAAAGAAATTCAACAATCAGACATCTTTAAGATCATCAACTTCCCCAGCATACCATTCAAAATATCCATGTCTTTCTCTATCAACTATATGGGAAAAATAACTCTAACTTTAAGGTTGATGGGTACCTTTGCATTTCATTTTTGTACCCAATTGTGTTTCCATCACATCGTTGAAGAATCAACATCATTTCAGGAACCTATTTGGTCCTTTTGCTCTGGAATTGTTCCTTCATCTTTGCCTTCTCCCTGAGTTTCTTGGTAATAGTATGAAGATCTCCATCCATGACTTCTTTGTTTTCACTCTTATCACCGTGTCATTTCTCAGAATTGACTGTCAGCTTCTTTCTATCTACTGTGGAGATGCAGGAGGCGTGTTTGGTGGCTCCTCTAGTGGGGGTGAATTTATAGTAAACCTTTTCGTTGACATTAGAAAAGAAGACTCGGTTATTAGGCATATCCAGAATTGCACCCACTCTAGCCATGAATGGTGTCTTCAGAATCAAAGGCATATCACAACCTTCTCTCATCACCATAACCTGAAAATCAGTTCGAATTAGGCAATCTCCAACTCTAACCTCCAAATCTGGGTTGGTACCATGTGGAGTATTGGTGGAAGAGTTTGCAAATCTAAGAGTCACCTGAGAAGATTTTATCTCAGTAATTTTCAACTTCTCTACAATAGCCATTGACATGATATTCACACTAGACCCATAACCACAGAGAGATTCTTCAAATTCAACTCCTGCAATGAAGCATAGAACAACAAATTTTCCAGGGTCTTCAACTTTTTTCAATAACCTCAATGGTTGTGTTGTACTCCTTGATTATGTAAAAATTTCCTTAATCTCTTCTTCAGCTATCTGCAGTTCCAAAAGAAATCCTATATGGGGCGAGTTTCCAAGGCTTCTTCAGAAGAAATATCTTTAGGAATCTTTCTCACCATCTTGTTAAAACTAGCTAGTTTTTCTGCACTGATGGGCTCCCTCAAATTTCTAGGTGGAACTGATATGGGACCTTAGAAGTGTAGACTCTTGTTGGAGGTTTTTCTGCAGATTTGGATGGAACACCCTGTTAGAGCAAGTGATCCGATGACGAGCCAGGGTGCTCTATCGTACTTTCTCCGCCTGGAACAATTCAACTGGAACTCGGAGCAGGTGCTCCGAAGATTGGGGGTGATCTGTCATCAAAGTTACACCTGGAGCAGGCACTGGAGTGAGTGCTCCTCAGCCAGCTTCTTCCCCTTTTCTGAACCTATGATGGTTTTTGTTGTAGAATGCAAAAAAATCCACTTCTCAACTCAGCTACATTGTTATACTCATTCTTAGTAGTCATCTCAGCCTTCCCATGAAGAATTCCTTGTGGTCTCCTTACTGCCTCAGCAGTTTGAGCAACCTGAATGTAAACTTTCTTCACATGAGTGCATACAGCTTCAAACTTACTGTTGAGATAATTGTACATACATGACCCTCTGCAGCTCGGTTGTCGATTTTGTCACTCATGATGGCTCGATTCGACTTCTTTTTCTTGTTAGTTCGTTCTACCCTTGCTAGCTCTCAATTGTTGAGTGTGAGAAGATTTTGAGAACCTTAGCTTCTGGTCATATACCCAAAACACACACAAGAGAAGAAAAGTAGAACAAGTTAGTAAATCTTAAACTAAATTTCAAACCAAGAAATCAAATGTACTTGGTCACCCATCCTTTAACTACTCCAGCTCAAGCACCCTTGACCCTGGACTTCTTTCCGGATGTGTAACCAGAAAGGTAAGTGCAATTTGGTGACATAGGTTGTCAAATATTTTCTCTTAAACCTGCCCTCATACACCACTATATAACAGAAATCGAGATATTACGATTCACCCCCGCTCATAGAGTGCAACGTTCTTGTTGCGCACCAAGACATGTCCTAAACCGCCTTCCAGGTCAGAATTGGAAAGCCTAACCAGCTCTGATACCACTTGTAATGCTCCAACCGCCCCTACCAGTGGGTCCCATGTCCACTCTCTCGGGCCCGTGGGACCACCCCTGTCCGATGGCCGGTGCGTTATTTTTGGATGACTCAAGAGACTTGTTTACTGAACCTGCAATCACCACATGACCGTTCTATGTGATGTTTCCTCACTCACATGGTACCGGGAATAACATCCTGATAGGTCACCCATCATTTGACTACTCCAGCTCAAGCACCCTTAATCCTTCTCTATTCCTTTTCCTAAATTAGAGCATAACACATGTCTTTTGTAGCATTCGTGACCTTAAGTCAATTAAATGTCAACTTGCTCTGAGATCAATCAAATTTTTCATGCAACTCCTTCGGTAACCAACAAACATGTGACCTGCTGATGCTTTCATGATTAAAAGGTAGCCCTCTCAACCAGAATCATCTCCTCTTGTTGCATTACTCTTTCAGAAAAATAAAATCTGAAACGAACCTTTGTTTCCTTTTACTAGCCACCACCCATATGTAGAACACTAACTTCTGCAACTCTTTTTTAATCTTGAATCATCTCCAGCTACTTCACTTGAAAATAATGTCGATTCACCATAGCTTCAGAATCGTCTCCACTTCATGTTCTTCAAAGCTGCTCCACCTGAATTTAATAACCATTGCTTCAATGTAACATGTAACTTACTCCTCGAATTACTTAAGATTCTTAGCTTGATTTTCTGAAATCCTTACTAACCCAGAAAAATCAATCATGAATTTTTTTTTGTTAGTGATGTACGCACGGAATAACTCCAATGCTTTGATCAGATGATGATAATGAGATTTTTAAGCTAACTGCTTGCGGAGGTGGATAGAAGGTAGAAATGATGATGAAGCTTGTGATTGACTCTCTCAATCGGTGAGTTTTGATTAACTCACTCAATCCTTGGAGAATTAGACATTTTTGCATTACACAAACAATTTTAATCCTATAATGTAAGAAACAATTTGAATCACTCAAATGTATCTAAAGACAGATAAATTCAAAGACACATTATGAAGAGGAAATGAATTCTCTTTTTATAAACTTTATTGATTGAAAGGTGTCCTAATGTTTACAAAGAGGTCAGCTTATATATGGCTCGACCTTGGACAATAAAAAACGGTCTAATGACTAGAAAGGAAGCTAAATAACTCAAAAATAAATATGCAATATCAAAGGAGGGAGACTCCTAAAGATTGTATACCTGTTAGGCTTAAATGAGCTTGGATCAAGGTAGGCTCGAGACTCTTTGTATCTGGATAGCATAGGTAGATATAAGTGATGCCTTGGGACCTTCTGGAATGTGTGAAATGCCTTCAAGTCGTGTGCAAATAGAAGAAGAAAGAGCTGTTAGATTTGGAATGCAAATTCTCCAAATATTGTAATTGTGAGCAAGAGAGGATCTGCACGATCCTCTGGATGCTGGGGCAGCTAGGGACGCCTATGGACAGAATCTTTACTCCTGTGGGAAGTCTCCAAGTCTTGAATAAAAAAGAAAGGAAGGAGTTGTTGTAGTGTGAACTCCTTGAATGCACTTAGGTCCGAATATGGAAAGTCTTTTATGTAGGAATGACCCAACTTGAATCCACCTAATTCAGTGCATGTGGGAGAATCCTAGAATGTTGTGGAAATTATCTAGAAGTATATCATAGTTTTCGGGGCGCTATAGATACGTTTGAAGCCTCATAAACCCGTGAGGTTCCAAATAAGACAAGTTGAGGATCCTTCGGTTTATAATTCAAACAAACCCAAATCAATCTTGGTATGATTCCAATTATCTCGGACTTCCTGATGAATCCACAGTCCAGAGAAAGTGGGTTCATAGCTTAATTCCTCCTGGTATAGTCGCAATCCTCCAATTAGTGTGTGCTGGTCCAAATCGGGTAAGCTTGGAGACACTCGGTTTAAGAATTTAATATCTTCTTTATGCAAGCTTTGATTCCACTTTTAGAAGTTCTCTAGATGAGCTGATAATGTTTTCCAAGAGGGTTCATGTCTTGATTCTTTGTGGTCCATCCGCAATACATCCAACAATGGACATATGTTTGTATCGGCTTCAATAGCAGGCTGGTCTGAAATCTTCCAGTTTGTAACTTCGATTCTGTTTTGGCTGAAGTGATATGGACCCGATTCCACTTGGGCATGAGCCACTGATGAGTTAAGTTTGTGGAAAAAATTGTCTTACAACTCAATTCCCTCTGGTTGGTTCAGAATGCTCCATGAAAGGTGCATGTGTCCTTCTCGGGTCTGAGTGGCCTTGTGCCTTCGGATTGATTGAGCTCTGGTTCATCTAGTGATCTGATGGCCTCATCATACCCTCCCCCTTGACTGGTTTTTTTCCTCAAAACTGGTTTATCTGCACAGAGATAACTCAAGTTAGAAACTTGAATTGTTTGAAAGTTCATGGTCTTACGTTGGTATGTTTGTGGTTTGGTGATAGGTGGGACGTCTGGTGGCTCTTCTTTGAGCAGGTGGGACAAGATTATTCTTCTAATCTGTTGGTTTAGCTTCTAATCTTTTTGTGGGCTTGGTATTGATGACTATTGGCACTATTTTCCTTAGGTTCTGAACTTGGTTTAGCAAGCTTTCTTCCAAAATAACTTATTTGTGCTTTGCTCCTTTAGTTCCTGAAATTAAATTGACACTTTTGGCAAGAAACAAGTGCATTATAGGTTCTTTGGGATATGATGGACTTGCTGAATCTAATTCCCTAGGACTCGTTATAGCAAAGTCTTCTTCTACCTGTCATTTTAAACAAAGGGTTTCATCATGTTCTTGTATATTTAATAAACTCTTTAATACAGCTGTGGCATCATGAGAAACAAATAGAGTCAAAGAGAGACTTACCTTTCCAAAACTTTTAGTGTTCTTAATTTGGTTTGGTGGTTTGTCGTTCATGTTTTCTTTTCTCCTCATGACAAGTTCTAGTGCCAAATGTAAATCTTCCTCATTGATCACAACATCTTGTTTTGGCCTTTGAATAATTGGGATGCCAATGGCTTGCACTTTCTCTTCTTTATCCATCCCTTCTGGTCCTGTATCAAATTGCTTTGAAAAAGATAAGTGCATTATACTAGAATTGAGATTTAACAAATTAGATTGAACCAAACTATCACTTTCTCTAGGTATTTCTATTTTCCCTTCTAGTGAACTTTGTTTCAACAATTTTTTAAAGGGACAAGTTACAACAAAATGTCCTCTCTCTTATGGCACTTATAACATGTTGCTTCTTTAGACTTTACAAAGTTAGAAGACTTACATTAGATTGATAAGTCTGGTGACTTTGATAAAACATTAGAGCTAGATGTGGGTGCCTTGGGTGCAACTTCTCTTCTCATAGGCTGCGGTTTTGTTATAGGCTTCACTCTCTTTGGTATGGCCTGAAGCTTCTCAACAAATTATTTATGCATTTGTGCCTTGAGTTCTCTCCAATCTACAATTGGCATCCTGTAGACAGTTGGAATGCTCTCCTTTAGCCACCATTCATAAGTTGTTTTTGTAAAGGCTGAGACAGCTTGTACTAACTTCTTTTCTTTTGGGACTTTGTTGGTTTGTAACCACTCCTCTATGTCACTTTCCCATTGCAAGTATACTTCAGGGTCTTTACTAATTCCTGGGAATACTAGGAAGCCTCTTCTTCTCCTTGACTGGTCTGGTGGTTTAGGTTCCACATATTTGGTTTCTGGTGCATCTCCAAATCCAGTTTTTTCGGTTTGAAGGAAGTAGTTCCAACTTTGCTATTCGATCTTCTATATCCTGATATCCTTTAAGGATTAGATCCATCTTAGCTTGATAAACTCCTTTTACTTTGTTTGTACCTGAAACCATAACACACTTTTTCAAATGATCAAGTACATAATGAATTTCAAAAATTTATTTAATTTACGATGTCTGGCAGTAATGGTGTAATCAAACAAGACTGATATGGTAACAATAACACAAAGATATTACAGGATCAAATATTCACAAAATAAGTGCACAGACGCCTTAATGATCGCAGATGACTCACTGAATGCCGAGAGATAGTTAAACTTCTAAGTTCTAACAATCCAATGCAATGATTATATGTGACCCTATTTATTTTTTATTTTTGGTTTATGCACAGATGACGACACAAACTAATGTTGGCACGCAAATGCAATGATAATTGAGATATGGAATAATTGAAAAGCAAACATATATTTTTGTTTTTTAAAGGAATTGTTTTAAAAAAAGTGTATACAGTACTAAATTTAGAAATAGTACTGAAATAAGTGTTTTTTTTTAAATGACAAAGAACAAAGAATAGAAAATGACACAAGCAATAATTTTTATTTTTATTTTATATATGTAATGAATCAAACAACAATAAACCTCAAATGATCAAACGAATTCAAACAACAATTTTTAAAAAAAAAACGAAATTCAAAACAATTTTTATGGCTTTTTGGTTAAAGAATTCAAATGAAACAAGACAACAGAAACAACAGAATTTAAAGATAACAAAGCAAACAATTATTTTCTTATATAGTTTTTGATTTTATATAAGTGAATCAACAAAACATAAAAATGTAAGATAAAGATTGGATTGACACAACATGATGGGTAGGAGCATTTGAAGCTCTGATACCAGATGATGTAGACACGGAATCACTCCAATTCTTTGATCAGATAATGATCAGGAGATTCCTAAGTCACCTGCTTGCGTGATAGGAACCTCCCAATGATCGACACTTGAAGGGTTGGCTGGATAATCCTTGACTTCCAGGAACTCGTGGAGCAAGCACCCTGAGAATATTAAACCGAGCACACAAGTCTCACTTAAGACGTTTCCACTTGAAACAAGGAGGTGGAGCTTTGGAAAGGAGAACTCGTGTGGTAAGAACATTTAGTATATGAAACTCAACACTCAAAACCAACTTAGGACGCTTCTGAATTCCTTGGCAAGTGAATGACCACACAAAATCTTGTGGAATAGTTCCTGATAAACCGGTTTTGTTGTTGGATATGACATACCAAACAACTAATTGTTCCAATGGAACAAAACTGAGAATCACTCTCTAAAGCAAGACAAAGTCTAAAAATGGCAAAAACTGTTTTATTCAAGGTCGAATATACCTTACTTATAGTTTAAAAAGTGATTAAAAACTAGGCAGATTGTAGGCAAAATATGAAACATAGAAACTTTGCATAAGACTTAACTAAAATTAAATAAATGAAGAATAACATTTGGCCTTTGCACGGTTGACTGACCAAACTTTCTCTTTGAGCTTCTGATTGCTCCTGGACGAAATGGGCTTGATCAAATATGCCTGAGGCCTTGTTACCTCTCCAAAACATAAGTAATCCTTGCTTGTTTTAAGCACACGGCCCAAACTCCTCTTCACTTGGGTTAGTTGTCCAATCTTGTTGCCAACTCCTTCTTTGATCCATTTGGCTCTACACTTGGACTTTGATAATTGCAATGGCCCATCAGAAACCAACTCGGACACTTTAGATTGATCGGTGGTTTCCTTGGCTCGGTTTGGTCGAAAATGACAAGGCTCGACCATCTCTTGATTTCTCATGAACCAGACCAAATCTGCCTTGACTCATTTGTTCTCCACGCTTGGTTGGTTGAGGAAAATGTCATCCTATGCTTGGTTCGTGATCGGTTGAGCCTGTTGCTTTCTTGGCTCCATTTTTGGCTTACTCGGGTCACTTCTTAAGCCGCCCAAGTCGAGAAGGTTCTTGTCTCAACCAGCTCCGGTTCCAGCACATTCCTTTCTTGTTCTGATTTGACCAGGTTGCTTCAAATTTCCACTTGGTCGATGGAAGTGGCTTCCAATCCCTGGTTTGATGTTCAGAACTGGTGATTTCAACTGATCATCCTTAGCTTGGCTGGGTGGTTCATCTATCTGGTTAGTTGGCCAGGTCAGGATCATATCATTTAAGAGGTGGATAGAAGGTACAAATGGTGATGAAGCTTGTGACTGACTCTCTCAATCGGTAAGCTTTAATTGATCCACTCATTCCTTAGAGAATTAGACCTCTTTGAATTACACAAACAATTATAATCCTATAATCTAAGAAACAATTTGAATCACTCAAATGTATCCAAAGACAAATAAATTCAAAGAAATACTTTGAAGAAGAAATGAATTCTCTTTTTATAAACTTTGTCGATTGAAAAGTGTCCTAATGTTTACAAAGAGGTCAGCTTGTGTATGGCTCGGCCTTGGACAATAACAAACGGTGTAATGACTAGAAAGGAAGCTAAATAACTCGAAAATAAATGTGCAAGATTAAAGGAGGGAGACTCCTAAAAATAATATAGCAGTTAGGCTTAAATGAGCTTGGATCAAGGTAGGTTCGAGATTCTTTGTATCTGGACAGCTTAGGGAGATATAAGTGATGTCATGGGACCTTCTGGAATGTGTAAAATGCCTTCAAGTAGTGTGCAAATAGACGAGGAACGAGCTGTTGGAGTTGGAATGCAAATGCTCCAAATATGGTAATTGTGAGAAAGAGAGGATCCACCTGATCCTCTGGATGTTGGTGCAGCTAGGGACGCCTATTGACAGAATCTTACTCTTGTGGGAAGTCTCAAAGTCATGGATAATCAAGAAAGGAAGGAGTTGTTGTAGTGTGAACTCCTTGAATGCGCTTACTTCCAAATATGGAAAGTCATGGTGTAGCAATGGCCAAACTTGAATCTGCCTGATCCAATGCATGTGAGAGCATCCTAGAATGTTGTGTAAATCTTTTAGAAGTATATCATAGTCTCCGGTGTGTTATAGATATGTTTGAAGCCTCATAAACTCGTGAGGTTCCATATAAGGCAAGCTGAGAATCCTTCAATTTATAAATCAAATGTATTTCAAACCAATCTTGATATGATTCAAATTATCCCGGACTCCCTGATGAATCCAGATTCCATAAAATTTTGGTTCATAGCTTAATTCCTCCTGGTTTTGTCACAATCTTCCAATTAGTGTGTGGTAGTCCAAATCAGGAAAGCTTGGAGACACTCGGTTTAAGAACCTAATATCTTCTTCATGAGAGCTTAGTATGGGTTGATTCCACTTCGAGAAGTTCTCTAGATGACCTGATAATATTTTCCAAGTTGTTTCATGTCTTGATTCGTCGTGGTCCATCCGTAATACATCCAACAACAGACATATGTATGTACCGGCTTCAATAACAGGCTGATCTGAAATCTTCCGGTTTGTAACTTTGATTCTGGTTTGGTATGAAGTGATATGGGCATGATTTCACTTGGGTGTGACCCTCTGATTAGTTAAGTTTCTGGAATAAGTTAGTGTGCTGCTTAGTTCCCTCTAATTGGTTCGGAATGCTCCATGAAAGGTGTATGTGTCCTTCTCGGGTCTAAGTGGCCTTGTGCCTTCGGTTTGATTGAGCTCTGGTTCATCTAATGATCTGATGTCCTCATCAGTTAGCTGCTTCTGACTTCTCTTAAATATTTTACTCTGTTGCTCCACCTGGAACTCGTGACCCTTACTACACAGTTCCATAACTCCTCCAAGTAACTCCTGTCTTTGTAACAACTTGACTTTTGGTTTTCATGCTTTTATAGAAACTTAGTCCATCCTTTGTTAATTCTATCTTGCGAGATAAATCAGTTACCTGGGACTGCATCTCTATTCAGTGAGCATTGAGAAGTTCACAGCAGAGCTGCAACTTCTGACCAGGTACAGTTTCAGTCACGAGCTCTACATGATTAGCTTTAGCTTGCATCTTGTCTACGATAGCTTCTTCTTCCACTGATGAAATGAGAGACATGTATTCTGTTTCACTAACTTCAAACAGAAAACCTGTAACTGATGCTTTGTTACCCTAAGTCTGTTGCATTTTCTGAGTCTGAAAAACTTTTAATGCAGAACTTAGTAGGGCTGGGCATTCGGATACCCAATCGGATTCGATTCGAGGTCAATTCGGCTACGAGTTTTGAAATACCACAATTTTAGCCTCATTTGGATATTATGAAATTTCGCTTCGGTTTCGGTTCGGATGTAATCGGGTTTGGTTCGGGGTTAGTAAAAAATTGAAAACCCGATTACACCCGAAATACTTGTGGTTCTAGTTTTTATTCGGATTTCGGGACCCGAAATCCTTGTTTCATACTAAAAAGTACCTATTTTAACAAACTTACAAGACTAAAATCAAACTTAAAAAACTGATATTGTGAACAATAATTCTTCAAAAGAATGCTAAAATCAAATTGCTAAAACATCAAAACGAAAGCAACACCAACATTGTTCAAAGTAAAATGCCAAAATGCAACAAAAACCAAATTCTTCGAACTTCAAATGCAAACTTCAAACCGTCAAGTCTAAACTCTAAACAATCAATCCAAAACTTCAGTTGTCTTCAAGAGTTGCATTATCAAACTCTGGAAAAAAAAATGGTTGAGTTTGAATAAAATTTGGTTGAATTTTGACAATTATAACTAAGTATTTTCGAATATTCTGTTTCTAAGTTATTTTAATTACTTTTGTCATAAAATAACTCATAACTTCAGCTTGTAACTGTATTTTTGAGAATTTTGAGTATATATATAATTAATATTTTTCGGAATATAATTATATTTCGGATATTATGGGTACCCGTTCGGTTCTCGGTTCGGTCCGGGTTCAGGTTCGGGTTTTGAAATACCAAAATTTAAGACCCATTCGAATATTTTGTCGGTTTCGGATTCGGCTCGGTTCCATTTTTCGGATCGGGTTCGGTTCGGATATTCGGGTTCGGATATTTTGCCTAGCCCTAGAACTTAGAATCATTCTTGAAATCCATCAATCCTCTGATTCTCCAATCAAGAAAACTGCTCCTATCCATTCACAGCTTCTTCATTCAGCTTAAGTTCATTTTCTATTGAGTTTTCCACAAGATCTGCATCATTATTATTCTCCTCTTCATCCCTTGAAGGCAAATAATCATCCCTTGAAGATTCTGTCTCGGATTATTCTTCATTCCTCATCTAAGACTCAATATCTTCTCAACTTTCTTCCAAAGCAATTACTTTTGGAGCAAAAGTATAACAAGATTTGAAAACTCGACTAAGAAGAATTATAAACATCCATAATGACGAAGGATCTGAAATCGGCAGGAAAAAAGAAAGAAGCTTTTAATTTCATAGTCTGAAAAGGTGAAACAAAGAACGCATAGATGGTCTCACAAAAGCTTCTGAAGCAGGGAAATAAATCTTACTCAAAATAGTTGCTTTGGTACTACGATATATACCATGAATGTCTTTAAACTACCAAAAGGCACTTCTCACGAAAACAATAGGATTTTGGCAAACTACTGGTGGAGTAAAGGATCAGGTAAGAGATCAATGCATTGGTTAGCATAGAAACGGTTAGGACTACCAAAGAAAGAAGGCAGATTGGGTTTAAGAGATATTGAAGCTTTTATACCTGCAATGCTTGGAAAGCAAGCCTAGAGAATTATGCAAACACCGCATAGCCTTGTAGCTCAACTTGCTAAAAGAAAGTTACTTTGAACAACAAACCTTCCTAAAGACAAGAACAGGAAACAAAACCTTTTTTCTGGATATCAATCCTTGAAGGACGAGACTTGATGAGACAGGGATTAAGAATACTGTTTGTGATGGAAAAGAAACAAGAATATGGGAGGATCGTTGGCTTCCTACTCATCCTCCAAGACAATCTTGTTGTATAAACTAACAGATACAACGATAATAGCAGAACATGTACAACTTATCAAACAAGTGAAGATTAGTTGCCAAGATGCACCAGATTTATTGTGATGGAATATACAGATTCTGGCCTGTAAAATATATAACAAGTCTGGATATTGACTTTCTACTCAGTTACAAGGACAAGTAAATAAAAACACGCCTCTGCAACGGTTGCCAAAGTTTAAGGAAGCAATATGGATACTAAACAGCTCAAGAAAATCGTCATTTCCTCTAGCATTTATTATCTAATGCAAAGGTGATTGGTACTACTCTTACTTGTAGAGGGATTATTACAGATGGGCAATGCAGACGGAGTTGTGCTGAAGAGGAAACAATGGATAACCTATTTTGATAGAAGCAGTCAATAACGGGTTACTAGAAGAATCCTTATCATTAACTAATACAGATCCTTATATAGGTCTTAGTACAACTTAATCATAAAAAGGAAAACACTCAAACATAGAATGGAAATTATGAACACATAAAACACCAAAACCATAATTTAAAAACGTCTTACCCCTATTCTAAACACTCTAACCATGGTCTCGTATCATTACTCTCCTCCTCGACACAAAGCTTGTCCTCAGGCTCCAACTTTGGTGTTCTTCTATTATTTTCTACCTTTTGTGTTTAACTTTCAAACTCGTTGACTTCAGTCTCTTCTTTCTCTTTCTCTTCCACAAAATTCTTTTGGTAAACACCTTGTAAACATTCTCATGTTTCAGAATTTGATGAGATCATGAACAACATCAATTCTACTCCTTTAAACGCTTCAAACGGCAACTCCATGACAAAGGGAGCTATGAAAACCTTTTGTGTTGATAATTCCAAGTCGTACCTTGTTGTGTGGTTAGGTTTCTCCAGCTCCGAAATTTCATCCAATGACAGGTCTTGCTTCAGCTTCTCCGAGTCAACCTTTTCCATGTGGTTAGACTCCTCTGGCTCTGAAATTTCATCCATTGACGGTTCTTGCTTTAAAGTCTCTGTCTTCATAGCTTGTTGTTTTTTCTTCTTCTCTTGCTCCAATATATGGTTTTGAGGCCTCGACACATCTCCATTTACTCAGAAACTCTGGCTGATAACCTTTTGTTGATGCTCAATAGCGATTTTATAGAATTACTGTGTGCCCCTATCTCCCATTGGATCGTTAAGCTCTGATACCAGGTTGATATGAACCTTTGCTTACACAAGAATTAAATTGAAAGATTTCTAAGCTTTCCTCTTAATAGTAGTCTCTCTTAGATATCAAGGTTAATTCTTGGAAGCTTCCTTCTCATTAATTAATAGAAACCCGTGTTAGTACAACTTAATCATAAAACACCAAAACCATCAATTAAAAACGTCTTAACTCTATTCTAAACACCCTAACCATGGTCTCGTGTCAAAATTAGCTGGGAGTGTTGATTGAGAGGCTTATCACATATAAGAGTGATCAACCAAGGGGAGGTGAGAGACTCCATTAATAGCTCTCAATCTTGTTACATGTTACTCGTTTGTAACTCAGTTTTATCATCAATAAACGTTATCTCGTTTTATCTCAACTTCTACGGGAATTGACATGTTGATCGTATCATATTTTTCAGGTGTGTTTATTCTCATGCAATATGTTTCAGATCTCAGATTTCCAATGGCAACTTGATACAAACCCCATACCGAGGTTGACACCACTCCCGCCCAAGCCACCTCAACCGGCCATCCCGACCATGCGATCAAGGCCTTTAACCCGGTCCGGAGCAAGAACATTACAAGAAGACTTCAACAAGGCGGTCAATGCTTTAATTCTCCAACTTGAGGTTGAAGACTTGTCGGATCAATTGGGCCAACTAAACATTGCCCAATCCAAGACGGGCCAGTCCAGGCCAGAAGAGAAGGCCCGGCCAAAGGAGTTTCCCATTGATGAATACCCAGCCCGGCCCGAAGAAGGAGAAGCAGCCCGGCCCGTTAAGGAGAATGAGGAATCCAGCCCGGCCATTCAAATTCAGAAGGCATCTAAGTCCTAGAACGCGGCCCAACCAAAACTCCCACTTTGCCCGGCCCAAGAGAAGCACACGGACTTTCCTTATTCAGCATTTCTCCCCTTGGAGCCTAAGCAAACGCACCCGGCCGCTAACAAGTCTGCATTCGCAGGATTTTCTCCAAATCAATCCGCCACTCATCCAGCTATGGTAAGTCTGGTAAGTATTCAATATGATTTTAATGACTGACGGATTTTCTTGCTTGATTTGATTTATTTTCTTTCAATTAGAGTAAGGCACTTGTTAGCCAATTTCCGAATTCTTAAGGCACTTGTTTAGCCATTTCGTTTTTCTTAGGGTTTTAGTTAGACAATTTGCAATTTGCTTCAAAGACCCCTCGAAGGGCAAAGCTGCTCGGACTATTTAATAAATTCCTCCCAGCCGTGTATTTTTAACCTAGATCAATAAACAACCGAAATTTCTTCAGAAAGAACTTGTGCTTTTGCGCAGCCTTGACAATTCCTTGGAGTTCTTGTCTTAGTCTTTATCAAGTCTCAACCATCCGACTTGTGGTGACTCTCAATCCATCTTCCTCGCACGCTTAATCATCTTCTGTCCATCCTAAAAGAGCCGCACGGCCAGCAGACCGGATCCATCAAACCACTTCACTCACCATCCACCTCTACCGAGCCAAAGAAAGAGCCGCACGACCAACTTTGTCTTTTCCATCCTCCCGCGTTCATAACCTCGTTTTTGGGGCTGTACCATCTGGTATCAGAGCCTCAAAGCTCCTATCAGGTTATATCTATCCTTGCTCTTGTTTTTATTGCATTTCAGTATTCGATTTGTTTTCTAAAAAAAAAAAAAATATGTTTCATTCGTTTTTGAATTCTTGATTCTCTCGTTTGTTTTCATTTATAAACCCAAAGACTTCAAAAAAAAAAGAGAGCATTCACTTCTTGGTTTGTGTTTCAGGGATCAACTCAGCCAAGAGCCCGTACCAGGCGAGATCGAGTCTGTCCCGTACCAGTCATTCATCACGAACCATCCGACCCAGCCGTCACCATCCGATCGTTCCACCATTCCGTGCACCCTTTATCATTTATTCATCATTCTCGTTCTTTTTTTCCGAGTCTTGCATCTATAAACTTGTCTAGGTCATTTCTTGTTTAGGCATTCGTTTAGGACCCGCATATTTACTTTCCATATTTGACAGGATCCGAATATTTGCAGCATTAAATCATATAGATATTGTGCATTTGAAAGACAAAAAAAAAAAAAAAATCCGCATATTTACTTTCCATATTTGATCATCCGTGCATTAAGTTATCTTTGGTTCGGTTCAATTCAGTCATTTCCGATCATTGCATCTAGCCTTCCTTCTTTTTATCTTCAACCGTACCAGGCATAGAACTCACATCTCTTTGTGTGTTTGGCAGGTACTTAAGCTATGGGTGATGCCAACGCGCCCCCAGACCAACTGGCCCAGATTCTAGAGGTTCTCAACCAGCTCAACACCCGCATGACCACGCTAGAACAACGCCAACCTCAGGCCGACGATGCAACATCTGAGGAGACCGGCAGCACTGACATATCCCGACACCCCAATGGTCCGTATGCATGCGACCTCAACAATGACCCGGCCAATGCCAATCCCAACGGGCGTAACGGTGACCCCGTCAACAACAACCCGCCCGGTAGCCAACACCATAACGGCCAGCCTCAGCACGGGCAAAACAACGAACATAACCGCGTCAGACAGCCACGCGGTCAAAACCGTAGGCAGGGGGAGGAAGACGACGAGCCATGGCAAGAGAAAGACCTTAAGCTCACGCCTCCAACTTTTGCGGGCCGAATCAACCCAGAGGCATATCTAGACTGGGAGTGACGCATGGAGTACATCTTTGAGTACTACAACTACTCGGAGATCCGGAAAGTTGCCTTAGCTTCAGCCCAACTGACTGATAACGCCTTGGCATGGTGGGATCGAGAGGTAGCCGACAGTAGAAGACGACGGCTACATCCCATTTATTCATGGGAAGACATGAGCTACCAGCTCCGAAAGAGATACGTGCCAGCCTACTACCACAGGGATCTTCAGAAACGGTTCCGCAAGCTGACCCAGGGAACTAAGTCCGTGGAGGAGCATTTTAAGGAGTTTGAGACCCTGAAGAACCGATTAGAGGTGGAGGATTCTCAGGAGACTTTGATGGCCCAGTTCTTAGACGGCTTTAACGATCAGATTGCCAGGAAAGTGGAGAAGAAACCCTATGGAGACTTAGATGAGCTCATGCATTCGGCAGTGCAAGCTGAGCAACATATCAAGAGGAAGAACACCCTCTACCAGCCGAGCCAAGACCGGATGGACACCCCCCAGCTCCGCACACCTTTGAAAAAGGCAAGGCTATCGACACCACTACTAAGTTCAAGAAGCCGTTTCCAGAAGCCAACAAAGGAGCCACTACCGGTCCAAACCCAGCCCAAGCCCAGCGAGCCCGAGACGGAACCTGCTTTAAATGCAAGGGCAAAGGCCACTACTTCCGAGACTGTCCTAACCAGCGCGCCATGATCATTAGGTAAGATGGAGAGTATGAATCCCAGGATGAGGCCGAGGTAGACATAGAAGAATCTGAGGAAGAGGTCACGGATTACCCAGATGTTGGAGAGATACTGGTCACCCGGCGGTCCCTAAGTGCCTTGTATGAGCCAGAGACTATCCAACGGGAGAACATCTTCCATTCCAGATGCACTGTCCAAGCAAAGGTATGTAGCCTTATCATAGATGGTGGTTCTTTCACTAATATGGCTAGCAAGTACATGGTTGACAGATTAGGTCTCAAGACAACCAAGCATCCTAGACCATACCGACTTCGATGGTTAGATGACAAGGTCGAGATGAAAATTGGTGAACAAGTACAGGTTCCCTTCAGCATTGGCAAGTACACCGATGAGGTTCTTTGTGACGTGGTACCAATGAAGGCCGGACACATACTTCTAGGCAGACCATGGCAATATGACAAGGAGACACTCCATCACGGCCGCACCAATTTCTACGGCTTCATCCACAATGGCAAGAAGCACAACCTAGCGCCTCTTACTCCACACGAAGTACACGAGCTACAGAAAACTATGGCCAAAGGAGCAAAGGACGTCCAGGTAAGTAAGACCAACTTGTTCATTTCACCTTCCAAAGTTCTTAAATCCTTAGATCAGAACGTACCGATGCTACTCATGATCTTTCGAGAAGGGTATCTTGCAGATCCTGAAGAGCTTAGCTACCCGGAAGAAATGACTAAGCTGTTGTCCGAATTCAGAGATGTCTTTCCCGATGAGATTCCAGCCGGTTTACCACCTATCAGAGGCATAGAGCATCAGATCGACCTCGTGCCCAGAGCTCCCCTTCCCAACCGGCCAGCCTACCGTGTTAATCCGGAGGAAGCCAAGGAACTGGAACGACAGGTCCAGGAGTTGATGCAGGAAGGCTATGTCCGGGAGAGCCTAAGTCCATGCACAGTCCCAGTCATTTTGGTTCCTAAGAAGGATGGCACTTGGAGGATGTCTGTACCGGCACCCGATCCCGCGCCTAGACGACATGTTAGACGAGCTGAGTGGAGCCACCATTTTCTCTAAGATTGACCTTAAGAGCGGCTACCACCAGGTCAGAATGAAAGAGGGTGAAGAGTGGAACACTTCATTCAAGACCAAGAGAGGTCTCTACGAGTGGCTAGTCATGCCATTTGGTCTTACCAACGCCCCGAGCACCTTCATGCGGCTCATGAACCATGTTCTGCGAGCCTACATCTGTAAGTTTGTGGTTGTTTACTTTGATGATATCTTGGTTTACAGCACTTGCTTGACAGATCACATAGCACATCTTGAGATAGTACTTAAAACCTTGCGTTCTGAGAAACTTTATGCCAATCTCAAGAAATGTGTATTCTGCACTGATCAGTTGGTATTTTTAGGCTTTGTTGTTAGTGCACAGGGTCTAAAAGTGGATGAGGAAAAGATCCAGGCCATTCAAGATTGGCCCACGCCAACAAGCATAGGCCATGTCTGGAGCTTTCACGGCCTAGCTAGCTTCTACCGGCGGTTCGTTAAGGACTTCAGTACCATAGCTGCCCCACTTACCTCAGTGATCAAGAAGGACATAGCCTTCTCATGGGGGCCAAGCCAGGAAGCCGCATTTCAAAAGCTGAAGGACAGCCTGACCCACACACCGGTTTTGGTTTTACCTGACTTTAACAAAACTTTTGAGGTTGAATGTGATGCTTCAGGTACAGGCATAGGTGTCGTCCTAACCCAAGGAGGAAAACCGGTAGCCTTTTTCAGTGAGAAGTTAAGTGGAGCCACTCTCAACTACCCCACCTACGACAAGGAGTTGTACGCCTTGGTGAGGTCCTTGGAGACATGGCAACATAATCTGCGCAGTAAGGAGTTCGTAATCCACACAGACCACGAGACGCTCAAGTACCTTAGAGGGAAGAACACGCTTAAGAAGAGACATGCCCGGTGGTTGGAGTTCGTGGAGACCTTTCCGTACGTGATCAAGTACAAGAAGGGGAAGGAGAACATGGTAGCTGATGCATTATCCCGGAGACATGCCCTGATCTCAATCATGGAGGCCAGGATCATGGGGTTCGAGCATCTCAAGGAGCTATACGACGCTGACCCGGACTTTGGAGAAATCTACCAGCAATGCAACTGAGGCGCCATTGGACCCTATTATAAACATGATGGTTTTCTTTTCAGGGACAAGAGGCTATGGATTCCCCAGAGTTCCATGCATGAGTTAGTCCTTGCAGAAGCCCATGGGGGCGGCCTGATGGGCCATTTTGGGATGGATAAGACCAAGAGTATTCTGGCCGAGCATTTCTTTTGGCCGCACCAGAAGAGGGATGTGGAACGGTTCTGTTCCAAGTGCACGACCTGTCTAAGTGCCAAATACAGGTCCCTTCCTCACGGTTTATATTTGCCTTTACCTATTCCTAACATGCCCTGGGAAGATTTTTCTATGGATTTTGTGCTAGGTTTGCCTAGGATTCGGCACAAGGATTCTATATTCGTGGTGGTTGATAGGTTCAGCAAGATGGCCCATTTCATACCTTGCAACAAAACCAACGATGCTACTCAGATTGCGGATCTGTTCTTCAAGGAGGTAGTGAGACATCACGGCCTGCCTAAGACCATTGTCTCCGACCGTAATCCAAAATTCCTGAGCCATTTCTGGAGAACACTATGGAGGAAGCTCGGAACCAAGCTCCTTTTCTCCACCACTTGCCATCCGCAAACAGATGGACAAACCGAGGCCACCAACCGGACATTAGGCACCCTTTTGAGGGCAACTGTTGGTACCAATTTGCGTAATTGGTTGGATTGTCTTCCTTTAGTAGAATTTGCTTACAACCGTGTCAAGCACTCTGCTACTAACCTGTGTCATTTTGAGCTCGTGTATGGGTTTAAGCCACAGCTTCCTCTAGACTTAGCGCCCGAGCCACTATCACCAAAGGAGCAAGTCAGCCAAAATAGACTCGCTAAAGCCGAGCTGATGAAGAAACTTTACCAAAAGGCGAAGGAGAATCTCGTGAAGAAGTACGAGAAGATCAAGGAGCGCGAGAACAAGTACCGGAAAGAGCTGAACTTAGAACCAGGAGATCAAGTGTGGGTTCACATGAGACCCGACCGGTTCCCAAATGAGCGCTCTAACAAACTTTCACTAAGAGGCATCCGACCATACCAAGTCATTCGGAAGATCAACGACAATGCCTATGAACTAGACCTCCGAGGTGAGTTTAAGATATCACCGGTTTTTAATGTTTCTGACTTAGTCCCATATGTGGCAGGTGAATCTGTTCTGAGGTCAGAACCTTCTCAAGGGGGAGGGGATGAAACAAACCCCATACCGAGGTTGACACCACTCCCGCCCAAGCCACATCAACCGGCCATCCCGACCATGCGATCAAGGCCTTTAACCCGGTCTGGAGAAAGAACATTACAAGAAGACTTCAACAAGGCGGTCAAAGCTTTAATTCTCCAACTTGAGGTTGAACACTTGTCGGATCAATTGGGCCAACTAAACATTGCCCAATCCAAGACGGGCCAGTCCAGGCCAGAAGAGAAGGCCCGCCCAAAGGAGTTTCCCATTGATGAATACCCATCCCGGCCCGAAGAAGGAGAAGCAGCCCGGCCCGTTAAGGAGAATGAGGAATCCAGCCCGGCCATTCAAATTCAGAAGGCATCTCAAGTCCTAGAATGCGGCCCAACCAAGACTGCCACTTTGCTCGGCCCAAGAGAAGCACACGGACTTTCCTTATTCAGCATTTCTCCCCTTGGAGCCTAAGCAAACGCACCCGGCCGCTAACAAGTCTGCATTCGCAGGATTTTCTCCAAATCAATCCGCCACTCATCCAGCTATGGTAAGTCTGGTAAGTATTCAATATGATTTTAATGACTGACGGATTTTCTTGCTTGATTTGATTTATTTTCTTTTAATTAGAGTAAGGCACTTGTTAGCCAATTTCCGAATTCGTAAGGCACTTGTTTAGCCATTTCGTTTTTTCTTAGGGTTTTAGTTAGACAATTTGCAATTTGCTTCAAAGACCCCTCGAAGGGCAAAGCTGCTCGGACTATTTAATAAAGTCCTCACAGCCGTGTATTTTTAACCTAGATCAATAAACAACCGAACTTTCTTCAGAAAGAACTTGTGTTTTTGCGCAGCCTTGAGAATTCCTTGGAGTTCTTGTCTTAGTCTTTATCAAGTCTCAACCATCCGACTTGTGGTGACTCTCAATCCATCTTCCTCGCACGCTTAATCATCTTCTGTCCAGCCTGAAAGAGCCGCACGGCCAGCAGACCGGATCCATCAAACCACTTCACTGACCATCCACCTCTACCGAGCCAAAGAAAGAGCCGCACGGCCAGCTTTGTCTTTTCCATCCTCCCGCGTTCATAACCTCGTTTTTGGGGTTGTACCACGACTTGATAGATCCAACTGGTTCGTTTGAAACAAAACATTGGGAAATATCAGCTTGTAATTGGTCGAATTAAACAGCTACCACTGTGGGAAAGACAGCTTAATATATCAGAAACAGAGTAATCAATGGCATCAAAAGCTTCAAAAAGCTAATGTAGAGGTGATTGAATGGATCCCAGTTTGCTAGGCTATAACACACATGTAACTAAGTGACAATCAGGATCATGGAACTATTTTAAGCTGGACACCACGAGAAATGGTTTATATCAAATATAACCATGACTGTAGTTTCAAAAAAATATATGCAAGCTAGTTTAGCGACTAGGCCTAGGACTTTTGATGAAAATGAGTTTTACATTATATCAGAACCGAGCATATGTGGAGTTTGTAAGGGTGTTCTAGAAGCGGAACTGCCAGCTCGTCTAGTTGTTGAACTATTACTTCGTCGATTTAGTAATCAAGTAAGTTTGTGGGTTTTGAGGAAAATCAAAGGAGATTTTATTGATATTTAAAAGATGGTTGATCAATTACAGAGAAAGTAAGAAAGCTCAGAGAAAACTAGTTTAGGAATCTAGGTCTTCTTTAACTCAGTCTCTCTTTTTTGCGGATGGCCTTTAATGTGAAATCTCTTTTCTTTTTATAGTGTTTAATCGCCGACCTAAATCCCTTAGAATAAGGAAAGAAGATCTGATGTCGTTATCACTTCCTGATTTAACGTGCCTATGTTATTTTCTTTAAGGAAAGAAGATATATTCCTTAAAAATAAATGGATAATCTTCAAAAAGAAATAAAACTTATTATTTATCCGAAGCGAATAGATAATAATATTTAATTGGCGTTGAACAATAATTGACAAGCAATTATCATGAAAAGACCGAGATGAACTCTTATTGGGCCTTAGGGGAAGTGTGCAGCCCGTACCCAACAATAAGCCCCCCCCCCAGTTCGTCGAGTGATGTAAATTGAGCTCGGCGAATTTGAAGTAAAGTTGGCTCGGTGTGAATTGAGCTCGGTCATGTCAAATGGAGATAGGAAAGAAATCATAAATGAAGTGCATCATTTTGATTCCATCCGTTTAAACGAACATTCGAAAAGCTTATTTTTGAAGTTGAAAGGACGTGAATTTAATGCAGCCACCCCCACGTTTCTCAGAGTGAAAAAAGGTTAGGAGTGGGAGCGTGCAGGAGCCGTCACACGTCTCACCCAAGAGATGCAGATGATCACATGTGTTTGACATTCGATGAACATCTCTTTACTCGAAGCGAGGTGACGTGAATGTGGGCGCGTGGGATGTGACCGTTAACCCTAATGATGAAAAAGTTTAAAGTAGTGGACCCTGAAGAGTCGGGTCGAAATGATTAACCTCAAATCCTCTACTTTCCTCCGTTATAAATCTGAAGTTTCCCTTCTTCTATTCATTTTTTCAATTCTCCATTTCTTCAAAAGGTAGAGCTCTCTCCTCTCTCCTCTTTTATATTTTTCCGATTTGCCAACTCTGTCGTGTTCGTCAATTACCACCGAGAATCTCCGATCTAATGGAATCTTCAAATTCAAATGCCAGTTCAACTAGATCTGTTCATTCATGGGAGCACATCTTTCCAACCTGGGACGACGTGGAAGAACTAAGGCAAAGGAACGAAGAAGCTTGTTAAGGCTGCGCCGAGCTGAGAAATCCCATTGAGATCCTAAGTATCATTGACGAAGATCTCGAAAAACTTGATGAAGAAGTTCCGGATGCCGAAGCGGCCAACGTCGGCGATGACGAAGCAGAGGCCGAGGCGTTTGATAATGAGGAAGATTCCTATGACGACCTGGATGAAGAAGACTTAATCTTCGATCCGCACAGCATTACACACGCTGCTCATAGGCAGCGTAAGAGAGGAGCTCCTAAGCTTCCAAGAGATGCTGGGAACGTCTTTGGGATCTATCGACCGACGATGACGAAGGATAAATTGGCCGACCTGAAGCGCATATGCCGAATCAGCCCAAGGGTGACTTTCCAAGTTCCTGGACCAGAGGAAAGGCCATGGGATGTTCCGCCGGGGTATTTCTGTGTATACGAATGTTTCTTCACAGAGTGCCATCTCTGGTTTCCTCTTCCTCGTCTCCTTCTAGAATATTGTTCAAGGAGAAGAATGGTGCTGACGCAATTAACTCACACAGCAGTTCATCACATGGTCGGGCTGATGACTTTGGCTTCAGAAAATGGGCTTCCTCTTGACTGTAGGATTTTCGAAGAAATGACTGCAATAAAGAGCGCCGGGAAGAAGGGCTCGTCGGGCTATGGTTGCTTCTATATTCAAGTGAAACCCAAGTTCAGCATCATCACCGGTGGCGTAAAGAGCAAAGTGTACGATTGGAGGGAGAGGTACTTCTTTGTGAAGAGAGACGAGTTCTCAGTGGCCGATCCGGAAATCGAGATTCAAAACAACTGGAGCTTGGCAATCGGTAGTTGTCTTAAAAGTTTATTTTTCTGCCTTTTGTCGTTGTTATTAATATTTGTGTTCTTTTGCAGATAACATCTTCTTTGCCGCTCCTCTTCCAGAAAATTTCTCCAATATCGTTAAAGCGTTCACCAGAATTAACCATCAGACGTGGCCAGATATTTCTGCCGAGCGAGTAGCCGAGGCAATTAAACGGAGCCAAAGAACTTCCGCATCGTTGTCTAAATCAAAAATGAGACTCCAGAAGAGGAAGTTCGATAGTTACGCCAGCGTACTTCAAGATTCAGTTGCCGCCGGGCCAAGCACTGTGCCCGTGATCCGGGAAGAGACCATCAGGGAGGCTGAGGTTCCTCCAGAGACGGTGAATTCTCCAATTCTGGCTGGCGGAGAGGACATCATGATCGAGCACGGTGACGATTTAGGAGATGGTCCCGCTGGGGAATATGCTGGAGCGGAGGTCGACGTGAATCCCGCCGTTGGAGATGACGCCGAGGCGGAGGGTTGAGATAATGGCGACAAAGCTGACGTCCGTGGTCAATGTGCTGAAGTCGGAGAGGGTGATGCCGGGGGTCCACACGAGATGGTAAGAAAAATTACGAGGCTCAATCCGTCTGGGTTCGAATTCCATTACAATGGTTTTGAGCCCATGGCGACGGATCCTTACTCCTGTGCCAGCTTCATATGGAGGACCAAGTTAAGACCAATGGCGAAGCTGGAGCCCGAGGAGCTTTTCTTCTATGACTGGTACGAGCAATTCGCCACCGACCAAGTGCGTGCTATGAACAGCGCCACCTTCCGGATTGGCAAGTATGATCACGAGCTGAAGAAAACCCAAAGAGCCGAGCGGAAAAGTCTGCCGAGGCGGAAATTCTCTGGAACGAGAAGCTTAAGTTCGAGGAGGAGAAGAAAAAGCTTGCGGAGGAAAAACAAGGAGATAAACAAGCTGCGAGGTCAGCTCATCTACACCAAGGCCAAGCTAGAGGGTGCGGTTGCTAGGAGGAAAAAAGCCGAGAAATGTCTTTCCTCCGAGAAAAAGAGGCGCCAGAAATCTCGGGACGAACAGGTCCTGAATGAGCGCGTAAAGGTCGTCAATGAGTTTTTCAGGCTCATTGATAAAGTTAAAGGCTACGTGGCGCAGCGCGAAGAGGTCGAGAAGGTGTTCTCAATGACCGTGCAGGTGGAAGGGACGCTTGCCTCTCTCGAAGTCCTTCAGAACAATGGGTGGAAAATCCCAGATGAGATGATCACCAAACTCAAACTCGACGAGGAGATCTGGGAGGCCGAGGTGGAAAAGATAGATGAGATCACCTTTGTCGAGGGTGAACTTGATGCATATCTAGCTGTTCCTTCCACCGAGGCAAGGCATGTGTCTCCAAGGCCAGATTCGGGAGCTACCGGTGTGCATTCCGAAGAGGAAGATCGAGCTGATCCTGCTGGGGATCAGGGTCGTGAGAGCGCCGAGGCGGCCTCCTAATGTGTTTTTAGTTAGTTTTTTTTTATTCTTATTTTTTGTTACGTCGGAGTCCGGACGTTGTGGACTTCGACGTCATGTCTTGTAATGTTTATGAATGAGAAATCAGTTCGGAATTTCTTACTTTTTTGGGTGTGCATAAATAATAGTCGCTCTTATTTGTGCTTTTTCTTCAAAAGTTAGGATTCTTTGAACCAAGTAGAGTACTTGATAGATAGCGAGTCAGTCCGATCGGAATGACCACTCCTTGAAACTACAAGGTAGGTCGAGCGTCTGAAATGCGAGGCTTACGTCTGCTCGCCGTGAAGGCTTACGTCGGCTCGGCTTATAATCGAAAGATAGTCTGTGAGATTAGTTTTGCACGGAGCGTCTCAGACGATAAATTCTACGCTCTAAGTTGAATACCTATGCGAACTTAGTTTGGGGATCAAATATAACTTCGAGTTTTGCGGGACGAACCCGGCTTAAAAGTTGTGGGTTATTTCACCACTGCATTCGCTAAGAACGCTATATCAGTCGCTTGGCCAGGACGCCGATGTGAAAATATAGCAAGGAGCTTTCAAGCGAAGGACTTGAGAGATAAAAGTCTTTTTACTTAAAATGATTTTATTGATGTATAGCTGAACCTTTTTACGGGCTGCCTACGTACCCCCAAAAGGAAGATCAAGTCATTCGTAGTTCAATTACATGATATGAGTAACCGTTTTTTTTTTTTTTTTGCAAAATAAAACTAGTAGTAGAACCTTTTGAGGTTGTGGGTGTTCCACGAGCGCGGGACTGCTTCGCCTTCCATGGTGGTTAGTTCGCAGACTCCGGGTCGTACAACTTTAGAAACAATGTAAGGTCCTTCCCAAGAAGCTCCGAGTTTTCCAGCACGCAATTCCTTGGTATTTTCGAAGACCTTGCGAAGGTCGCCTTCATCAAAGTGCCTCTGCCGAGCTTTCTTGTTGTAGTAACGAGCTGCTTGTTGCTGATAGTTTTGCATGCGGAGGAAAGCCTGATTCCGCGTTTCTTCGATAGTGTCGAGGTTGTGAACGAGCATCGCTTCATTGATTTCAGGGTGTTGAGGCAACATAGTGCGGTGAAGACTAGGAACATTGACCTCGGCGGGAACCATGGCCTCGCAACCGTAAGCCAAGGAAAGCGGTGTTCTTCTGGTGGCGTGCCGAGGTGTTGTTCGATGTGACCATAAGACGCCATCGAGTTCGTCCGCCCAAAGTCCCTTCTTTGCTTCGAGCCGCTTCTTGAGGCCGTCCAAGATGGTTTTATTGGTTTCCTCGGCTTGTCCGTTTCCTTGAGGATATCGAGGAGTCGATTTGCTGAGCCGTATGTTCCATCTTACACAAAATCCTTCGAACCGGTTAGATATTAATTGTGAACCGTTATCCGTTACAATCTCGTGCGGGAGACCGTGGTGACATATGATGTGTTTCCAGATGAACTTATGAACGTTGACGTCCTTTATAGCTGTGAAGGCCTTGGCTTCGACCCATTTGGTGAAGTAGTCTGTCATGATGAGCATAAACTTACACTGTCGAGTTATTGTCTTACGTGGCTGAGTTATTATCTTAAGTCGGCTGAGTTATTATTTCAAAATAATAATCAATTAAGTTTTATATTAAATTTTTAAATACAATTCTTATATTCATGTTCATTATACTATTCACAATAGATGTACAGTCATTCACTACCAAGGAAATATCATGAAAGAACGTATAATTCGTGAAGCTGTCCAAGTAAAGCACAAAAGGGTTTGACAATGTAAGAGTTAAGGGTTTAGGGTTAGGATATGTGTTATATCGTTTTGTTAGATAAGTTTGAAAATGCACAAACATGAGGTAAATTAGTGATATTTATCAGGTAATCTTCATAGAAATGGCAATTCTAACTTAGGTTGTACATGAAAGTGTAAAATACTCACATTTACTGAATTCGTCGTTTGGCTGAGTTATCGTAACGAGACGGCGGAGTTAACCTTTGTCGAAGGAATCGACTAACATGTGTTATATTGAGAGAATCTGTTGGTCGATAATGTTCACAGAACAAAAGTTCTTATTGGGATTTGTGAAGCGGATCGAGTTTTCGTTTGGGGAATAGGGGAATTTTTTGAATTTTTATTTTCTTTGCAGGAAAAGCGTGTTTATGGGGAACAACCCCAAGATGATTAAGCGTCCACACACATAATAAACTCACTGCACTGGAGTAATTAGTACATCGTTGTAGAATAAAATAAAATAAAAAAGTTTAATTCAGAATAATAAAAAGAAAAATTTCAAAATTTATTGAATTCTTGGTCAGGCTGAGTTATTATCTTAAGTCGAAGGAATCGAGTAACATACGTTATATTGAGAGAATCTGTTGGTGTGGTTGAGTTATCACAACTATACGGCTGCGGTCTAATTTGGTAATTCCACAATGAACCTTCACCTTATCGATGACGTGGCATCCGTCTACAACGTTTGAAAACGTAATCGTTGCCTGCATTATGATATTGAATTCGTGTTATGGCTGAGCTATCATAATGAATTCGCTGTTTGGCTGGGTTATCATACCGAACTCGCTGATTATACGTAGACACGCAAGAAAATATTTCGACCATATCGTTTTAACGGCTGAGATATAATTAATTTAATAAACCAATATTGTTTAATGGCTTAATTATCAAAGCATTACGGCTGAGTGAACTACCACAAATGTTAATTTAATAAACCAATAGTCATTTGTGGAAAGACATGGGTGAACTAACACATATGTTTATTTTCAGATACATTCCCTTAAATTGTCAAAAATAAAAATAACCTAATTCACTAAACATGTCTAACAAATCTTTCCCCACTATCATATTCATCCATTCGGGCTTATCGCCCAAACTACACAATTTGTATTTGATATCTTAAATTTCTATTACGTATACTTGTCGAGCCGTCAAGTTGAACTGCATCCAAACCGTTAATGTATGTCTCGGATCCCACGTGTATTTACGCTACACAGAAAAAAAAAAAATTGATTCATAAGAGTAAAAATAAGTTTTTAGTTTGCTTACTATCAAGGGAAATATCGGTGCTTACCGCGAGTGTGAAAAACTAATTTTTCTTATAATGGAATGGAATGTTACGATAAGTCGGCCACGCATGCACCCAATTGTTTTTCAGGATCTCTTTGAAGGCGACAGATAATGTGAGCTCGAACTCTTCATACGTGTTAGAGGTCTTGTCAACATTGAAATTAAACCCACTACCAGGGTTTAGAACGGGAAGATTCTCACGACCAGCAGCGTTTAGGATCGCTTCAACCTCTTTCTCAAACTGACTGTTGATGGAAGGAAAAACGTCCATGTCGAGAAGAAGTTGTAACACAGGTAAAAATAGAGAAAATGAGATACAATATGAGACAGGGAGAATAAGATCCGAATATGGGATGAAAAGTTAGGGTAACTTTGTAAATTATGTTTACGAGGCAAATTTCCTTTTCACAGAATATGAAAGGTTGCGTATATATCACATGGTGATTATTTTCATGTCTGATTTCTCATAATCATTTGAGAAAGTACATGGGTGAACTAACACATATGATTATTTTCAGATCATTACAATAAAATTTCATTTTCAATAACCTAAATCCAAAAAAAGGTACAAGAAATCTTTCCACACTTTTTTATCCATCCAGTCGGGCTTATCGACAAAGGAGTATCTTCTACGCCTCCAAATGAGGCTTCTAATCTCTTCTCTGTATACTTCTCGAGCTACCAAGTTAAACTGCGTCCACACCGTAAAAGTATGTCTCGGATCCCACGTGTATTGACGCTACACATCAAATAATTAAATAAACAATTTATAAATAAATAAAAATATACTATTATTCATAAGAGATAAAATAAGTTTTTAGTTTGCTTAATATCAAGGGAAATCTCCGTGCTTACCGCGAGTGTTAAAAGCCATTGTTTCCTAAAATGGAATGGAATGAAGCGATAAGTCGGCCACGCATGCACCCAATTGTCTTTCAGGATATTTGGGATGGCGCAATATAGTTTGAAATCGAACTCGTTAAACGTGGCAGAGGTTTTGTCAACATTGATACCAAAACCACCACCAGGGTTTAGAAGGGGGAGATTCTCACGATCAGCAGCGTATATGATCACTTTAACATCTCCGTGAAACTGACTTCTGATTTGAGGAACAACTTCCATGTCAATAAGAAGATGTAACAGAAAGAAATAGTGAAAATGACAAACAATATGAGGGTAATCTGATATACATAGAGAAAATACGGAGAGGAATGCGAAAGGTTACGTGTGTTAACCGATGGTTTCGCGTCAAAGTTTGTTAACCTGTTTGGCAGCAAATATCTGAGTTATATTGTTAACTAATGTACTACTAATGCTTCATGGCTAATTTATCGATTCATTGTGGCTGAGTTATATTGTTAACTAATGTTCATTAATTTATTAATAATACTTAATGGCTGATTCATAAATGCATTACTGCTGATTTATATTGTTAATTGAAGTACTAATAATGCGTACTGGCTGAGTTAAATATAAGGGACTCTTAATAAATTATTCCTAGAAATAAAACATAAAATTACATATTGTCTGCCTACTTAATTAATAAATCCCTCGTATAATTTAGGTTCCTCCGCCAGTATATCTGCTCCAATCTTAACCCGTAAACCCTGAATGTTCCCATCACAGAGGCCATCGAATGTAACACCAAGCGCGAGACATTCAATGTATTTTAGCGCATACACACCGCAGTCTCCGGGACACTCGTTTTGAGGCACATTCTTTGGACTCTTCCATCTGAGAGTAAACTGCTTGCAGCTACTATAAGGTCGTACGGGGAGAGGAAATACATCGTTCATCATGTACGGTATCATTTCCCTAAACGGCCTACAAGCTTCACGAATTTGTGATTCCTTCTCCGGATCCACAATGCTATCGTAGCAATCAATGTGGCCACGAATCAGGTCCACGTCCAGCGCCAACCAATGATTACCTCCGGTTTGTACAACGAAATACACATGCCAAACATCAGTCAGCCACATCTTACGAGACTGTTGATCTTCCGGATACAAACCTCTGGCTACAGCTTCATAGTTGGTCCCGTTAAACTTGAAGTGCTTAGGTCTCATTTTGAACTGAGGGTAATCATGGATCATGGCAGCTGTGAAGTACTGATCTATAAACGCAATGCCGTTGGTATGATATGGGCAGGGTTCTGTAATCAACCTACGTCTGAGTACTCTCAGGTACGCACTGATATGCTGGAATAATAAAAGCATAACTCAGTCATAATGTATAATATGTCTATCTCAGCCCTAACGTATAAAAATTATTAGTATCACTCAGCCGAAATAAATCACAAGTCCTATATTACTTCGAAAAATTATAACTCAGCCATAATGTATAATAAGTCATATAATAACTCAGCCATAAAACTTACAGATTCGTCCAGCCATCCATATGTTGTCTTTGGCCACGCCTTTCGCGGGGAAATGATGACCCTATAGAACTCACGAGGGTCTTTAGTCTTTCCCAATTTGATGCCCCTGACAGACAAACACAAGTCAATATGGTAAACATTGTTAACAAGAAGCTGTAATTAACAAATTAATGAACAATATCATACTTCATTGGTGCTAGGTGTTCCGTCAGTTTCAGTAATCTATCCGGATCAACAGGTGCCATAGGATCATATATTGCGGATGAAGGTTCACAGTTCTTCCTCATGCATTTCAGTCCGTCGTCTCTAATATAAGGAAAAACACTTATTGGCTTATCTTTTAGTTTACTCGTATCTTTCCCCTTAATGGACAGCTTAACACTCTGATTCCTGAGATCACTTATCAATTTAAGCCTTAGCTGTTCATCCTCATCATCCTCAGACTCAGGTATCATGCGCATGTCGTCCTCCATAACATCAAGTGTGGTATCTCCTACTTCTTCATCAAGTATCTTCTGCGGTTCATCATCACCAGCTTTTACAACAGTTATCTCAGCCACACCATCATCTTTAGTAGAAACGGTTTCACCAGCTATTTTAGAAACTGATTCAGAAACTGCTTCAGCAGCTAAACTATGCAGCGCATCATCAGCTGATGTAAACTCTTCTTCATTCCGCTCTGTAATGACAGTTAATTTGTTCACATTTTCAGTCTTTCTAGGTCTTCCCCTAACCTTTTTTTTCGGTTTCCCCTCCAATGCTTGCTTATCCTTTAAAGCTTTATTGACATCTGCTTTTGCTTTTTTTTCCTGTGCTGCTGTCTTTGTCTTCTTATTTCTCAAATTTACAGGAGACCGCACAAAACCATCATGCTTCTTACCATCATCTTTCGCAACAGCCACCTCAATGAGATTATCAGTATCAGCCACTTCCATATTCGTAGTAAGGTTCTTCTGAACATTCTTAATAGTTTTGGCATCCTTCCCATGTATAATATTTACAAATAAAATAAGATAACTCAGTCATAATGGCTTTTTAATTCAGGCGATATAATGATAAATCAGTCGTAGGTATGGGCACTGTCAGCTTACCGGAGGATGACTACTTGCAGATTTCATAGGTGGCGGTGGAAAGGTAGACGGGGATGGGTCGACGGGATCTTTTCCCTGAGTGGATGCGTCGACGGGTACGGCTGATTTTTTAACCACAGTGGATGGGTCGACGGGTGTGGATGAATTAACAGCCAACAGATCCTGGAGACGGAAAAGGTTTGAATCTTTCCACTTGTTCAGCTTGTTCATGCTTGTAGCAAGATTATCAATTCTTGAGCTGAAATTAGCCTCCATATCCATAATGAGTTTTCTAAGCGACACATTATCTGCCTCCTCATTAAAATCCTGCAACACATGATACACAAAAAAACTCATAACCAAGCTAACCAAACTAACCAAACATTAAATATCAACACAATACACCATATCAATTACCTTTGCTTCATCATTCTTATTCTCGACAGATTCATCAAAATCAACATCCTTCTCCTTCAAGCCTTTGTGCTTCTTTGCGATATGATGAGAATCATCCAAATCAGCTGGTTTTTTCTTCTTCTTCTTATTATTCTCAATCATCTTTCCAGGCATCTTCTGATCCCAGAAGCCTGGGACAAACCTCTCATCATATATGTCTTGGATCAGATTATCAAGTACTTGGTCTTCTGGTTGATCAGGCCACTCATGATATAGATCTCTATCATTTCTAATAATCATATGCATCACACGCACCTACAACATAAGATATAATAAACAATAATCATCGTAAACCATAACTCAGCCATCAATTGTGATACAACTCAGTCATTTATGGTCCATAACTCAGTCACATTTAATTATAACTCAGCTATCAATTAACAATAACTCAACCGTCAATGACTCATAATAATATATAACTCAGTTTAAATCTTACCTTTTCATTTTTTTTCGATTTCTTCATCAATGACAGGACCCAAATCTCTTCGTGTGCGGTTTCCCTTCCATCGCAATAGAGGACTCATATCCCTGTCGGATGGGTTACCAAAAAGTGCTCCAAAGCATGTGATAGATTCATAAGTCCATGCTTGTAACGCGTACACCAGACCGTTGACGGTGTACGTCCTTCCGGTAGGACTAATAGTCTTGATAGACCCAACAAGAGACTGAAATGCTACCCGACCCCATGGATAATTATTCAAGGCTTCATCATCAAAAAGTCTTTTAGCAGATTCCAACTGTATTCTAGAGTTGTGATGAAGTCCATGGATACCAATTGCTAACAGGAACAACCGCCCCATCCATTTATGCCTAATATCTTGTGGTGGCCATGCCCGACATTTACCTAATCCATTAATAATCTCATCTAAAGTGGGACCTTCTCCAGCAGGCACATTCAACTTTATGAAAAACGCTCTGTAAGCAGCTTCAGGTTCAAATGGCTCTGTAGGCAACGGATGTATGGTCAAACCCATGACATGCTCAAACTCATTCAACCCAAATCTGATAGGTTGACCACCAATGAGAAACCAAACCTCATTTTTCCTTACTCTTAACTGTCTGCATAGAAGGTAGTGGACAGTTTTACCAGACCATATAATAGTTCTCTCAAAGATTTTGGCTGCTATTCCAGTTGGGTGCTCCTTAATTTCATTCCACACAGTTTCACCTACGGACTCTCTGATTGTATCTATATGTTTGAGTAGAACACTGTGGTTAATATCTTTATTATTCAGATTAGACTGCCCTTCCGCATACAGTCTTCGTGGGTAATTCCTTGGTTCATCCATCTGATAAGAACATTACATAAAACAGAGTATAGTTATATCAAACAGAGTATAAATCACAACCGAAACATTGGGATAGTATAACTCAACCGTATACTAAATATTAACTCAGCCGAAACATAAACAAATTCAGCCACAGATGCATCGATAAAATCAGGACATATAAAGAAACTCATCGACATATACCAATATAAACCATAAATTAGCCCTAACACAACCCGTAACTCAGTCGTAATAAACCAGACACCAAATCCAGTAGATCTATCAAATCAGCCACAACGACGGCGGAAATCAGCCGTAATAATCACTGATAAAAAGCCACATATTGGTATATCAACCATAAATTATCCCTAACACAACCCGTAACAGTCGTAATAAACCAGACACCAAATCCAGTAGATCTATCAAATCAGCCACAATGACGGCGGAAAACAGCCGTAATAATCACCGATTTGAACTCTTAGTATCACCGCTAGATGTTTCATATAACGGTTTAAAGACAAAAACAGAGATATTCAAACTTACCGAGTGATGAAAGCAGAGATTTTTACGCAAGTTCAGGAAGATGAAGAACCCCGTTGAAACGGAGACGAAATGCGACGGAGATACGGCCGAAAAAGATGAAAAGAAAAGGAGAGAAATTTTTTCACCGGTCGACTTAAGGTTAAGGTTCGTCGCCGGAAAGAAGGAAAAAAAAGGAGAGAAATTTTTTCGCCGGTCGACTTAGGGTTTAAGGTTCGTCGCCGGAAAGAAGGAAAGAAAAGGAGAGAAATTTTTTCGCCGGTCGACTTAGGGTTTAAGGTTCGTCGCCGGAAAGAAGGAAAGAAAAGGAGAGAAATTTTTTCGCCTCCGTCGAGTGAACAGTTGCTAAAAGTGATTGACGCTTCAGTTTCCCCTTTGATTACGATGTATTAGTGATGTGGATATTAATTTCTACTTCATTTAATTTTGTAGTTCAAACAAAAAAGTTTTAAACAAGGGTGTTAATAGTAATTTTACAGGGACGGAAAACATACGAGTTATTTTCAAAAAATGTATCCCACGATAGCAATAAACGAACCTTTGTAGCCCATCTAAGTCAATCTTTTATAAATATATGTGGCTCTTATAAGCATTATATAATCTAGTTAGTATAGTAAATGGTAGGTTAAAAATTTGAAATGACACAACCTTTCAACTTTTTTTTTCTACAACTATTAAAAACGGTTATAACTAAACTATTTACATAACTAAAAGTTATGATAAAAGTAAAATTAATCGATGCATTTTCTTTGATTGTTAAGAAGTATGAAACAAAATAAGGATGATAAACGTACGCAAAACCTGACAAATTTTTTTAGATATAAACTTGGTCTTTCAAAACATATTTTAGAAATTATTGAAAACAGATATAAGTGAAACGCTAGATAATTAAAAATTATGACTGAAAAATGCGATTCCTCCAAACATTTATAAAATATTATAATTAATAGGTTAACATTTAACCAAAAGAATTTTAAACATTTGTGCATATCTAATATATTATTAAATTGAAAACTTTCATACATGCTACAGTAGATGATTGTATGACGAACTAATTTTACACATTAATTTTATACAGCCAATACATTGCAAAATCATTACATCCACATATTAACACTTTGTTAATAAAAAGGAAAATGGTGAATATTTCCAATAATTGCTTTGACTTTTATTGCTAGCAAAAATGTAATCAAAATTTCCTATAAACGTATTTTCATTTTTAGTGTTTTTGTAACTGTTATGGTATCAATAATTGAAATTTCCTATTTAAGTATTCATTTTCTTTTTTTACCTCCTTCTCTGTCATCCAAATTATTTATTTTAAAGTGAAAATTATAAATACATTTGTTGTAGGCATTCGTCTTTTATATTAAGTTTACAAAGCATTAATCATTTCTTAGAAAAAATCTAGTATATAATGATTCAGAGATATCATTAATAAAACTATTTTAAAAGAAGACGGTTCACATAGAAAAAATCTCCGGAAAACATATCTGATTGGTTTTGACTTTCTACCTGTGATGAGTAGTTTGTTTTGTTAAATAGCCCAACCACACCCAAACATTGGTCTGGTGGAATAAACAGCATGTCCACATATATGAAATTATAATAAATAGTTTAAGTTATTTTTTTGTCTCTTGCATAGTTTATGTAGTTTTATATAGGTTTGTAAATTTTCGAATTTTTTCCATTTTTTTTGTTATGAAAGATGGGCACAAGTTAAATATCAAAATTTTTGAGTGTATGTATGACCATACCGCCTTATGGATAGCTAATTTTTCTACCATACTTGTTATGTTAAAAAAGATCTATATGAACTGGAAAGTGTTAGCTGCTAAAATAACTAACTAACAAGTTATTTAGGAGATATTTGTAAGTTACTCTATGTACTAATTATATGCTTAAAGTCTAAAGCTCCTAAACAGTAGTTGTTTTTAAATGAGATTTATGTTTTTTTTTTCTTTTTCTTTTTCAGATTTAGATTTTTGGTTTCTTGATTTTTGGGTTTTAGAGTAAAACATTGCTTTTCTTTTTTTTCATAGTAAGTTTCATAGTAAGTTTTTAGTTTTTTTTTTTTTCCTTTTGAAACTTAAAAAAGAATTACTCTATATTCTAGTTTTGGCTTATCATAATCAAAGCATTTTTTGGACAGGATATTTATATATAAGGTGAAGAAGGATAAGTGAAACTTGTAGTGCAATGGTTTTATCGTCCATTTATTGGTTTTTAGTTTTCTCATGTTTCACTGAAACCTTTTTCAAATTTTAAATTGAGTAATAAAATGGTTCTTTACAAAACCAAAAAAAAAGATAACATATCTCAAAACCACTAACAGCATGGCGTAATTCAAATTGTAGTGTTATTATTTATTTATCTTTCAGTTACATTTATCAATGAAATGAAGAAATAATATAATTAAAGATGGGTTAAGTTTAAAGGTAAAGATTGTATTATGTTGTTATCATCAAACAAACATAAAAATAGTTATATTTTTAAGATATCTGATATTGTATTGTTAGGTTGATGCCAATATTCGTATTTCCTAATAATTCTAATTTTACAATTGTCGGCTGAATTCAGGATTTTTAACTCAATTTCTCAACAAAAGCTCAACCTTCACAACTATGACACGCATACGGAGGTCGTTCACCAAAGAGATGTTGGTTGAGCTATGGAATCAGGTGTCGATCAGCAAAGATGAAAACATTGTTACATCTTCGATGTCAAAGGTTGTGAAGTTGAGCACTGAAAAAACGGAGAGAAAACAACAAAAGCGGAAGAATGAAAGTACGAATGAAACACTGGCGAAAAAGAAAAAAGATTTAGAGTGGAATCCAGAGGATAACGCGCAGCCCAGTGGTAAATTGATTAAGTTTACTGGTGAAGGTGAAAAGAAGAAATGTCATTATGAAAATTTTGAATTTCATGGCAAAAAATATGGATTGGTAAGTTTTATTTTGCTTTATGGTTTATTAATTTTAAATATAGGAAGGTTTATAACAAGTTTTGTCGTATTCAATTTTTTAAAAACCTACAAAGAAGAATATGGATAATATATATATATATATATTTTAATTTTTTTTAGCAAAACATTAAAAAAAAATAAGCAAAGAATAAAAATAACAATTTTTTTTTATAAAAGTAAACAAAATTTAACCAAAAATAAGTAACAAAATGAAAAAATTACTTATTATTATTATTATTATTCATATTTGAGATATTAAAATCACTATAGATAATTATTAATTTCATTTACAAGTAAAAATGTAACAATATAAAAATCACAAAATGATTAATTTGTAATGATACCCATAAATTTTAGTTTCGATAACTTAAGTCACTGAAAAAGCATGACCACTACATTAATTTTTTGAATGTTTTGAAAATTCTAAAATGTTATTAAGTAACATAATTATATACATATATATATACACATATATATATTTATATATTTATTTTAACTGTTTAGGTTTCAACTTATTACTATCTATAATTTGTTTTTGGCATAGGAGGATTCAGTGCTCCTAACTCCTGGGAATGCAATCCGAAAACCCACGTTGCGATTATAAAGGTTAAAAAAGAAAAAAAAAAGAATCAATATATATTTTAGTTTTGCCTTATCTTATCCAAACCATATTTTGGATAGGATATTTACATACAAGGTGAAGAAGGATGTGTGAAACTTGAAGTGCAATGGTTTTATCGTCCAGAAGATGGAGAAAAAAAACAATATTTGAAACTGGAAATCTAAAGATGTAAGAGATATCTTTTACAGTTTCCATCAGGATGAAGTTGTTGCTGAATCAGTAATTCACGGTTGCCTTGTGCATTTTGTGCCAGAGAATAAGCAAATCCCAAACCGTAACGAGCATCTTGGCTTTATTGTGCAAAATATTTATAATATTGTTAAGAAGAAGCTGTGGAAGTTCACTCACAATAACTTTAACGAGCAGCAAAGTGTGATATTGATTTTTTTGTAGAAAAGACGATTTCACGAATTGGTGATCTTCTAAACTTTGAGAAGGAGCAAAAGACTTTGAAGTCAAGGCGAAAATAACTTGTTAAGAAGAGGATAAAGAAAATAAACTAAACCATGAAATATGGTGAATGGCATTTTGGTTTTCTTTGTTTATCTAAATTTCCAAAGAGTCTTTACCAGAGTTTAATTTTTAAGAGATGATGCAGATCATAATCTTGTATCTTTTTTTTTTTTTTTTTCATAGAAACTTGTCATCTGAAATTTCAATTATTAAAGTTTTAAGTGTTTTCTAGACTGTTGTTGATAACATGTGTAATTTGTTTATCTATTCTCTATTAGTTTTTCTTTTTTTTATAAAGTTTTATTTTCAAATATGTTGGAGATTATAACCTCTTATCTAAACCTTCAATTATTAAAGTAAAAAGATTTAAGACTGTCAGTGGTGACATGTGGTACCATACACTCAATCGAACTATTATCTTAGAAACAATATGAATCAATGGCAAGTTTTTCATGCTTTTTTTGGGGATAATTTTCTTTCAGTTAGAACAAACAAAGAATTTGCAGATTCCTATGTTTTTATTAACCTAGACATTTAAAAAACAATTGAATATATGTTATATCAACTTGTTCAAATTCTTTAATGATTATTTTAAGAATATTGTATCATTTTTGTAATAAAAATGAGTTTGTTTGTTATTCTTAGTTTTAAAATATGATATATTAACAAAAATAATTAACTACATCGGATGACTCAAATGACTAAATCATTATATTAAATTTTGAAATAACAATCTTCAATACGATCACAAAATTAAATTTATTTAACACACATTAAATGTATTTTATCATTTTGTAATAAAAAAGAGTTTGTTTCTTATTCTTAGTTTCAAAATTATGAACATTCATAAAATATTTAACAATCTTAATTGATAAGTTATGAATTATTGTATAATGTTTCATCCACCCCTACTAGTGGGCCCTATGTCCTCTCACTGGTCCACCCCTATCCGACGGTCAGAACGTTATTCCGGAGGCTTGAAAGTCATGATATACTGACTCTCCAATCACCACGTGACTATTTTCCGCGTTTTTGTCTCACTCACACAGTACCGTGAATGACATTTCGGTAGGTCACCCATCCTTTGACAATTCTGGCTCAAACATATTTAACCCTGAGTTCTCTCTAGATGGGCAACAGAAAATGTAAATGCATTTTGGTGACATAGGTAGCCAAACTAATTTTTTTAATCTCTCCACATCAGTTTTCATTATCTTAAAAAAGTTTAATAAATGACTTATTTAATTTGAAAGATCAATATTACAAAATAAAAAGAAAATTATAATTTCTCTATAATAATAAAGTAAGGTTTCTCCGAAGAAAAAATTTAAGAGGTTATCATGTGTACTCCAAAATTTTAACATTTTATTATTTTTTCACTTTATTTATTTGTATTTAATTTAATGGTTCAGTGCACTCCTGACCTGACAAGACATGACTGTTTGTTTTGCCTACAACGATCCATCAGTCGATTGTCTCTATACCGAGTTGGAGGACGACTTCTCTACCCTAGTTGTAATATAAGGTACGAAACTTACCCCTTCTACAACGAAACCGCCATTAGAACACCACCACCACCGCTGCTGGCTCCTGTGTCCACTCCTTAACAGCAACTGGACTGCTCCTCCACTGCTTATTTCACCACTACCTGATCAGAACATTGGCTTTCCTCTAAAACATGTTTCAGTGCAACTTTTCTTTTGAGACATGAACCATTTATGATTAAAGTCTAAAACAGTGGTTCATATGTAATTTGTGGTAATATGTTTCCGTGAAGAACAGGAAAAGGCGGAAAGTTCTTTGTCAAAATCATTGCTGCTGTTGTTCTAATCACTTCCCTTTTTCCTTTTACCGTAGCTGTGTTTATTGTCCGCGCTAAGAAAAAACGGACGACTTTTGAGACGGAACCACTTGCTGAAGGTAATAGTCTAAAAGACTACTTATTCTAGGTCGAAAGAATACTCTGCTTTGTTCTTATCTTAACTCAGCTGTTAAAATTGTTTCTACAGACGATGATGATATTACGACTGCAGGCTCACTTCAGTTTGATTTTAAAGCAATTGAGGCAGCAACAGATAAGTTTTCACTGAGTAACAAGCTTGGTCAAGGTGGATTCGGCGAAGTCTACAAGGTATTATTATACCATTGCATAAGTCTTACTCCATATATATTTATCTACACGTATAAATCGAATAATACATTAAGATAACGTGGTTAGAGTTTAGTGGTTAGAGATTTGAACCTTGGAAACGTTCTGAGTTGTGTAAACTGTTGTGAAAAACCTCATCACTCTCTCGGTTTAATTTGTTTTTAGAAATTCTTCAGTGGATACATGTTGTTCCTGTTCCGAATGAAAACCACAATAACCTGATTTGTTAGACATCAATACAAATCATATAACCTTCCATAATACTCTGTTTTTTCCCCTGTTTCTGAATCGAATCTCACACACAGATTTTGAGCGTTATGATGTATGGGATTCAGTCATAGATCACATTACCCGCACACAAAAAATTCTTGTACAGAATTTCTGAACAGAACAAACTCTAGTCATTAATTGTCTTCCCAACGTATACTAACTTCTATACAACTCCACTTGAGTAGTTCTTCATCTTTTGTCTTTCAGCAATTTCCATTCTTATGATTCTTTTATAAAATAAATTACTCTTGTAGAGTACATGTCCTAGTGGAGTACAAGTTGCGGTGAAGAGATTATCGCATAAATCAGGACAAGGTGAAAGAGAGTTTAAAAACGAAGTTGTTCTTGTTGTAAAGCTACAGCATAGAAATCTGGTTAGACTTCTCGGGTTTTGTCTGGACGGAGCAGAAAGGGTATTAGTCTACGAATATGTGCCCAAAAAAGCTTTGATTACTTCCTTTTTGGTCAGTTAAGTTAAGTTCTATATTTACCCTAAGATATAAATTCTATGACATTCTTTTATTTTAAAATTTTTAACACGAATGTGCACAGACTCTATGATGCAAAGCCAGTTAGACTGGACAAGACGGTACAACATCATTGGAGGAATTGCTAGAGTGATTCTTTATCTTCGTCAAGATTCACGACTCACAATCATACATCGTGATCTGAAAGCGGGCAACATCCTCTTGGACACTGATATGAACCACAAAGTTGCAGATTTTGGAATGGCAAAGATCTTCGAGATGGACCAAACCACGACAAATACGAAAAGAGTAGTTGGAACCTAGTAAGTCTTTCAATTCCATATACTGCATTTGGACGTGTAACATGCTTCAATCAACTCAAGATTTTAGTTTTTTCACAGCAGCTATATGTGTCCTGAGTATGCGAGGTATGGCAAATTCCCCGCAAAATCAGATGTGTATAGCTTCGGGGTCTTAGTTTTTGAAGTTATAAGCGGCAAAAGAACAATAGTCTCTATCAAATGGATACTTTGTACCGGAAAATTGGTTACATATGTGAGTATAGAGACTTAAGACTTCCAAATGTTTCACTTTATTCACATTCATTAAAGATCTAGTTATCAAATTGTTCAACAGACTTGGAGACTATGGAGTAGTGAGTCACAGTTAAAGCTCGTGGATCTATCCTTTCAGAATAACTATCAAATAGAAGAGGTTACCAGATGCATTCATATCGCTTTACTATGTGTTCAAGAAGAAGCTGAAGATCGTCCAACCATGTCAGCTATCGTCCAGATGTTTACTACTAGCTTAATCTCTCTTGACGTTCCTCAACCACCTGGTGTTTTCTTCCAGAGTAAACATGAACAAGTAGGAGGAGTGGGTCCATCTATGGACGCTTCTGCTCTATGTTCAGTCGACGATGCTTCCATTACTTGTGTAGCTCCTCACTGATGACAAAACTATTCCTAAGTTGTGATATATGGTTCTAAACTTGTAAATTAAGCATCGACTATGAACAAAGATTCATCTAAGTTAAACTTTTTCCATTGATAATTTATTTATGTGCATGGCAAGTAAGAAAATGATACTCTGTTTTTAAAGCTTGGTTCTCTAAATAAGGATTCGTCTCAGTGCACTTCGGTACATTATGCTTAACATAACTTATGTGCTTGTGCGGAAGGCTGCTTGTTAGTCTATTAGCAAAGATATCATTTCCTTTTTTAACCAAAGATGATGATTAGGATAATTAGGGTGGTTCAGCCATGTTTCGGCAGAGGCAAAAGAAATAGATATTATCAAACATATGATTTCAACAGGAAATATATGCAGAGCATTCTCATGTTGTTTTTCGCTTCAAAGTTTTTAGCTCGACGCAGCTTCTATAATGACAGTGATGATAAAGATATGTCACGTTCTGAAATATTTTATACGATTGTTATGGTTACAAGTGAAAATATACAAGACAAAGAATTGATATGAAATGACGCGTCCTTGTAAAGCATTTTTTAGGATTATAAGAAAATGTTTATGACTTAAAATGCATTGAAAAAGTGATGATAAATATATGTGGCTCTCCTAAGCATTTTATAGTCTTGTTAGTATTATAAATGGTAGGTTAAAAATTTGAAATGACACAACATTTCAATTTTTTTTCTAGAATTATTAAAAGCGGTTATAACTAAACTATATACATAACTAAAAGTTATGATAAAAGTACAATTAATCAATGCATTTTCTTTGATTGTTAAGAAGTATAAAACAAAATAACGATGATAAACGTACGCAAAACCTGACAAAATTTCTTAGATATAAACTTGATCTTTCAAAACATATTTTAGAAATTGTTGAAAATAGATATAAGTGAAACGCTACATAATTAAAAATTATGACTGAAAAATGCGACCCCTCGAAAATTTTTTAAAATATTATAATTAATAGGTTAACATTTAACCAAAAGATGCTTATACATTTGTGCATATCTAATCTATACTATTAAAACATGAAACATTATAGAAAAAACCTTTAATCATGTATTATATTACATGTAATGCCACAGTCTTTTAGTGAATTTTCAAATATTCATTAAGGGTATTTTAGTTAAATGATATATTCCAATTATGATTAAAATTTAAATCAAAACTAAATTGAAACCAAATCATATCATATCTTTTTAAATCGCAGAATATCTTTTTTTCTTAAACCATTAAATCTGTCTAAATAATTATAGAAATAACATTATCTCTACTAAACATATTTCCAAACAATAAAATAATTAAATATGTATCCAAATAATCTAAAAATAATAGTTTTTACTTTCCTAATTAATGAAAAACGAAATTGAAAACAAAAACATATATATTAAATTAAAAAATATAATGATAAATATAATTAAATAATTTAGTAAATTAATTATTTTTAGAAATCATAAAATCAAATTTGATAAACATACATATAAAACAACATGAGTAAATATATTTTTGAACATATTTCAACTAACAATGAAAAAAAAATCAAACTTATTAATATTAATAAGTGTCTAATTTATAAAATGTAAATTATTAATTTTCAAAAATAATTTAAAATAGGCTGATATATTTTTAACTCAATAAAATTTAAACATTAAAAATGGGTCAATATATATATAGAGTAAACTGTGTTAATGTTTTTACAATTACAGATTTTTACAGTTTCCATCAGAATATGTAAAAGATTTAGACAATTGCAAAATGCGTTAAAAAATTAATCAACACGTTTTGATTATAAAAAAACATTAAAATAACTAATAAAAGACAAATTTAATAGACCGATTATCATATTTAAATTTTCATAAAATTGTAATTATTATTATATAAAATATATAATTAGTTATAAAAATTATTTTTTTTTAAAAAAGTAATAGAAAAAATTATATAGTTTTATCATATACTTTAATATAAAACTATCATCACATCTCAAATTATAAGTTACATAAATATATCTTTCATATAAAGTCAAAAATAGAAAAATAAAAATCAATTAAATAATATCATCCACTCTCAAAACATATTAAAAATAAAAAAAAATATTGATAAGTAAGTAAAACTGTTAGCATATATTGAATTTTGAAATTAATAAATAAATATTATTCAAAAAAAAAATAAAGAAGCAGAAAATTCCCGTCCTTAAGGACTGGCCGAAATCTAGTATATTATTAAATTAAAAACTTTCATACAGGCTACACTAGATGATTGTATGACTAACTAATTTTCCACATTAATTTTATACAGCCAATACATTGCAAAATCATTACACATACACATGACTGACAAATGGATTACTACATACTAATACTTTGTTAATAAAAAGGAAAATGGTGAATATTTCCAATAATTGCTTTGACTTCTATTGCTAGCAAAAAAATAATCAAAATTTCCTATAAATATATTTTCATTTTTAGTGTTTTTGTAACTGTTATGGTGTCAATAATTGAAATTTCCTATTTAAGTATTCATTTTCATTTTTCACCTCCTTCTCTGTCATCCAAATTATTTATTTTAAAGTGAAAATTATAAAAACATTTGTTGTATGCATTCATCTTTTATATTAAGTTTTACATAGCATTAATCATTTCTTAGAAAATTCTAGTATATAATGATTCTGAGATATCATCAATAAAACTATTTTAAAAGAAGAGGGTTCACACAAAAAAAAAAATCTCCAGAAAACATATCTGATTGGTTTTGGCTTTCTACTTGTGATGAGTAGTTTGTTTTGTTAAATAGCCCAAACACACCCAAACATTGGTCTGGTGGGATAAACAGCATGTACACATATATGCAATTATAATAAATAGTTCAAGTAATTTTTTTCTCTTGCATAGTTTATGTAGTTTTATGTTGGTAAATTTTCTAATTTTTTTGTCTCTATAGTTGAATTACTTTTGGAGTTATCTGGTTGAATCAATTGTTAGGTTTCAAGAATTCATAATTCATGTATCGAATATGGTATGAAAGGGGTTTAGAATGGATAACAAGGATACAAAATATCCAAAATATTTTTTGTTCTTTCTTTTGGTAGTTTAAAAAATTGCAATGTTTTTGGACAAGTATAATTTGATATGTTTGAGTTTCTGGTTGATTTGTTTATAGATGTGAAAAAACTAGGTTGCTTAAGTTTGAGATGATTTTTAGTATAGAAAAAGCGTAAACTATGTGTTTACAAGATTATATAAAACAAAACAAGTGAAAATATGTTTACTTTTTTCTTTCAAAACATTAATAAAATATTCAAAAAATCGTTCTAAATTATGAAAGAGGGGCACAAGGTAAATATCAAAATTTTTGAGTGTATGTATGACCATATCGCCTTATGGATAGCTAATTTTTCTACCATACTTGTTATGTTAAAAAAGATCTATATGAACTGGAAAGTGTTATCTGCTAAAATAGCTAACTAACAAGTTATTTAGGAGATATTTGTAAGTTACTCTATGTACTAATTATATGCTTAAAGTCTAAAGCTCCTAAACCGTAGTTGTGTTTAAATGAGATTTATGTTTTATTATTTTTTTTTCTTTTTCTTTTTCAGATTTAGATTTTTAGTTTTTTGATTTTTGGGTTTTAGAGTAAAGTATTGTTTTTTTTCAATTTTCATAATAAGTTTTTAGATTATTGTTTAAAGTTATTTTTATATTTATAGGAGTTTTAGTATTTTTTTTTCCTTTTGAAACTCAAAACAAATTAATCTATATTCTAGTTTTGGCTTATCATAATCAAACCATTTTTTGGACAGGATATTTATATATAAGGTGAAGAAGGATAAGTGAAACTTGTAGTGCAATGGTTTTATCATCCATTTATTGGGTTTTTAGTTTTCTCATGTTTCACGAAAACCTTTTTCAAATTTTAATTGAGTAATAAAATGGTTCCTTACAAAACAAAAAAAAATATAACATATTTCAAAACCACTAACAGCATGGCGTAATTCAAATTGTAGTGTTATTATTCATATATCTTTCAGTTAGATTTATCAATGAAATGAAGAAATAATATAATTAAAGATGAGTTAAGTTTAAAGGCAAATATTGTATTATGTTGTTATCATCAAACAAACATAAAAATAGTTATATTTTAAAGATATTTGATATTGTAATGTTAGGTTGATGCCAATATTCGTGTTTCCTAATAATTCTAACTAGATTCCTACCTGTCCTTAAAGACAAAAATTTTGGTCTTCTTTATTTTTAATATTTTTTAAAAATAATATGTATTTACAATTTTAAAATTTTAATATATACTAACCGTTTTGCATTCTTATGAATATTTTATATATTTATAATATGTTTTGAGAGTGAATGATATTGTTTAACTGATTTTGTTTTTTTATTTTTGACTTTATATGAAAGATATATCTGTGAAAGTTTTATTTTAAAGTATATGATAAAACTATATAATCTGTTATAATAGTTTTTATAAAAATATTTTATAACTAATTTTATATTTTTTTATAATTATAATTATAATTTTATGAAAATTAAAATATGATAATATGTCTATTAAAATTTTCTTTTATTAGTTATTTTAATGTTTTTATAATCGAAACATGTTAATTAATTTTTAACCCACTTTGCAATTGTCTAAATATTTTACATATTCTGATGGAACAAAGTATAAAAATTTGTAATTGTAAGAACATTACCCCTTTAACTATATATATATATATATATATATATTTATATTGACTAATTTTTAATGTTTAAATTTTATTGAGTTAAAAATATATCAGCCTATTTTAAATTATTTTTCAAATTTTCAAATTTATATTTTATAAATTAGACACTTATTAATATTAAGTTTGATTTTTGTATTGATTTTTTTCATTTTATTGTTAATTAAAATATGTTCAAAAATATAGTTACTCATGTTGTTTTATATGTATGTTTATCAAATTTGATTTTATGATTTGTAAAAATAATTAATGTACTAAACTATTTAATAATATTTATCATTTGATTTTTTATTTTAATATATATGTTTTTGTTTTTATTTTTGTTTTTCATTAATAAGGGAAGTAAAACCTATTATTTTTAGATTATTTGGATACAATTTAATTATTTTATTGTTTGGAAATATATTTAGTAGAGATAATGGTATTTCCGTAATTATTTATAGAGGTTTAATGGTTGTTTAAAATTACATTTCTGCGATTTAAAAAGATATGATATGATTTGGTTTCGATTTAGTTTTGATTTAAATTCTAATCATAATTGGAATATATCATTTGACAAAAATTCCCTTAATGAATATTTGAAAATTCACTAAAAGACAGTGGCATTACATGTAATATAACACATGACTAAAGGTTTTTTCTATAATGTTTCGTGTTTTAATTGTATAGATTTTACAATTGTCGGCTGAATTCATGATTTTTAACTCAAGTTCCCAACAAAAGCTCAACCTTCACAACTATGACACGCATACAGAGGTTGTTCACCAAAGAGATGTTGGCCATGCTATGGAATCAGGTGTCGATCAGAAAAGATGAAAACATTGTCAAAGGTTGTGAAGTCGAGCACTGAAAAAACGGGGAGAAAGCAACAAAAGCGGAAGAATGAAAGTACGAATGAAACACTGGTGAAGAAGAAAAAAGATTTATAATGGAATTCAGAGGATAACGCGCAGCTAAGTGGTAAATTGATTAAGTTTATTGGTGAGGGTGAAAAGAAGAAATGTCATTATGAAAAAATTGAATTTCATTGCAAAAAATATGCATTGGTAAGTTTTATTTTGCTTTATGGTTTATTAATTTTAAATATAGGATGGTTTATAACAAGTTTTGTCGTATTAAATTTTTTTTAAAACCTACAAAGAAGAATATGGATAACATATATATATTTTTAATTTTTTTAGCAAAACATTAAAAAAATATGCAAAGAATAAAAATAGCAATTTTTCATAAAAGTAAACAAAATTTAACCAAAAATGAGTAACAAAATGAAAAAAATTACTTATTATTATTATTCATATTTGAGATATTAAAATCTATATAGATAATTATTAATTTCATTTACAAGTAAAAATGTAACAATATAAAAATCACAAAATAATTAATTTATAATGATACCCATAAATTTTAGTTTCGATAACTTAAGCCACTGAAAAGGCATGAACACTACTTTAATTTTTGAATGTTTTGAAAATTCTAAAATGTTATTAAGTAACATAATTATATACATATATATATACCTATATATATATATATTTATATATTTATTCTAACTGTTTAGGTTTCAACTTATTACTAGCTATAATTTGTTTTTAGCATAGGAGGATTCAGTGCTACTAGCTCCTGAGAATGCAAACCGAAAGCCCTACGTTACGATTATAAAGGTTAAAAAAGAAAAAAAAAAGAATTATTCTATATTCTAATTTTGCCTTATCTTATCCAAACCACATTTTGGATAGGATATTTACATACAAGGTGAAGAAAGATGTGTGAAACTTGAAGTGCAATGGTTTTATCGTCCAGAAGATGTAGAAAAAAAAAATATTCGAAACTGGAAATCTAAAGATGCAAGAGATATCTTTTACAGTTTCCATCAGGATGAAGTTGTTGCTGAATCAGTAATTCACGGTTGCCTTGTGCATTTTTTGCCAGAGAATAAGCAAATCCCAAACCGTAACGAGCATCCTGGTTTTATTGTGCAAAAGGTTTATAATATTGTTAAGAAGAAGCTGTGGAAATTCACTCACAATAACTTTAACGAGCAGCAAAAGTGTGAGATTGATTTTCTTGTAGGAAAGACGATTTCACGAATTGGTGATCTTCCAAACTTTGAGAATGAGCAAAAGACTTTGAAATCAAGGCGAAAACAACTTGTTAAGAAAAGGTTAAAGAAGATAAACTAAACCCTGACATATGGTGAATGGTATTTTGGTTTTCTTTGTTTATCTAAATATCCAAACAGTCTTTACTAGAATTTAACTTTTAAGAGATGATGCAGATCATAATCTTGTATTTTTTTTTCTTTTCTTTTTTCATAGAGATTTATCATCTGAAATTTCAATTATTAAAGTTTAAGTGTTTTCTAAACTGTTGTTGATAACATTTGTAATTTGTTTATCTATTCTCTATTATTTTTTCTTTTATTTATAATGTTTTATTTTCAAGTATGTTAGAGATTATAACCTCTTATATAAACCTTCAATTATTAAAGTAAAATAAATTAAGACTGTCAGTGGTGACATGTGGCAGCATACACTCAATCGAACTATAAACTTAGAAACAATATGAATCAATGGCAAGCTTTTCATGTTTTTTTTTGGGGATAATTTTCTTTCAGTTAGAACAAACAAAGAATTTGCAGATTATTATGTTTTTCTTACCTAGACATTTTAAAAAAAAATTAAATATATGTTATATCAACTAGTTCAAATTCTTTAATGATTATTTTAAGAATAATTGTTTTTAATGGATTGTTTGGAATTTCTGAAAAGCTAGAAATGATAAGATATTCTCCAATTTGGATCATGATCTACATTAGGTTCTTGAGATTGCAGATAGATAACCAATGCTATGGTAAGAAACAGAATTAGCTGAATCCAATAGAAAAACTTTATATGACATTTTTCATTTAGTTATACCGATTCAAAAGAATGTTGATGTTATATACATTAATTTTGTTACTTTTCTCCATAGTCTCCAAGTCTAGTGAACAAGTTAAAAGGAAACCGTTACCTATGTTTTGCTTTGTTATAAAACTAATCAGGAAGCTCAATGAAGTGGTAAATATACCTTGTAAACTTCTCCAAATCCAACTTGACCTAGTTTGTTACTTTCAGAAAACTTATTGGTTTCTTCTTCAACAGCTTTAAATTCAAACTGCAATGAGCCAGCGGTTGTAATATCATTCCCACCTGCAAAATCATATTTTTAGTTAGCATTAAACTCCATATATAACTTTCTAAGTTGCAAACACTAGTGTATTCTATAATATTTTACCATCATCTGCAGTTGCTGTCTCATAAGTCTTCTTCACTCTCGTTGTTATACGGAAGCTAGAAACAACTAAAAAAAGAAGAACATAGACAGCTAGTGGCACAACAATTGGTATGATTATAACTCGCGAATTTCCACCTTTTCGTGCCAAAGTATGAGACCAGACATATTATTTATTTATTAATATGCATTAGGCTCAATAAAGGTAAAAAATGGAAAAGTTCATATCCTGATAATTTAACCCAATATATATATAGAAATCTTATTTTCTATTTTTGAATAAATATATATATATATATATATATATATATATATATATAAATCTTATTTTCTATGTTTTAATATTAAATACTATATACATTTATTTTGTTATAAATTATAAGAACAAAAGGAAATTTTTATAAAAATATTGAAGTGTATTTGACATAATATGATACATGATCTACTAATTTTTTTATTAATATGCATTAGCCTCAATAAAAGTAAAAAAAAATTGAAAAATTCATATGCTAATAATTTATCCTAGTATATATAGAAAATCTGATTTTCTATGTTTGAATATTAAATACTATATACATTTATTTTGCTGTAAATTATAAGAAAAAAGGAAAGTTTTTTAAGAAAATAATGAAATGTATTTGATATAATAAGATACATGATCTCCTTTTTTTTGTTACTTCTTAATATTCATTAGCCTTAAGAAAAGTAAAAAATGGAAAAATTCATATCCATATAAATTAACCCAATATATATAGAAATCTTATTTACTATGTTTGAATAAATAATTAAATAAATATCTAAGATCAATTTTAATAAATAAGTAAATAAATTCATATATAGAAAAACAGATATATATATATTCTATCTTTTAATATTAAATACTATATACATTTATTGTAAAAATCTTTTTTTTACTAATAAATCCCTTTTAGACCATTTTACATGTCTTGTTTCAATATCTTAAATATTTAACTGGATATTTTACTTTTCTTAATACATAATCCAAAAAATTAAGAAGTGTTTATCTTATAATTTGTGGTTTGTGTTGCTGTTGTTGTATCATTGGCATTCAAAACCACATAATAAATATTGCTGAGAAAAATAAATTTCTTTCATATTAAAATAATTTGTACATGTTAAATCTTAAATAGATTGAAATATGTAAAAAAAAAAAAATTCGATACAATTGGATAATATAATACTTTTAAATGAAGTTTATGCGAAAAAAATGTCAAAATTTTGAGCTGGTTAACAACTGTTAAGAGGCATCAATAAAAAGATAAGATGATGGATTATAAATTGTAAATCTTCAAAGACACTTACTTCTATGCTCTCATAAACAATCTTCATCTCTCTTGCTTTCTCTACCTCTCGCTTATTATTCATTCTTTTGATCTGTCAATATCCCAAGACCAATGAGTGATAACTCTCATCCGTCAAGAGGAACACCACATGTGGCTTCTCCCCATCCTAAGCGTCCCTACAAAGCACTTCTCATAAGAGCTCAAACGCCTGAACCACTTGAAGAGACTTCAACGGATAATGAAGCAACCGGTTCCCAGGAGTTGGAAATGAACCCGAGGCAAAAAAACAATCCTGCGAGAAAAAGCCCTTACACAGCTCTTCTCATCAGAGCTCAGTCACCTGAACGAGCTGATGAGGAAAAATATTATCAGAGAGATGAGCCAAACAAGAGGAAAAAAAATGCCAAGGAAGAACAGTGCCCCTAAAAGAATCATTATCGAGGAGCCAGAAGTGTCGCAAACAGTTGCAAGAATCGTTTCCCAGCAGCCAGAAGTTAACCAGACAGATGCAAAGCCGTGCAACAGTGTCTGATCATAGAAGTCCAGTTCCGCAAAGAGTTCGACAGAATAAAAGTAAGCCGAAGTAGAAACTATCTTCCACATTCAGTTCTTATCCATTATTTTCTCGAATAATTGTTAATAACAAAAAAAAAAAGAAATCTCCAATAATTATTGTAATCTACTTTTTTTTGTAATTGTAATCTGCATGTCGAGGACTTTTAATTAATGTTTTTGTTTGAACCTCAATCCTCTTTAATTTTGCTTGTCATCATATCACATAGACTGGTGTTTATCCCCTGACTATATTTTCTATTTCTTTACACTTATGATGCGTGTTTTTAAGAGAGAAAAATACAAAAAACCTTTGAAACTATCAAATGTATGTAAGATTAACTTCGATCTATAGAAAGTAAAAAACTCCTCCATTTAATCAAAAACTGCAATTTGTTTGCCTGGACAAACACCGTTTATTAATTAATAGAAGAAAATTTAAAAATATATAATTTCAGATACACATAAACGACAAATAATTTGCAACTAACTTGTTGATTTGGAGAGGTGTAATTGGCAAAACATTTAGATGAGGCTTAAGCTTTGTCAAAAAAATGTATAGGTAACCTTCATTGTATAGTGATGAAATGATAAGTTCTTGAATTTAAACACGAAAGTTTGAACCATAAAACAGAAATCATGTTGCAAAGTGCAAACTTGGTTTCAATAAGAATAGATGATACGATCAAATTTATACAATCAAATAAGTTATTAACACTAAAGTGAACTGAAACTTATTGAAAACAATGATAATACATTTTGATTTATAAATGCTTAATTAATCAAATTAAAAATCAGTAAATATCAAATCAAGTGGAGTAAATAGAAACGCAAAATTTGATTTTAAATTAAGACATTTCTAACTGGTAAAACACTTAAGATAAAACTAAAGTTTGAGTTTGTTAATTATCTAAGGTTTAGGGTTGAGATTTTAAAATTTAAGGTTTAGATTTTAAAATTTAAATGATTGATTATACTAACGTATTATTACTGGAAATATGTATCATGTTTATGTTAAGTAAAGTTTCAAAAGTAAATTCTTTGGTAAGTACATAACTTCTTCAAATCATTTTACGGGAGTTTTTCAGCTTGAGTTCATCAATTATCTAGGGTTTAGAGTTTAAATTTTAAGATTTAGGATTTCGATTTTATGATTTTAAAATTTAAGTTACTTATTACGTTAAACTATTTAAAGTCTGTATATAATGTACTGTTGCTGAAAATATCAAATCAAATCCAACAATATTTTGAAGAGAATAGTTTTATGGTCGAAAAGAGTATAATTGACCGGGAACACTATATACTTAACACCTTTTTCGTGGGCATTATTTAAAATAATATTTCTCATCAAACAACCAAGTGCTTTTTTTTTTATTATTTGATAGATCATGCATATGAGATGACCTCTTTATGAACTAGGTAGACCGAGACTCCATGTACGTACGATTGATTCTAGAACCACAATTATGTATTTGATGGTGGACCGGTTGTAAATTATATAAGCATTTATTTGCAGACAATTCAAAACGAGAGACCAGTTACATCAGACTATAATAATCTGCTGCGACCTCAAAGAAAGTAAAATCCTCCTATATTCTGATATGAACCAAAAAAATTGTAGATATTGGAAATGCCAAGATTTTTTGGTTTATGGAACGAGCTTGTCTTTAACGAGGAGCTACAGAAGTAATGGATGCTTCATCGATGGAACAGAGAGCAGACTTATCCATTGATGAACATGCTTGTTCTTGCTTACTTCGGAAGAAAAATCCTGGTGGTCTAGGCACAGCGAGCAATCAAGCTAGTAGTAAGCATTTGGACGATTTCTGACATGGTTGGACGATCTTCAGTATCTTCTTGGACACATAATAAGGTGATATGGATGCATCTAATTATTTCGTTGCATTGACTGTTCTCTAGAAAGGATAAATCCACGAGTTCTAGTGACAATCTACGGTTTCATAGCCTCCAAGCTATTGAACATTTGAAGACTTTAAATCTTGGTGATCGTTTTATAGAGCAGACAAATTTGTAGAAGTGTTCATACTTACATATGTAACCAAGTTTCTGAAACTACCATCCATCTCATAGAGACTGCTGTTCTTCCTCCCGCTTATAATCTGAAGAACTAATACTCCGAAACTGTAAACATCTGATTTCATTGAAAATTGGCCACACCTTGCATACTCGGGGGACATGTAACCACTGAAACAATACTATGCTGAGAGTTAATAGAAGCATAATCCAGTCTGTGTACATTCAATTCATGGAAAGAGCAAACCTTATTAGGTTCCAACTACTCTTCTCGTATTTGCTTCGGTTTGGTCAATCACGAAAATTCTTGCCATTCCAAAACCTGCAACTTTGGAGTTCATATTAGTATCTAAGAGGATGTTACACGCTTTGAGATCACGATGTATGATTTTGAGTCATGAATCTTGATGGAAATATAAAATCCCTTTAGCAACTCCTCCTATGATCTTATACGTCTAGTCCAATCCAACTGGCTTTGCATTGTAGAGTCTGCACATCCATTATAAGAATATATTAAAAAAAATGTTTCTTTTTGGCTATTATTAGCATTGGTTTAACTTACCAAACAGGAAGTAATCAAAGCGTTTGTTAGGCACATACTCGTAGACAAGTATCTTCTCTTCTCTCTCCATACAGAACCCGAGAAGCTTAACCAGATTTTTGTGCAGAAGCTTTACCACAAGAACGACCTCATTCTTGAACTCTTTCTCGCCTTGTCCTGATGTTTTCGAAAGTCTCTTCATGGCAACTTGCAATCCATTAGGAAGTGTCCCCTAAAACAGAGTGAATCAAACAGAATTGTCACCTCATATGAATCTCTTATGCAACTAATCAAGAACCTCAATGAACTGGTAATACCTAGTAGAATTTTCCGAATCCACCTTGGCCGAGTTTGTTATATATCAAAAACTTATCTGTGGCAGCTTCAATAACCATAAAATCGAACTGCAGTGAGCCTGCATTTGTAATGTCATCCTCATCAGCAAAATAATAAATAATTAAGTGTTAAAGAATCTATAACGCCCCAACCGTCCCTACCAATGAGCCCCAATATCTTCTCACTAGGCCCATGGGCCGGCCCACCCCTGTCCGACGGTCGGAACGTTAAACGAGAGGTTTGAAAGTCGTGATATACTGACCCTGCAATCATCACGTGACCATTCCCCATGTTTTGGCCTCAGTCACACGGTACCGCGAAGGACTTCCCGGTAGGTCACCCATCCTTTGACTACTCCAGCTCAAACACGCTTAACCCTGTAGTTCTCTCTGGATGTGCAACCGAAAAGGTAAGTGTACTTTGGTGACATAGGTAACCAAATCAATTCTTTTAACCTCTCCGCATATACCAGAAATCGGGGTGTTACAATTCACCCCCACTCACAGAGCGCAACGTCCTCGTTGCACACCACGATAGGTCCTAAGACGCCTCCCAGGTCAGGACTGGGACGACAAACAAGCTCTGATACCACTTATAACGCCTCAACCGCCCCTACCAGTGAGCCCCCATGTTTTCTCACTAGGCCCATGGGCCGGCCCACCCCTGTCCGACGGTCGGAACGTTAAAAAAAGAGGTTTGAAAGTCGTGATATACTGACCCTGCAATCACCACGTGACCGTTCCCCGTGTTTTGGCCTCACTCACACGGTACCGCGAATGACTTCCCGATAGGTCACTCATCTTTTGACTACTCCAGCTCAAGCACGCTTAACCCTGGAGTCTCTCTAGATGTGCAACCGAAATGGTAAGTACACTTTGGTAACATAGATAGCCAAATCAATTCTTTTAACCTCTCCACATATACCAGAAATCGGGGTGTTACAGAATCAGCTCTATAAAACTTTAAGCAGCACACACACATACTTTTCCTGCCAAAGTATTAGATCAGACATGACACATGCTTTCTCAAATCTTGAATGTCTCAACCTAAATTAAAATTCCACGAGTCAAGTAAATAAAAGTATATATTTAACAAAGAGATTTTACCATGCGGTAGTGGAGGAGCTGTAACCGCGGAGAAACTAAAACCGGCAGCGATGGAGAGACAGTTGTCACCAAGGTTTCATTGTAGAAAGGGTAAAGCTCGTACCTTACAACTCGGGACAAGAACTCTTCCTCCAACATTGTTGAAATATAAGTCCTTGATGGATTGTTGCAGACAGCTTACACAACCTTCACTTGACAGATCAGGATTGCCCTGAACCGATGCATAAAGTGTATGGGACGAAGTGAAATCCGACTAGTGAACCGCAAATTTCTTTGTTGTGCTATTAGCTGCTTCCGTTGCAGACTTACCCCTTCTACAACGAAACCGCCATTAGAACTCCACCACCATCTCTTCTGGCTCTTGCGTCCACTCCTCAACAGCAACTGGATTCAGTTCTTCCACTGCTTATTTCACCACGACCTGGTCAGAACATTTTCTTTCCTCTAAATCATGTTTCAGTGAACTTTTCTTTTGAGACATGAACCATTCATATGTAATTTGTGGTAATCTGTTTCCGTGAATACAGGAAAAGGCGGAATGTTCTTTGTCAAAATTAGGGATGTTAAAATGGGTAAGCCCAACCCATTTAGACCCACCCCATTTAAAACCCAGCCCATTTAAAGCCCGAACCCGTTTAAACCCATTTAATTTAAGGTCTATTAGGGTTACCCATTTAAGCCCGCGTATCCATTTAGACCCGCGAAAAAATCTCAAAACCCATTTAGACCCGTTTAATGTCTTTTTTTAGTGCAAAAAATCAAAAAAAAATTTAAATGGGTTTCGCGGGTACCCATTTAGTAAATGGGTTTTATATGGGCTTTTTTATTTAAACCTTCTAACCTAAATGGGTCTAAATGGGCATTTATTTAGATTAAATGCCCATTTAAAACCCACTTAAAAAGCTCATTTTAACATCCCTAGTCAAAATCATCACTGTTGTTGTTCCCGTCACTGCGGTTTTTCTTCTTTTCGTAGCTGTGTTTATTGTCCATGCTAAGCAAAAACGGACGACTTTTGAGACGGAACCACTTGCTGAAGGTAATAGTCTAAAAGACTACTTGTTCTAGGTCGAAAGAATACTCTGCTTTGTAGCTCCTCGCTGAAGACAAAACTATTTCTAGGTTGTGATATATGGTTCTAAACTTGTGAATTAAGCATCAACTATGAACAAAGATTCATCAAAGTTAATTTTTTCTGTTGTTAATTTATGTATGTGCATGGAAAGTAAGAAAATGATACTCTGTTTTATATAATTAAAAGTAAAGAAAGCAAGTTGGGACAAAAAAAAAATATTACGGCTAAAATACACAAATCCGATAAAATATATGCATATAATAAAATAAGGTTTCTCTCAAGAAGAGCTACGAGAGGTTGTCATTTATCATCCAAAGTTTTAATATTTTGTTATTTTCCTCATTCTATTTATTTGTATTTGATTTAATGAAATTTAATTTATCTTAATTTATTCACATTCAACACATAGTACATGTATTGTATCATTTTTGTACTAAAAATGAGTTTGTTTCTTATTCTTAGTTTTAAAATGATGAACAATCATTAATATTAAACAATCTTAATTGATAAGTTCTGAGCTATTGTTTACTAATAAGTAAAATATAATATATTAAACATGAGTTTGTTTCTTATTCTTAGTTTTAAAATATGATATATTAAAAAAAAAATTAACTACATGAGATGATTCAAATGACTAAATCATTATATTAAATTTTGAATTAACAATCTTCAATATGATCACATAATTAACTTTATACTACACAAATTAAATGTATTTTATCATTTTGTAATAAAAACGAGTTTGTTTCTTATTCTAGTTTTAAAATTATGACCATTTTTATAAGTTTGAATTATTTTTTATTAATAATTCAAAAATAATATATTAAATTTTTTCAGTAACTACATGGGATGATTCAAATGGCTAAATTATTATATGAATTTAGAATTAACAATCTTTAATATGATCACGTAATTAAATTTATAGTTAACATATTATATTTTACATTTACATTAACCAAAAAAGCCAATACATAATTTAGATGTTAACATCCGCTTGCAAATATGAAAATCAAATAAGAATAGTATAAAAGATTTGATTAACTCCTACCTCACTTTTATTACATCAACGATGCAATATCATATACATTAACAAATTATTCATTACTATGTTTCTCAGACTGCTATAGATTCACAATATCTCAAAATATTAATGGAATTTAATAAGCATATTTGATATTAAAGTTCCAATCAAATAACTAGAGATAAAAAATATTAATTGCACAAAAAGAAGATAATGGTTGTTCTATATCTATGTAGAATCTAAAAACACAAATAAAATAAATATTTTTAACTTTTAGTTATGAATTTAATCATTAATTTATTACAAATTAGTCATATGATACAAATTATCTCTATCATAGAAATTAATTGATCTGATATTTTAAAACACTTTTAATATATAAAAAAATTATCTTAAAAAAAGAAATGATTTATTTAATTTTAAAGTTCAATATTAAGAAAAAAATAGAAAAATATAATTTCTCTATAAACGAATTCAAATTCATTCAAAAAAGGAAAAACCAAAATCATAAAATATTGAAATATATTCTTGAAATATTATATTTAAAACTGCGAGATATTGTTTTTTATTAATAAATTATTTTTATTAATGATAAAAGGTTATATTTGCATGTAAAATATAAAATGCAAAATAAAAATATATAAAATTCACTGTTTACTTCTAAATTAACTAAAAGATATCTAATTAAAAAATATCTGTGCAACGCGTGAACTATTCATAGTATACAATATATACCAATATACCATTTTTCCTCTCTCTCCCCTTTATCTTTTTTCTCTCTTTCCATATTTCTCTCACGATTTATGTTGATCTACTTTTCCACAATCCATAAATTTGTTATTATTTTGATTTCTTTTGGAACCCATAAATTTCCATAACCCATAAATTTTCCGGACCAGAAAATTTTCATCCTTTCTATTTATTCTCTTTATCCATAAATATAGTACATAAATGTATGAAATTTCTATATTTTCCTATAGATTTCACAGAATAATATAGAAAAAATATAAAATGTTATATACTATACTGTACAGTATATAAAATATTTGGGTTTGAGTTTAGTATTTAGAGTTTAGGGTGTAGTATTTATGGTTTAGGGTTTAGTATTTAAGGTTTAAGGTTTAAGGTTTAGGATTTGGGTTTGAGTTTTGTATTTAGGGTTTAAGGATTTAGTAAAATAGATATTCTATATTATGTATGTTTATGTAGAATGACTATTTGTTGATTAGCAACACTATTAACCAAATAGATAAATTCTTTTTTTTTTTTTAAACTTGATCATGTTAGATGCAGAAACAAAATTCTGGTTTTTTATAAGATTAGAAACTTTAATCAATCACTAATGTGAGATTGATGCAATATAAAAGATCAAATGGAGTATTGATATGATCCGTATAGAATATGAATTATTCTAGACCGTTTCACAAACCAAGATCTTCACTCCAAGAGGTAAATATAAGAATCCTTGGCACCAAACTGATCTGTGTAGCACCAATATTGGGGTTGATATTCCCAACACATGAGCTATCTTAAAACGTCTCAAATGGATTAGACGGTGGAACCGTTGAGTAAACTTGGTGTAGAACCCCCACAAAGGGCTTGATCCCTTTGCCTGATCTATCTTAAAACCTTGCCTTCCTCTTCAGTAGGTCGAATGGCCATTGTTTCCACTACAAGAAATAGGCTTTTCTTAGCATCTGAATAACTCTATCTAACTTTACCATAACGTTTTGAAAATCGCTGTATCAGCGTCAATCATAATAGGTCATGCACTTTAGATAGCGTTTTTTTGTTAAGCTATCGTATTTTTATATACAGTAGCGGTTATTTCTCGGCAATTAAATATTTTTATATGCAAGAATGTATATATATTATAACGACCATCATGTTTAGTTTCTCTATCCCATTGCATTGGCATACCTAATAGCAAGTGTCCAGCTTGCATTGGTACTACATCACAGACTACCTTATCTTGGTTCCTACCAATGCTAAAGGGAATGGTTACTTGTTCTTCGATCTTAAGTTGTACCTTATCATCTAGCCATCTCAGCCTATAAGGTTTCGGATGCTTAGTCTTATCTAATCCAAGTTTGTTCACCATATGAGCACAGCAACATTGGTGCAGGATCCCCCATCTATTATAATGTTACATACCTTGCCATGGATGGTGCAATGGCTGTGGAATAGGTTCTTTCTTTGGATGGTCTCCACTGGTCCAACGAGAACACTTAGGATCCGGCACGTGACAAGGAGCTCTCTACATCGGAGTGTTCAATGTGTCCATACTCGTCATTGGCCTCAAGCTCCGCCTGATCTTGGGACTCAATGTCTCCAATGACCCTTTGGTTTGGACACTCCCTTGACATATGACCCCTTCCTCGGCATTTGAAACAAGTGATGTCTCTAGCACGTTGTGGGTTAGCAGTCTTACCTTGTTTGGTCCTAGTGTCTTTGCTCAGCTCAGATGGGTTGCCCTTGAATCGAGAGTCTATCTCGATGCCTTTGCCCTTGTCTATAGGCTTGTTGTTTTTTGGAGTCCAAGTTACTTGCGGCTTACTCCTTGTTGTGGATTTCCTCTTTAGGTGTTACTCCACTTGTATATGCAAATGGAACAAGTCCTTGAAGTCCTGATAGACTTGCCTCTCCACCTTATGGCTGATCCGATCTTTCAGCCCGTCAAAAAATTGGGCCAAGATAGCTTCTTCATCTTCATTCAACTCCAAGCAGTCCCTTAATCACTCAAACTCCTCATAATACTCTTCTACGGAATTGCTTCTCTGCTTCAGGTTCCGAAAATGCTGTTGTAAGTCTCTATGAAAATGTGGAGGCACATATCTTTGCCTCATGATGTCTTTCATAGTTTGTTCCTCTTGCGGTCTGAGATTACTCTGTCCCACCAGATGAGAGCATTGTCAGTAAGTTGTGCCACGACTAGTGTTACTCGTTTTGGACCAGGATGGTTGTAGTAGTCGAAGATGTGGTCCATTCTCTTCTCCCACTCGAGATATGCCTCGGGTCTAGCCTTCCAGCGAAGTTAGGAGCCATCAGCTTGATGTCATTGTTGTTCATCCTTAGAGGTGGTGGTGGTGGGGTGAGGTCGTCGTCCTCTTCCTCCCAACTTGATCAGGGTATATCCTCCCTGTTGGATACGGGCTGCGCACCTCCTGAAAGGCCCAGCAAGAATTCGCCTCGGCCTTTTTAAGGTGTATCCTTATCCACTCTGGATAAGGATAAAAACTGCAAGAGGAATATTTGAAGGAAGATTCGCTTCTGAAGAGATAGAGATTTCGCCGCGGTAAAACTGGAAGGGATAAAGATAAACTCTTTTCAAAGGCTAAGGTCCGTGGAGAGAAGTTATAAATAGAGAAGGACTTTCACCAAGAAAGGCATAGGCAATTTTACACAACCCTTTGTAACTTATTAAATAAACTTTCATTCATCAATAAAACATCTCCTTTGATTATTCTCAAAACCCACAAACTTTGCTTGAAATTTACTAAGTACGAAGTAATAGTTCAACATTTGGCGCCGTCTGTGGGGACATTGAGGATAAATCAAGGAAGAAAAATCTTAACAATGGTTAACACACCACCTCCGGGAGATACTAATGAGGCCGACCCCGCAGGAACGCCAGTTACGCCTCCACCTCCCGATCCAATCGCGAACATGGAGAGGATATTGAACGATCTCACCAAAAAACTCGATCAACGATTTGCTGGAGTCGAGGCAAATCAAGCAGCTCAACGCGCCGAGTTGGAGAAATTGGGGACATCACAGACAGATACCGAAGGGCCTTACACCCCAGGACGGCGAAGAACTCTCGTCAATAACTTGTTCGGAGTCACTCCACAAGTTGATCATTCGGGACCCGACGCCGCGGCGAATACAGCTGCTACACAAGATGATCAGGCCATAACAGCGGCGACGCATCAAGTCATGTCCGAGGTCAGAATTCTGGAAAACGTTTCAGGCAGGAGTGCTGAGCTCGAGCTAGTATATAAACGACTCAACGATATTGGATCCCAAATTCATCGGGCCACCAGCTCAGCACCCGAGTTAGATTGAGTCCTAGAACAGACAAGGAAGACACCCTTTTCTTCCAAAGTAACAAACGTACCTCTACGCGATCATGGGAAGATAAAAGTCACATCTACTTTTTGTGGCAATGCAGATCCCCAACGTCACCTCCTGGCATTTGAGATTGCAATGGTTAGAGCACGATTTTCCAAAAATGAACGAGACGCGGCTTTCTGCCAATATTTCGTCAAATCTCTCGGAGGAGCGGCTCTAAACTGGTTTTCTCGCCTCGCCCCCGGGTCGATAGACAGTTTCGACGAGCTCTCAGCAGCATTCCTAAAACATTACTCGATGTTTATCATTCAGGGAGCCACGAGCGCAGATCTTTGGGCATGTGTTCAGGATGAACATGAATCCCTTCGTTCTTACATAGACCGCTTCAGAACTGTCATTTCCCGTATCGACGTCCCAGACTCAATCTCTCTAGTCGCCCTCCGGCGTGGAATGAAACCTGATATCGAGCTTTGGAAGGATATAAAACTTAATGAGCCTCGTAATCTGGAAGATGCCCTTCACCGTTCGGTCTTATATGCCGAGCTCGAAGAAGAACCAGCAGCATTCACCAAGAAGAAGCCTCCGACCGCGAAAGAGAAAACGCGCGAAGTTCATCAAGAGCCGCGGCAACATTATGACCGAGATGACAAGAGAGCATCAAATTACTACGTGGCGGATCATTCAAAAAATTGGAACAAGTACGTTCGACCAGAGGAAAAGCAAGTCTTTCGAAAAGAAGAGCCACACAATCCGGACTTGTATTGCATCTATCATAAAAGAACGGGTCATGACATATACACATGCCAGCATCTACAAAGGCACCTCTTCGCGGAATATACGAGCGGAAATATCGACCTTTCAGGACGCAATCGAGAAACTACGGACAAAACCGCCGAGGTCAAAAAGCAAGAGACTAGACCAAAAGAAGACGGTCGCGAGCAAAAACCTGAGAAAAAGGATCGCCGAGCCGACGACGATTCAAATAAACGACATCGTGATCGGGATGAAAACCTTCCGCTCCCGGAAGCACCACGACGAAAAATAAATATGATCATGGGAGGGCTCGTCGATTGCAACGATTCCGTCCGATCAGTCCAACGCCACGAACGACGGGCAGCAAGCGCTTCGAAATGGAGAGAACCTGATGGAAAATCTCCCAAAGATTATGCACTCTAAGTTGGAATTGGATAAGCTTTGCATCCAAGAAACCGTGAAGTCTCAAAGATCAAAGGATGTGGAGCGAATGGTCGCACAGAAGCTGCGGAAGACTTCTGATATACCGGTTGATCCCTTGGATATGACGCACCAAGACGGATCGAAGTGGATCGAAGGGAGCGTCAAGGGTTGCGGAAGACCCTTGGTATACCCACTCAAAGTCCTAGGATATGACGCACCTAGACGACAAAGAGGATTTGATCAATGATGTAACCCATCATGACCAGAAAATGAGATAACCTCTCAAAAATTTCCAAAAATAACAAAAAGACTTATTTTTATTCCTTGCACGAAATGGTGCTTAAATAGGTTATAATTGTGTTAAAAACAATGCAACCTAGAAACTAGAACAAAGACCATAGACTTTGACTGCATTAAACACTTTTTTGAATGACTCTTCAGTTCAATTGTCTCTTGGTCTTCAGTCCACGCCTGACCTTGTAGAATTGAGCTGAATCCACTTTGCTGGCTTCTCGGATGGACCATGTTTGTAGAAAAATTGGTCATGTAGCTTAATTCAACCTGGTTTGGTCGGAATTCTTCACTGAATGGTCGCAGGTCTCAATTCGCGTATGATTGGAATCACCCAATTTGAAAATGGCATAACTCCTTCATCTGAACTCTGTTTGAGCTGATTCTTCTTCGAGGAGCTTCGTATTTGAGCTGAGCACATTCTAAAAGTAGTTTTATGCATAGAAGCCTCGTGGTTAAGAAGATATGAACCGAAAATTGAACGTATGTCTTTACTGCCTCCCATTATTCTATCAGAACCCATCGAAGATGAAGAACAAATCACGTTCACTTCAAAAGATACCATCGGGCTAGATATGCCTCATAATGATCCGTTGGTCGTCGAACTATCAATCAACAACATCACCGATGTCAGTCGAATTCTCATAGATACGGGCAGCTCGGTTGACTTAATTTTCAAAGAAACCCTCCGGCAAATGAAGATCAGAGATGATCAAATCAAGATATGGCCTAAACTACTCACCGGGTTCACCAGCGAATCCACGACGACAGTTGGGACGATTAAACTACCAGTCCAGGTGGGAGGAGTGACAAAGTGGGTAAAATTTGATGTAATCGATCGACCAGCCATCTACAACGCCATCCTTGGAACTCCATGGATCCATTCAATGAAGGACATCACTTCAACATATCATCAGTGCATCAAGTTCCCAAACGGAGATGGGATCTATACGCTACGAGGTAGTCAGAAGATTGCTAGGTCTTGCTTCATTACCGAGCTAAAAATGCGCAGATCGACGACCTGTGTTATCGGCGAAAGCAGTTCTGAATTGTCACCGTCGCCATATGAGAAGCCAAAGCGTGACATCGTCATCCAAGTCAACATCGACGACGATCATCCGGAGCGGTGTGTTGGAATAGGGCCCGATCTTTCAGCAACTTTCACGGAAGAGCTCGTACAATTCTTGCGTAGCAACAAAACCACATTTGCATGGAGTATAAACGATATGAAGGGAATCGACCCAAAAATAATCAGTCATGAGTTAAATATCGATCCCACGTTCAAACCCATCAAGCAAAAACGGCGGAAACTCGGTGTAGAACGAGCTCAAGCAGTAAATGACGAGGTGGAGAAGCTTCTTCAAACAGGATCCATCTCCGAAGTGAAATATCCAGACTGGCTAGCAAACCCAGTGGTAATCAAAAAGAAGAACGGCAAGTGGCGTGTATGCGTCGATTTCACCGACCTCAACAAAGCTTGTCCCAAAGATAGTTTTCCTTTGCCACATATCGACCGCCTCGTCGAAGCAACCGCAGGAAATCAACTCTTATCATTCATGGATGCTTTCTCCGGCTACAACCAAATCTTCATGCATCCCAACGATCGAGAGAAAACAGCGTTCATAACTGACCGCGGCACGTACTACTACAAAGTAATGCCGTTTGGACTCAAGAACACAGGTGCCACTTATCAACGACTGGTAAACCGAATGTTTTCGGATCAGCTCGGTCATACAATGGAAGTTTACATAGACGATATGCTAGTCAAATCAACGATCGCTGCTTCGCACATCGACGATTTGCGACAATGTTTCGACATCCTAAATTCTTACGGAATGAAGCTCAATCCGACGAAGTGCACCTTCGCGGTGACCTCTGAGAGATTTCTTGGGCTACTTGGTTACTCAACGAGGAATCGAAGCAAACCCAAAGCAAATTTCCGCGATCCTCGATCTACCATCTCCGAAGAATACTCGTGAAGTCCAACGCCTCACCGGTCGAATCGCCGCGCTCAGCCGTTTCATATCTCGATCAACGGACAAATGTCTTCCTTTTTATCAGCTCCTCCGCGGTAACAAATGATTTGAATGGGACGAAAGATGCGAATCTGCTTTCCAAGAGTTAAAGGTTTATTTATCGACGCCTCCAATCCTTGCTAAACCTGAGGAAGGCGAAAGTCTTTATTTGTACATCGCCATTTCATCAACAGCAGTAAACGGAGTCCTAGTACGAGAAGACCGAGGTGAACAAAAGCCGATATTTTACGTAAGCAAAACGTTAGACGGTGCAGAAACCCGATATCCTACTCTGGAAAAATTAGCACTCGCAGTCGTCGTAGCAGCAAGGAAACTCCGTCCTTACTTCCAGTTGCATACAATCCACATCCTCAGTAATCAACTTCTTAGGACTATCCTGCACAGTCCAAGTCAATCCGGACGAATGGCGCGTTGGGCCGTCGAACTCTCTGAGTACGACATCGAATACAAAAGTCGTGTCAGTGCAAAAGCTCAGGTTCTTGCCGACTTTCTTATTGAACTACCTCCGGAGCTCGTCGATCAAAGTCTTCAGCCTCCCCCTAAGTGGAACCTTTACGTTGATGGATCTTCATGTCGGCAAGGTTCTGGCGTCGGTATCAAACTTGAATCACCAACTGGGGAAGTTCTCGAGCAATCATTTCGCCTGGACTTTCCTGCCTCAAACAACGTGGCCGAATACGAAGCATTGATCGCGGGACTTCGCCTCGCTAAAAGCATCAACGTCCAGCATCTGCAGGCATACTGTGATTCTCAGCTTGTCGCAAATCAATTCGACGGCACGTACGAAGCACGGAACGAACGAATGGATGTTTATCTCAAAGTCATCAAAGACCTTGCCAAGGAGTTCGAAACCTTCGATCTTACAAAGATACCTCGGAAAGAAAACATGACGGCAGATGCCTTGGCAACCATCGGCTCGGCCACGGACTCAGATCTCAGACGACTGATCCCGATCGATAGCATCCCAACACCAAGTATCGAACTGGCTAAGGGTATCTGCGGAATGATCATCGACGAAGAAGAACCAATTGAACAAATGGAAATAGCGGAAGATGGGCCGGACTGGCGTCAGGCGTTGCGCCTTTACATCACCGACGGAGAGACACCCGAAGACAGATGGGCAGCTCGTCGTCTCAAAGCCCGAGCAGCCCGTTACATCTTACTCGATGGAAACCTATTCCGATGGAGTGCTACAGGGGCACCTCTCACATGCCTCGGTGGCGATGAGATATATCGGGTTATGGCAGAAACACATGATGGTGCAGGAGGAAAACATTCTCGGGGACGAGCCCTGTCTCTCAAAATCAAGAAGCATGGTTTTTATTGGCCAACAATGATCGCAGACTGTGAACGATATGCTCTGAAGTGTGAAAAATGTCAACGACATGGGCCGATGATCAACGTACCAGCGGAGCTCCTTGCAACATCATCACCACCGTACCCTTTCATGTGATGGGCGATGGATATCGTCGGACCTCTTCCGGTTTCGCGACAATGTAAATTTTTGCTCATAATGACAGATTACTTCACCAAATGGGTCGAGGCTAAAGCTTTTGCAGCTATCAAGGACGTCGACGTTCAAAACTTTGTTGGAAATACATCATCTGTCGCCACGGCCTTCCACATGAAATCATGACAGATAATGGATCACAATTCATCTCGAACAGATTCGAAGGCTTTTGCGCGAAGTGGAACATTCGACTTAACAAGTCAACTCCTCGATATCCCCAAGGAAATGGACAGGCCGAGGCGACCAACAAAACCATCCTAAACGATCTCAAAAAGCGACTTGAAGCAAAGAAAGGACTTTGGGCAGACGAGTTCGACGGCGTCTTGTGGTCGCATCAAACGACACCACGACGAGCCACTGGAAAAACACTGTTTTCATTGGCGTATGGGTGCGAAGCCATGGTTCCCGCCGAAGTTAACGTTCCAAGTCTCCGTCGTACTATGATGCCTCAACATCCTGAAATTAACGACGCGATGCTCATCCATAACCTCGATACCATTGAAGAAACGCGGAATCAAGCTCTCCTCCGAATGCAGAATTACCAACAACAAGCAGCTCGCTATTATAACAAAAAAGTTCGGCAGCGGCATTTCGATGAAGGTGACCTCGTCCTTCGCAAAGTCTTTGAAAACACCAAAGAGTGGCATGCTGGAAAACTTGGAGCCTCTTGGGAAGGACCTTATATCATTTCCAAAATTGTACGACCCAGAGTCTACGAACTTACCACTATGGAAGGCGAAGCGATCCCACGATCCTGGAACACCCATAACCTTAAGAGGTTCTATTATTAGCTTATTGCTTAGCAGTTTACCTGCTTAAGTAATTGCTAAAAAAAAAAAAGATAAGTTACTCATACTATGTAATCGAACTACGGATGGCTTGATCCTCCTTTTGGGGGTACGTAGGCAGCCTGTAAAAGGGTTCAGCTATACATCAATAAAAAACTTTTCCTAAGTTTTCTTCGCTCGAAGGCTCTTTGCTATCTTTTTACATCGGCGTCCTGGCTAGACGACTGATAATAACACTCTCATGAGTACAAGTGGGAGAAATTCCACAACTTCTATAGCCGGGGTCACCCGCAAACCTCAAAAGTTATACAAGACCTCCGAATTAAGTTCGCGTCGGTGTTCAACTTTGAGCGTAGATTTCACCGATTGAAACGCTCCATGCTGAGTTAATCTCATGGACTATGTCTTGATTTATAGCCGAGCTGACATAAGCCTTCGCGGCAAGCATACGTAAGCCTCGCACCTCGGACTTCTGATTTACCTTGAAAATTTCAAAAAAGGTGATCAATCTGATCGGACTGACTCGCTACTGAGCAAACAACTTGGTTCGAAGAATCCAAATTTCTTAAGAAGGCATAAATAGGAATTAACTATTGTTTGTGTATCAAAATTGTTGAGAACAAAAGTTTTCATTGATTTTCGTTTAAAGTACAAAAAAAAAATCATCAGAAACTCACAACGTCCGAGTTTCGATTCATGTAGCTTTTCACTTTATCCACGAGTCCGGCGAAGTTGCTAATAGTCTTCACACGCTCGCTGAGGACCTTCTCATCTCGGGACTTCCTAAGTCTCTTTTTCTCAGAGGAGAGATGTTTTTCAGTCTTCCTTTTCCTGGCAATCGCGCTTTCGGCTTTTGCCTCGGCGAAAATAAGCTGGCCCCGCAGCCCGTTTATTTCTTTATCTTTTTCCTCGATGATCTTTTTCTTCTCTTCCTCGAGTTTAAGCTTCTCAGCTCGAAGAGCTTCCATCTCGGTCGACCACTCCTGTACGGCTCTTTGAGTTTTCTTCAATTCACGGTCATACTTTCCAATCAAGAAAGTAGCACCGTTCATAGCTCGGACCTGTTCAGTGGCGTAGTTTTCATACCAGTCGTAGAAGTAAAGCTCCTCGGGCTCTGGTTTCGCCATTGGCCTCGACTTGGTTCTCCACACGAAGCTGGCACAAGAGTTCGGGTCAGTCGCCATGGGTTCGAAGCCATTGTAGTGGAATTCAAACCCAGAAGGGTTGAGCGCCGTGACTCTTCTGATTTTTCTGGGAGGACCTTCAGCCTGCCCCTCAGCTTGTCCCTCTGCATCATTTCCTCGAGCTTGAGTCTTTGGCTTGTCATTATCAGCTTGCTTTTCGGCTGCGGCACCTTCATCAGCAGATGGGATATTTCCAAGCGCCTCGACCTCAGTTTTTTCTTCGGCAGGACCATCTTCCTTGTCCTCGCCGATGTCAGGAGAGGCACTTTCTTCATCGACCAAAATAGGCGATCACATCGCCTCGAATTGAGGTACCTCGGCCTCTCTCACAGTTTCTTCGGTCATGGGAACATTGCTCGGCCCGGCACCAACAGAATCTTGCAGAACGTTGGCATAGTCCTCAAACTTCCTCTTCATAAGACCCATCTTCGATTTAGACGACGATGCAGGAGTTTTTTGATTACGTTTAATCGCCGCGGCAACTCGCTTCGCAGAAATATCTGGCCACGTCTGATGACTGATCCTGGTGAAAGCTTTCACAATGTTGGAGAAGTCTTTTGGGAGAAGAGCGGCGAAGAATGGTTTATCTGCAAAGAAAAAATTCAATTATTAATAACAGCAACCTTAGATCAAAAAAAGTGAATTCACAAAAATACCAATAGCCAAGCTCCAGTCACTCTGGATCTCAATTTCCGGGTCGGCCACCGAGAACTCGTCTTTCTTCACGAAGAAGTATCGCTCTCTCCAGTCGTATACTTTACTCTTTACACCACCGGTGATGATGCTGAACTTAGGTTTCACCTGAAGATAGAAGCAGCCGAAACCCGAGCTACCTTTCTTCCCAGCACCTTTGATCGAAGTCATCTCCTCAAAAATCCTACAATCCAAAGGAAGCCCGTTTTCCGAAGCCAAGGTCATCAGCCCAACCATATGACGAACCGCGGCATGAGTTAGTTGCGTCGGCGCCATTTTTTTCCTTGAGCAATATTCCACGAAGAGATGAGGAAGCGGAAACCACAAGTGACATTCTGAAAAGAAGCAGTCGTAGACACAGAAGTATCCGGGTGGAGCATCCCATGGTCTTTCATCTGGTCCAGGAAGTTGAAAAGTCACCTTCGAGCTGATCCCACAGAGTCGCTTCAGGTCGGCCAATTTGTCCCTCGTTAGTTTAGACCGATACACTCCAAAAACGTTTCCAGCTTCTCGCGGAAGTTTGGGAGCCCCTCTTTTACGACTCCTACGAGCAGCCTGGGTAACTCCATGAGGATCGAAAATCAGGTCTTCCTCATCTAGGTCATCAGAATCTTCACCTCGGTCATTTGAGTCGTTCATCGAAACTTCATTACCCGAATTACTCGCTTTGGCTTCCATATTCTCCTGAACATCTTCAGGATCTTCGTCTCTTAGATGAGGAATCTCGAAAGGACTTCTGGGCTCGCCTCGTCCTTGACGAGCTTCTTCGTTCCTCTGCCGTAATTCTTTCATATCCTTCCAGTACGGAAAAATATTTTCCCAGGAATGAACAGTTTTAACTGAACTAGCATTTGAAAGTGGGGAATCCATCTGATCGGAGTTCTCGGTGGCGACGGAAAAATACGACGGAGATGGCAAATCGGAAAATATTAAAAGAGAAGAGAGATGAGAGCTCTACCTTTCGAAATGTTGAGGAAGTGAGAAAATGGACTGAAGAAGAGTGACTTCGGAATTTATAGATGAGGAAAGTGGAGAACTTGAGGCTAATCATTTCAAAACGACTCTTCGATGTCCATTTTCATCATTAGGTCAAGAAAAGTGCCGTTCCACGCACTCCACTCCGCATTACTTCACTTCGAAGAACACGCGATTAACTGCATGATTGACACGTGTCATCATCTGAGAAGAATCGAGAAACGTGAAACGTGTGACGGCTCCCGCACACCTCCACTTCTTTTTCACTCTGACGTGGAGTGGGTGCATTTAATTCATGACTTTTCGAATACTATTTAGAAATAAATAGTAAATAAAAAAGGGCAAAATTCAAAATAAGTGATGAATGTCATGTTTGAATTTTGAACTTCAAAAGGACCGAGCCGAATTCATGCTGAACCAACTTAAACTTCATATTCGCCGAGCTCAAAGTGTTCATCGCACGACGAACTGGGGGGGGGGACTAATTGTTGGATACGGACTGCGCACCTCCTGAAAGGCCCATCAAGAATTCGCCTCGGCCTTTTTAAGGTGTATCCTTATCCACTCTGGATAAGGATAAAAACTGCAAGAGGAATATTTGAAGGAAGATTCGCTTCTGAAGAGATAGAGATTTCGCCGCGGTAAATCTGGAAGGGATAAAGATAAACTCTTTTCAAAGGCTAAGGTTGGTGGAGAGAAGTTATAAATAGAGAAGGACTTTCACCAAGAAAGGCATAGACAATTTTACACAACCCTTTGTAACTTATTAAATAAACTTTCATTCATCAATAAAACATCTCCTTTGATTATTCTCAAAACCCACAAACTTTACTTGAAATTTACTAAGTACGAAGTAATAGTTCAACACTCCCCCTTGGTGTTGATTCCGTTATACCTGTGGACCGGGATCATCTTCGGGTGGTCGGTACAAGTTCTCCCTTGTACTAGTCTCGGGGTTGTCATGGATGACTACTCTAGGCCTCCTTGGGTTATGGTTGGACTTAGCCGGTCCGTCATTGGTTCCCCCTCCAAAGTTTCTGATTGGCTGGTGTGTAGTTGGCCTTTGCTCCACTCTAGATATGCGATCTCCGAGTTCCTGCCTCATGGTCCGCATCTCCTCCCTCATTGAGTTGATCAGTTGGACTAGAGCCTCTTGTGAGTTGTTGTCCTGCCTGTCTCCCATTGCTCCTTGAGCTCACTTCTTCTTGCAAAGAAGAAAGGAAATAAGTGCTTAGGTCCAAAGCAAATAAGGAAAATGAAGATTTGCGTAGAGAACAACTAAGATGCAAGCAATATTTAAAATTTTTTTTTTTTGAAAGTTTGATGATCTAAAGGTAATAAGTCTAGGATGAACACACAAAATATAGAACGATTTTTATGGTTTTTTTAATGGTATGAGACTATGAAGTAATCAAAATATTGGTATGAATGCAAAGTAAAAGGAAAAAGAAGGTAAAAGTCGGAAAGATATAACCTGGCTGAAAAGGAACTTCAGTTCTAATACCAAAAATGATACAAGCACCAGCTATCTCAAGGCTTGTAGACTTCTTATGCTGAAGCTAAGGCTTTACAAAAAGGGTTGGACCGGTTGAACGAGCTACTCGACTCAAGAGATCCGGAAAAGGGTGGAGGTGTGGCAGCGGTTGATGGAGTGAAGTGCACCACAAAAGCTGTCAAAAGGCTTTTGATAAAACACGAGGGCTCTTGAGGCTAGGAGGTTCGGGTCTCAACTAGGTCTAGAGAGGATAAGGTTTGCACAAGATTGAAGAAAGTTCGATTTTATTGATCATTAAAAAGTTGTGTGACAAAGTTGAGAAGGGACTTTATTAAATAGTCCAACAGCTGTGACCTTCTTGGGTCAAAAATACAAAGGAAAATGAAACAGAATTTCGAGTAATACAATGATATAAATGTCCTTTACTTAATGGGAAAATCCTGCAAAACAGAAAGGAAAAGATTAGTAAATTCAATTCAAACACTTACCTTGCTTGCGGGCACAGTTTTGGTAAAGGAGGAAGGTCGTTGTGTCCAGGTCTAATGAATGATAGCTCCCTTCATTTTGATCATTGAAGCCCTTGATAGTTGTAGAGCCCTTGATCTTCACAAGTGATGAAAAGAATCGTGGGTTGGGCTTTGCAAGGTAACAAGGGCCAATGTTCTTCATCTTTGCAAGTTGGTCCAATCGTTGGAGCCTTCATGAGTTCTTTTACGCCGGTCCATGTTTGTAGTTCTTTCCCCTTGCTTGGATTGAAGCTGGATTCTCCTTGTTCCACTTGTGGCTTGTTTGAAGCTGGATCGGTTAATTGGGTTTGATTGAGCTGGTCCATGATCTTCTGCATGCTCTGATTGTGCTTGTGTTGAAGAATCCTTGTTCTCCCGGGTGCCACTGGTCCTTCAAATATTTTTGGCACTTCCAGTTCTGGCTCTTGGTTAGCTTGGTCCGGTTCAACTTGCAAGTCCTCATCAGTACCTGACTCACATCATCTTCTCTAACATTATCCATTTATATTGAGTCTATTTCACTATCAATTGTCTTAATCTTTTCCTGAAATCAAAATATGTACAAAATATGTAGTAAGTACTTTTAAAATGACCTTAAAAAACAAACATTAATAAGAATCTAGGTGATTCTTACAATAGTTTCTGCAAATTCTTCCCTCACAGGTCTCCCATCAGAATGTGTATGTCCTGGTACCCACACCTTACTTCTAGTTAATTTTCCTAGGATCATAACTCTTTTGTTTCTACAAGTTCATGGAAATCTTTGTCAAAAAGTAATTGCATTTCTAATACAACTAACTCATTCAATACACACACATACATACATACCATATCATTAGCTAAGTGAATCATTCCTTTGCGGCTGGTGATGTGAGGAATTTGACCATTCCTCAGTTGCCTGAGTTTTTCACTTTTTTCCTATTGACACAAAGAGCCAGATGACATAACTAATCTCCCAAAATATCTTATAAATAATAAATATACACTATAAATAACCTAAAAATATTGATCTTTTTTTTCCACCGCCATTGATCATCGTCTTCTTCATAGTCTTCATCCCGTGAACATAATACTAAACTGTCTCTCATATGAGATCGTAAATATGTTCGCCGTCGAAACAGGCACATGGGCGAAAAGGCCGAGGACCCTAAAACCAGACAAAACCTTAAACCCAACAAGCCACCTCACGCTGGTAGAAGTATACAATTAAACCCAAAAAGATGCTTTCATAAGCATATAACTTAAATCAGAGCGCTCGGTAAAGTACTCTCATCAAACTACTTTCTCAGTAAACGCCTCTTGGCACGCTACTTGAACATAAGTGTTCAGTACGAATGACAGTTGACACATGAATACTCAGAAAATCATTCGAAATAGAATAGTCAAAATATTTTTGTTTTAAATCATTGAATAAGAACAAAACTAGACAAAAGTCAATTCAGAACATAAAAGGTGCAGAAGCCGACACATAAAATCAGAAAAAGTTCAAAACTAGAAACTCAAAAACAAAACCAACGCAAAAGAACTAAGGAGAATTCGGTCCGAACGCCCCAACAAGGGTAAGGTCTAAAATTCTGGGAATTCCATCATTCGACCCGGCTGGGTCAACTACTCCAACCGCCACGGCCTCGTCTTCAACCGATTTATCCATAAACGTCAAAACGGTCTCACCTCGGGAGGAAGAAATCGGCCGCGACCTGATCTTTTCTCGAACTTGAGCCATCAACTTGTCAAACTGACCCGTCGCTCCAGCTAAATCCACTTTCCATTCAGACAAAGTTTTCTTTTCCTCATCCAGATTTGGAGGTTCTTTCCCCTGAAGCAAGGCAATGATTTTGAGGTTACCCATCACCTGACCAAGGTCAACCTCTTTGACCTTCGCGTCGGACAACGACCCAAGCAACTGCCTCAATTCGTCAAGCGTAGAACGATACTTGTCGGCGGAAGCCTTCTGACCATCGACATATGCTCGCTGAGCCTTCGTCTCACGCAAAGCTTTCGATCTCTCAAGCTGATTCACCATTACCTTTAAGTCGGAAGATTGGCGCGACACTTTTGCCCCTAGGCGAACATAGATATTAATGGCTCGATCGTTATCTTTCTTTAGCTATAAAAGCTGCTTCTCAGGTGACTTGATCTGTCGAGAACTCGATTCTCATCATGTTTTCGGATTCCGTGAATCCCCATGTTGTACGAACTAACACACTTGTTCATGGATAAGATAAACTACAAAGGAAAACGAGAAGAGTTAATAAAAAAAAAAGATGGGACAACAACAAAACCCAAAAAAGAGTTCAAGAGAACCGTACCTTCATCCCAAACTGGGCCATGCCATATACTTCTCTGATTCTTCAAGACTGTCGCAAGAAGGAAAGTGAAAATCCGGATCCGTGGTCGTGGAGAAAAAACATTGCTGACTCTCGATCATTCCGCAAAATTGTCTTAGTCGAACCAGACTCTCGCAGAGAATTTACCGCCACATCATCAGATGGCTGTGTTCCAAGGGAGGAACTCCTTCGCCCTTTAGCACAGTGACCTCCAGGACATCCTACCCCTTTCTTAACGTTGAATCCAGGGCACTTCTTGTGCAACAGAGAATTCGCCGCGGGTAAGCCACAAATAACACCTTTATTTGACGGCCGATCCTCGAAAGAACTCTTCGACGCATTCCTTGAATTATTAGCAATATTTTGCACAAGATCACCTCTTTCTTCAAGGGAGTAACAACGACGGTTGATGAAGCCAACCTATTCACGGGCCACTCAGAGGGAGAAAGGGCGAGGTCGCCCTTGAGAAATTTCACCACTGAAGACGAGGTTGCCAACTTATCAGGAGAGTTCACGCTTTGTCTTCCCGCACCTCTCCTTCTCCGCCCTCTCGTGCCTCTCTTTCTCTTACTTCTCACGGAGCGTCTATCCGGCCATGATGCTAAAAATCAAAACGAGCTCTAAACTTCTTAATGGAAAATTAGAATACCACTCTTGGAAAAAGATTGTAAGTAGACAAGGGAGAAAAGAAAGCACATATATATACCAGAGCCATCTCCAATCCAAACTCGACGAGGAATATGACTTTCCTTTATCCCGAGCCAAATTTTTCGTCATATTCAGGCATAAAAGAATATTTTCCTTCTCTCAGCTCGCCAACTTCGGCGTTCAAATATGTCACTTAAAAAATAATAATAAAATATATATATCCGCTCATCTGTTGGCATACATCTCAGAACTTCAGTTCATCAATCTCGATCAATACTTGACTTAAAACTCTTCACTCCCGCACACGGAACCAACGAGCTGGGGGGGGCTAAATGTTGGGGTCAAAACCCACCCCTCGAAGTTGATAAGACGAAGAATCTAAGTATCTACACGAAATGCTAGTCTCAAGACATCAGAACACGAGAGCAGGTTGCCATACGAGATATGGTGACCTGGCCCTGGGAAGAGGCAGGTTGCCAGTCCGCCTTATGGGACATGACGACCTGGTCCCAGAAAAGGTAGGTCGCCAACCGTCTTACTGGATGTGGCGACCTGGTCCCGAAAAGAGGCAGGTCGCCAATCCTTCTTACGGAACATGTCCACCTGATAAGAGTTTCTAGAAAATCAGAACACGAAGAAGTAGGTCATCTGCTCTCACGGGAGAGACGATGGCGACCTGTTCACTCCGAAGAAACAGGTCGCCCACTCTCTCTCTTGGGAGAAAGAGAGTGGCGACCTGGACACCTTAAAGGGCAGGTCACCCATTCTCTCTCCTAGGAGAGAGGAGAGAAAGTGGCGACCTAGTTATTTCGAAAGGTAGGTTTCCAACCTCTATGAGAACGGTTCCGGATGACCTGATCAGAGTCTCTACAAAATCAGAATACGAAGAAGCAGGTCGTCCGCTCTCTCGGGTAAGAGGATGGCGACCTGCTCACTCCGAAGAGGCAGGTCGCCCACTCTTTCCCCCGGGAGAGAGAAAGAGGCGACCTGGTCATTCCGAAAGGCAGTACTCCAACCTCTCCGTCCGAGAAAGGTTTCGGGCGACCTGATCCTTCACACGATCTCTCTACGTATTTCTTGACCCAACCGGCGAGCTTAAAGTTTGGTTCAACGTTACTGGATCTCGGAACAGCGTTCAAAGCACTATTCACAGAACATTGTTTATAAACCGAGCATAAACCTCCAACCATAAGACTGGGACAGAAGCCGAACAAGATAGCAAACCAAACTCAATTCAGACCGGACCAAACCCGAGGCGATTTGGGTCGGGACAAGGCCAAACGATTGAATAACACCTGATTTGATTTTTGATTTATAAATCCTAGAACCAATAATGCTTGATTTTAACATGAATTTTAAAATCATGGAACCAATAACACTAGATTTTGTTCAGATTTATAAATCCATTAAAATACATAAACCAATAACCCCCACTAAAGTTAAGCCACAATAACAATGGGTGTGATTGGTGTGTAAAAACAAAAGCGGTTAGAAAAAAAGTATATTGGCTACCAATCACCAAAACGATTGAACAAAGTTGTTACACAAATACAAAGCGGTTGCAACAGGTTTCATATAACAGTAACCGCTTTCGCTTACAGCTTTGCATTATTCACTAACAGCTTACATGTTCCGCTAACAGCTAATATAACCGTTCCACTTTTATACACCAATCGGACTCAATAGAGAATCAAGTCTGATAGAAGAATCAAATCTGAGTGAGATGCTTGCTAGATTGTATTCTCTTTTGCTTAAATTGATCTACAAAAGAAAAGAAAAATTATGGATAGACTAAAGTCAAAGAAACATTTATCATAAAGCCATAAAACCAATACATAGTACCTTTAATGGAAGCACTTAATCTTAAACTAAATCTTCCTGCAAAAGAGTAAACACAATCGAAACATATCAATTCAACATGCAAGAACCCTAAATTACTACAAATAAAAAAATAAATACAATTTGGTTTATCATAAATAGGCCTGGGCAAAATATCCGAACCGAACCCGACCCGAAAAAGTTGAACCGAACCGAACCCCGAACCGACAAAATACCCGAACAGGTCTTAAATTTTGGTATTTGAAACCCGAACCCGAATCCGGACCGAACCGGGAACCAAACGGGTATCCATAATATCCGAAATATAATTATATTTCTAAAAATATGAATTATATATATTCAAAATACTCAAAAAATAAAATTATAAACTGAAATTATTAGTTATTTTAAGACAAAAGTAATTAAAATACCTAAGAAATAAAAATATTCGAAAATACTTAGCTATAATTGTCAAAATTCAACCAAATTTTATTCAAATTCAACCATTTTCTCTTGTTTTTCGATATGTATTTCGTTTTATTTATCTTTAGTTTATGTATAGTTGCGTCTGTATATCTCTGAGTCTTTGTCTTAGTTTTTTTTTTTCAGAGTTTGAGAATGCAACTGTTGAAGACAATTGAAGTTTTGGATTGATTGTTTAAAGTTTAGGTTTTACGGTTTGAAGTTTGCATTTAAAGTTTGAAGAATTTGGTTTTTGTTGCATTTTGGCATTTTACTTTGAATAATGTTGGTGTTGCTTTTGTTTTGATGTTTTAGCAATTTGATTTTGCCTTAATCTTAAAATTATTGTTCTCAATATCAGTATTTTAAATTTGACTTTAGCCTTGTAATTTTTTTTAAAATAGGTACTTTTTAGTTTGAAACAAGAACTTCGGGTCCCGAACCCCGAATAAGAACTGGAACCGAAAATATTTCGGGTGTAATCGGGTTTTCAACTTTTTACTAACCCCGAACCGAATTCGATTACATCCGAACCGAAACCGAACCAAAATTTTATAATATCCGAATGGGGCTAAAATTATGGTATTTTAAAACCCAAACCCGAATTGAACCCGAACCAAACCCGATTGGGTATCCGAATGCCCAGCCCTAATCATAAACCAGAAATTGTTAAAAAGGAAAACACGATATTACCTTTGCCTAGTGGGATTCAGAAGGGATTCTGTCACGAACGAGGTGAACGAGTATGAATTCATCTGTTTGCGAGACTTTCGGAGGTGAGAAATCGAGTGAAAGGGGAAGCTGGATTGCAATTTTTTTTGTTTGAAAAAGTGAGATTTTCGGAGACGAGAAAAGGCGAAACTGGAGAATATAATGAAGAACACGAAAATTTAGGTCTGGGATTAGCTAATGTGACTGAGATTTCTGTGGGAGAGCGTCAGATTTGGCGGAGATTGTGAAAATCAAGCAAAATGGAGGGAGAGGGAAGAACATGAAATTTTAGGTCTTGTAATTGGGAATTTGGTTGGAGGCAAAAAATTTCTAGGTATTGCGGGTTCCAAATTTTTTATTACCGCATAAAACAATCATAACGTCTACAATCACGTTTCTACTATAAAACATAACCGTTAACTGAATAAACGAAATGCAAAACTTTTATCTTAAATAATAATATATGATAGCATTTCCAGATATACAAACGCTGTCGAAAACCAAGTGGTTTTATAACCATAGTCAACCACTTGTCCCCTTTAAACTGATGGACAAACCGAAATGGTTAATAAGACCCTCTCTGTCTTGCTTAGTACTTGTTAGGAAAAATTTTAGAACTTGGGAAGAGCATTTGCCGCATGTTGTGTTTGCATATAACCATTCAATGCATTATGCTACTAAATATTCACCCTTCGAAATCGTGTATGGCTTTAAACCTTTGTCTCTACTTGATCTAATACCTTTTCCTTTAAGTGATCGGATAAGTTTGGATGGCAAAAACAAAGCCAAAGTTGTTAAGAAGATTAATGAAAAGGTGCGGGCAAACATTGAGGCAAAAATGAGGCAGTATGAGAAATATGCCAACAAAGACCGACATAAGGTGGTTTTTCAGCCTGGAGACCTTGTTTTGGTTCACCTCAGAAATGAACGATTTTCCGAAGAAATAAAATCCAAGCTTATGCCTAGGAGGGATGGACCATTCCAAATTTTCAAAAAGATGCATGACAACGCTTACCAGCTGGATCTCGAAAGTAAGTAGGATGTTTCTTCAAGTTTTAATATTTCTGATCTTTCTCCTTTTGGTGGCAGATGATCCAGATTTGTGGACAAATCCTTTTCAAAAGGAGGGGAATGATAGATTCCAGGGTAGCTGATACACTAGATTTAGTGCTTTTGTTCTACTGCTAGTGCACAACTTATAATTGTAATACATAAAAGTTCGATTTCCAGAGGACAAGTGGTACACTTTGTATTTATAAGGAATTAAAAAAAAGCTTAGCAAACAAGTTGGTTTTTTTGTTTTAGTAATAAGTAACAGAATTAAACAATTATTTACACTCAATCAAAACAAGTTGTTAGACCAAGGAACTTTCGCAGGAAATTCAGAGCAAATGATCGAACAACTATTCAGGGGGCATTTAAGCACAAGTCTTGAAACCAAACATAAATATAATATCAACCCACTGTCGTGGCATCAACAACTTTATCTAACAATCTAAAATCCTGTCTTTCGCTGCTACAATCGTCTCGGCGAACGGAAGGCCGAGATTGACTTGGTGCACCGTTGGGTGTGGTGCACCATAGGAATCGGCGACCAAATCACCACAGCCATAATAGAGCATCAGTTGCTCATCGAGATGTACCTCGTTGCCAACGTCTCGATCGAAGAGGAGCAGGTTGTATAGTTTTGTGCAGATGCGAATAGCAGGATGACGGATCAAGGACTGGCTGGCTGAGCATGAGGCGTAGGTGCCAGATGCATTCGTCTGCCAGAACTGGTGAGAAATGGGAAACTTCTTCGGAAAGGCGAGTTCCTTAATCTTCTGAGTAGAAGCCGTAGATGTCGCAAAGATCCCCTATAATGATGGCAGACTTCTTTCCTTCAGCAAAGAAAGATAGGGACGCCTCGTCAGCAACTGGATTCTGAGGGTTAGCGTAGTATAACCTTGCTGCCGTTAGGTACTGGGGAGGGAGTTCAAGGTAGAGGACATCAATCTCTAGAGCGAAACCCATGAACTTGGTGATGAGGAAAATGCCGAAAATCTCCTTTTCTATTCCCACCCTCTTCAAAGTATCCGTGCACATAAACCGTGTGGGTTCAGTCTTCACCCCCAACAGCGCATTGTAATAGAAGCAATATGTTTTGATAGAACCCATGCCCCGTAACTGCACTTCAGGTGGTACGTTAGTTGGATAGTTGATTGGTCCGAATGCTACTAGCACTTACGGATTGAAGTGGATCGTATGTGACCGTTAGAGGTTGCGGAAGGCCTCTAATATTCCCACTCCTTTGGGCCGTGGATATGACGCACCACAACACCCTTGGGAGGTTCACTGCGCAATTAACCCTTACCGACAGTTGGACTGTTCTTGAAGAACAAAGAGAATTCCAGAATTCTCAAATAAGAACAAAAAGTTCATAAAATGATCAAAAGCTTCCACTGAATTCGAAAAGCATAATACTTATAGAGTTTTCAGTCAAAGAAATAAATAAAGGTTAAGAAAACTAAACATAGGAATCACGCAAACAGCTAACGGGTTGACTAGTCCGAAATGACCCTTAAGCTACCCAAATAATGACCCTTGTACTACTCGGTCGCAATAGCATGGATCACGGTCCACCAAGCCGGTCCGTGTGGGACATCTTCCGGTTCCAGCCTGAGTCCGAGTCCCTGAACCATTGCTTGGACTTGAGACTGAAGTTCCCTGAGCCTGCTTTTGGCGAATGGTCCTTGAAGCACGTCCATCCCTCGGTCCAGCTGATCCGGCTGTACTTCATGGCCGAGAAAGGTGGTTTCCCGTCCATCTTCTGATTTCCCTCGTGCCAAGGACATTCTGACTCGAGTGCTCTCATTTTCTTGGTCACTTGGGTGTGGGTTCTGAATTCTAGGACGAAGGATTCGGTCATTCGGTTGACGATCATTCCTCAGTTCACTTCCGGGTCGCTTCGGGTTAATACGGTAGACTACTCGGTCATTGGTTCTCGTACCACGGTCGGTGGCTCCCATACCACGGTCGATGTCTCCCGTACCACGGTCAATGACTCCCGTACCATCTTGACCAATCTCCATCTGTGGTCCCATCGCTCCTGTTCCTCGTCTGGTGGTGCGATCCATGTCCTGATTCCCATCATTCCCCTCCTCTTGAAAAGGATTGTTCCACGAATCTGGATCATCTGCCACAAAAGGAGACAAGTCAGAGACATTAAAACTTGTGGATACATCGTACTTACCTTGGAGATCTATCTGATAGGCGTTGTCATGCAAGCGCTTGAGAACGGTAGATGGTCCATCTTTCCTTGGCATGAGCTTTGATTTCCTCTCCTTAGGAAACTGTTCCTTCCTCAGATGTATACATACTTGATCCCCGGGTTGAAAGACCACTTTGCTCATTCCTTTGTTAGCATACTTTTCATACTGCCATGTTTTTTGCTTCAATGTTTGCTTTAACCTGTTCATGAATCTTCTTGACTGCCTCAGCTTTTTTTCTACCATCAACACTTTCACGATCGTTAATAGGCAAAGGTAAAAGATCCAAAGGAGACAGAGGGTTAAAACCATAAACAATTTGAAAAGGAGAAAACTTTGTTGCAGAGTGTACCGAATGGTTATAAGCGAATTCCACATGGGGTAAATGTTCTTCCCGAGTCCGTAGATTCTTGCTAACAGGGGTTTTAAGCAAAGCTGAGAGGGTCCTATTCACTACTTCAGTCTGTCCATCAGTCTGTGGATTGCTGGTAGTTGAAACAGAAGTCTAGTTCCTAGCTTGGCCAACAAAGATTTCCAGAAATAGCTAAGAAATTTGGCATCACGATCAGACACAATAATCCTAGGCATCCCATGCAACCTAACTATCTCCTTAAAGAACAATTCAGCTACATGTGAGGCATCATTCGATTTCAGACAAGAAATAAAGTGTGCCATCTTAGAGAATCGATATACTACTACAAAAATAGAGTCCCTACCAGTTCTGGATTTAGGTAGTCCTAGTACGAAGTCCATTGACAAATCAGTCCAAGGATGTGAAGGAATAGGCAAATGGGAATACAGACCTTGTATGAAGTTTTTGGACTTAGCTTCCTTGCAGGTGACACATCGGCTTCAGATGCGGTCCACATCCTTTCGTAGGCCAGGCCAATAGAACTGATCCTGTAGGACCTTGAGGGTCTTAACTGATCCGAAGTGCCCCATTAGGCCTCCTCCATGGGCTTCCCTGCAAAACAACTCCCTCAAAGAACAATGAGGCACACAGAGTCGATTGTCATAAAATAGAAATCTTTCCATCCGGTGAAACTTGCCTACAGCATGTCTAGCACTAGCCAAATAAGGGATCTTAAAATCCGAGTCATGTTCATACAAGTTCTTAATGAACTCAAATCCAGAAGTTTCGTTACAAGTGTAGAGAGTAAAGTATACCTGCGAGACAAGGCATCTTCCACTACATTCTCTTTACCTTGCTTGTACTTAATGACGTATGGGAAAGTCTCAATGAATTCCACCCACCTGGCATGTCGCTTGCTAAGCTTTTGCTGGCCCTTAAGATGCTTCAGAGAGTCGTGGTCTGTGTGGATGATGAACTCCTTTGGCAAGAGATAATGCTGCCAAGTTTGGAGAGCCCTTACGAGCGAATAGAATTATTTGTCGTAGGTGGCATAGTTGAGTGTGGCTCCTCCTAACTTCTCACTGAAGTAGGCTACCGATTTTCCTTCCTGAATAAGAACAGCACCGATCCCAATTCCTGAGGCATCGCATTCTATCAAACGCCTTAAGAAAATTAGGAAGAACAAGTAAACGGGCATTAGTTAACTTCCCTTTTATAATTTGGAAGGCTTCCTCTTGTGCAGGTCCCCACTTAAACCCAACGTCCTTCTTAATCACCTCGGTCAGGGGAGCTGCGATTGTACTGAAGTCCTGTACGAACCTCCTGTAGAACCTGGCTAGGCCATGTTCCTGGGGCTCGGCCAGTCCCTGATGGCCTTGACCTTTTCTTCTTCCACCCGAATGCCATCTGCTCCTACAACAAAACCTAAGAAAACTAGGTTATCCGTTCGAAAAGTACAGTTGGCTGCATTGGCAAACAGGCGCTCTTTCCTTAGGACCTCTAGAACTTTACCTAGATGTTGCACATGGTTTGACAAGCTACGACTGTATACCAAGATATCATCGAAATAGACCACTACAAACTATCCTATAAATGTCCTAAGTACATGATTCATCAACCACATAAATGTACTTGGGGCAATGGTTAAGCCGAAAGGCATAACCAACCATTCATAAAGCCCTTGCTTGGTTTTGAATGCGGTTTTCCACTCATCCCCTTATTTCATTCTAATCTGTTGGTAACCACTCCTAAGGTCTATCTTAGAAAAGATCCTAGACCCGTACAACTGATCTAGCATGTCATCTAGCCTAGGGATGGGATGGCGGTACTTAACTGTGATGTTGTTGATGGTTTTGCAATCCACGCACATTGTCCAGGAGCCATCTTTCTTGGGCACCAAAAGGACTGGCACGGCACACGGGCTCAAGCTCTCCTCAACTTGCCTTTGCAGTTCCTTGGTTTCCACTGGATTAATCCTGTAGGCTGGTCGGTTAGGCAGATATGCTCCTAGAACCAAGTTGATTTGATGCTCAATCCCACGGATGGGAGGTAGTCCACTGGGGTTCTCTTCCGGAAACACGTCCTTAAACCTGTCCAACAATGCCTTACGCTCACTCGGAATTTCCAGTGGAAGTTCAGTAACCGTTAGCTTTTCCTGATAAGCAAGCAAGATGTAATGAGTCTGGAATGGTTTAGACTTCCTAACCTGGTTCGGCTTGATCAGAAGACTGGTTTTTTTTAACTGGTGCATTTCCTTTCTTGTCTAGTTCCCGGTTTGTCCGAAGCTGGAGCTGGTCCTGATGTACCTCAGAAGGGGTGAGAGGGACCAGAATGATCTTCTTTCCATCATGATCGAAGGAATGACGGTTAGCATATCCATCGTGAACAGCCTTCTTGTCGAACTGCCACGGTCTTCCAAGGAGTATGTGACTTGCATCCATCGGCAGCACATTGCAGTCCACTTCATCCGTGTACCTTCCAATGGTAAGTGGAATGGTGACTTGCTCCTTGACCTGTAGCTCCCCATCCTCGTCCAGCCATTCCAGTTTCAATGGCCTTGGGTGAGGACGCATTGGAAGTCCCAGTTTCCTGACAAGTGAAAAACTGGCTACATTAGTGCAACTTCCTCCATCAATAATCAGAGAACATACCCTGCCTTGCACGACACATCGCGAATGGAAAAGATTCTCCCTCTGCTCTAGCTCTTCGGGTCGTGATTGCATGCTAAGTGTGAGTCTGGTAACCAGTAGCTGCCCCTGAGCCGGAAGATCAAGTGGTTCCTCTTCTTCATCAAAGATCAGGCCAGTGTCTTCTTTCTCTTCTTCAGACTCGACCTCTCCATTCTCGAGTAGAATCATCACCCTCTGATTTGGACACTTGTTTGCATAGTGCCCAAACCCTGATATTTGAAACATCGAATGTCTCTAGCCCTGTTCGTGGACTCCACGGCTTTGCCTTTGGCAAATCAAGATGGTGGGGTAGTTTTAAATGTAGAAACATGAATTTGACTCGAGACTAAACCTTTTTATTGAGAGACAGGTCTGGGGGTTGATGCGGCTTGGTATCTGGCTCTGGGAGGATAAGTCGGTTTGGTGAAACCCCTCCTCTTGGTCTGCTTCTCAATCAGGATGGCCTTATGAAGCATTTCCTCGATGCTTTTGGACTATTGTAGCTACATCTGGTCCATAATGTCTCGATTTAACCCGGATAGGAACCTGGCCATGGTCGCTTCATCCTCTTCCTCTATGTCAGCCTTCAGCATTAGAGTCTCCATATCCTGAAAATAGTCTTCCACGCTTCTTGTTCCTTGTGTCAGACGTCTCAGCTTCTGGTGAAGTTCCCTGTGGTAATGACTAGGAACAAACCACTTTCTCATTAGTAAGGTTAGTTCATCCCAAGTAGCAATGGGTGGTTCAGCAGCCCTTCTTCTTAAACCTACTACCTGGTCGTACCAGTTAATCGCATACCCTCCAAATTTAGAGACTGTTAGTCTTACCTTTTTAATCTCTGAGAAGTTTTGGCAGTCAAAGGTAAGTTCTACCTTTCTTTCCCACTCCAGGTAGGCGTCCGGATCATTCTTGCCTAGGAAGGATGGTTTTCCTCATCCCTTATTCTCTTCCCTCTCCTAGGTTGCATTGAACGAGTCTCCCCTCGTTCCTCTTCTTCATCTTCCTCATCTGAATGTTGGGTTCTTCCTCTGGTTCGGTTCCTTCTCGGTGCATGTCCATGCCCGCCCTGTTGATCCTCATGGACTCTATCTAGTCTTTTGTGGATCCCTTCTAAACCTGCATTCATAACCTGAATAAAATGATCATTCAAGTATGTTAGTTGTTCATTAGTCAAAACTAATTTCCATCAGATCTGTCTCACTCCTGGCCATCTGGTTTTCCTGAAACACTGAGCACACGAGTTAAGTAAACAAAAGGTGTTTAAACTCTCAGGTGTTTGACTCACACTTTTTGGCTCACTCTCTGTTCTGTTTCTCAATGTTATAAACAAACAATCCCAACCAATCGGTAAGCGATTTCCAACCAAGATAGAGATAGATAGATTGCAATATTTTCTTTTGCTAGCTGATTAACCAAACCAGATCCGATTTCTCCTAGATCTTTCACTCTTTTCTTCTTTTTTTTTTTCTTTCCAGTTGGCTCAGTTAGCTAGAACAGATAGACAAATACGAGTTTTTGGGTTTTTTTTTTTTTAAATTATTTAGAAGAAATTTTGGAAGATGAAAAGGTGGATTTGATGGTACCAACAAGAAGTGGCTCTGATACCACTTGATAGAACCCTTGCCCCGGAATTGCAGTTCAGGTGGTACGTTAGTTGGATAGTGGATTGGTCCGAAGGCTACTAGCACTTACGGATTGAAGTAGATCGCATGGGACCGTTAGAGGTTGCGGAAGGCCTCTAATATTCTCACTCCTTTGGGCCGTCGATATGACGCACCACGACACCCTTTGGAAGTTCACTGCGGAAGTAACTCTTACCGACAGTTGGACTGTTCTTGAAGAACAAAGAGAATTCCATAATTCTCAAATAAGAACAAAAAGTTCATAAAATGATCAAAATCTTCCATTGAATTCGAAAAGCATAATACTTATAGAGTTTTCAGTCAAAGAAATAAATAAAGGTTAAGAAAACTAAACATAGGAATCACGCAAACAGCTAACGAGTTGAGTAGTCTGAAATGACCCTTAAGCTACCCAAATAATGACCCTTGAACTACTCGGTTGCAATAGCATGGATCACGGTCCACCAAGCCGGTCCGTGTGGGTCATCTTCCGGTTCAAGCCTGAGTCCGAGTCCCTGAACCATTGCTTGGACTTGAGACTGAAGTTCCCTGAGCCTGCTTTTGGCGAATGGTCCGTGGAGCACGTCCATCCCTCGGTCCAGCCGATCTGGCTGTACTTCATGGCCGAGAAAGGTGGTTTCCCGTCCATCTTCTGATTTTCCTCGTACCAAGGCCATTCTGACTCGAATGTTCTCATTTTCTTGGTCACTTGGGTGTGGGTTCTGAATTCTAGGACCAAGGATTCGGTCATTCGGTCGACGATCCTTCCTCAGTTCACTCCCGGGTCGCATCGGGTCAATACGCTAGACTACTCGGTCGTTGGTCCCCGTACCACGATCGATGGCTCCCATACCACGATTGATGTGTCCCGTACTACGGTCGATGACTCCCGTACCATCTCTACCAACCTCCATCTGTGGTCCCATCGCTCCGGTTCCTCGTCCGATGGTGCGATCCATGTCCTGAATCCCATCAGGTTTGGTCCCACGTCTCATTGGAGTGTAGAGGGATGCTGTCATCCGGGAGCTCAAAACGTTCCCCTTCGGGGTGTGGCCATGGTGCGGTTTCAGAATCCTCTTGGGCCGAGGTGCTTGCCTCGCTTTTCTGGTTCGTGTAGCGGATGTTCTTGGGCGGCATTGTCTACAAACTACACAAGAGACTAATCGAGAATGAGTTTCACACAAATGGATTCTAAAAAATTAAAGCAAATAATTTTTGTCCCATCAAATTTCAAGTATATAAAGCACATTGTAACTCATTCATGGAGATAAACATATATCTCAACACCAATTCAACATGCAACACGATTTGTACCATGGATGAATATTCAAGCTTTTCCAAAAATTACATATGACAATATCGAGCTCAATTCAAGCTATAATCACACAAATCATCATGAAATACACCAAGGACAGTTCACACAAGCAGTTCAGAGAGAGAGAGAGAGAGAGAGAGAGAGAGAGAGAGAGAGAGAGAGAGAGAGAGAGAGAGAGAGAGAGAGAGAGAGAGAGAGAGAGAGAGAGAGAGAGAGAGAGAGAGAGAGAGAGAGAGAGAGAGAGAGAGAGAGAGAGAGAGAGAGAGAGAGAGAGAGAGAGAGAGAGAGCACAAAATCTCAAATCCCAAAGTTGGGTCGCGACTATAAAAGGGAGTTTTCGAGTACAAGAAGGTAAAAGAGTCGGATACATCAAAAAAGAAAATAGTAAACTTTGAAGCAAATCCAATCTTTTTCCGTTTTCCATATTGATATTTGGGAAAAGCCTGTTTGTTTGCTCACCTAGATGAATTCACTTGGATGGATCATCTGGATGATCACCTGGGTGATGCATAAATCAGATAATTATTATTTTGCAGCTTTTAGAAAATACAAATCACCTATACAGAGAAGAAAATATCAAAAGAGGAAGCAAATTATAAAGAATGTTCCTAAAAATATAAGACAGAGCATCTAAATGATACCTAAACTCAAATGGTGACTGATTTTGATACAGGAAGAACAAATTCAAAGGGAATAAAAACCGATTAAAAAATGGTAGAAGAGAACATGAAACAGATTTAGATTTATATTTATTAAGAATTGCAAATTATCATACGAGTAAACATTTGTTCGTTTGCTCACATAGATGATTCATTTGGATGATGATGCATGTTAGTGTTGTTCGCTTTTTATTTTTGGACATACATCTATATGGATCATTTGAGTGCAACTTTATTTTTTTAAAGTATTTTTGTGGTTTTAGCGAAAAAGTGATTTTGCGGTTTAACGAGAAAACGTGATTTTGTGGTTTTGATGGAAAACATGATTTTCTGGATTTCGTGGGAAAAAATGATTTTGTGGTTTTGATGGGAAAACTTGATTTTACAGTTTTAGCGGAAAACGTGATTTTTTGGTTTTAATGGGAAAACATGATTTTTTTGCGGTTTTAGCGGAAAACATGATGTTGCGGTTTTAGCGAAAAACATGATTTTACGGTTTTAGCGGAAAACCTGATTTTGCGCTTTTAGCAAAAAAAATGTGATTTTACAGGTTTAGCATAAAACATGATTTTGCGGTTTTAATGGAAAAACATGATTTTGTGATTTTAGCAAAAATTTGATTTTTTTTTGTTTTAGCGAGAAAACTTAAATTTCTGTTCTAGCGATAACTTGAATTTGCTGTTTTCGCGAGAAAACTTGTTTTTTTTTTTTGCGGTTTTGGCGACAAATTTTGATTTTGTGGTTTTAGTAGAAAATATGATTTTCCAGTTTTAACGGAAAACATCATTTTTCAGTTTGAAAAAGAAAACATGATTTTGTGGTTTTAGCGGAAAATGTAATTTGCAGTTTTAACGGAAAATGTGATTTTGCAGTTTTAACGGAAAAACATGATTTTGCGGTTTTAACGGAAGAACGTGATTTTTTTGTTTAGTCGGAAAACATGATTTTTTTATTTAGCAGGAGAACATGATTTAGCGAGTTTAACGGAAAACATAATTTTGTGATTTTATCGAAAACATGATTTTATGGTTTTAGCGAGAAAACTTGATATTGCGGTTTTAGCGAGAAAACTTGACTTTGTGGTTTTAGCGAGAAATCATGATTTGGCGATTTTAGTGGATAATATGATTTTGCGGTTTTAACATAGAAATGTGATTTGCGCTTTTAACAAGAAAACATGAGTTTGCAGTTTTAGCGTAAAAATGTGATTTTGCGATTTTAACGTAAAAAGTGATTGTGCAGTTTTAGCGGAAAAATATGATTTTGCGGTTTTAACGAAAACAAGACTTTACGGTTTTAGTTGAAAACCATGATTTTACGGTTTTAGTGGAAAATATGATTTTACGGTTTAGCGGAAAGCATGATTTGTAGTTTTAACGGAAATGTTATTTTGTGGTTTTAGTGGAAAACTTCATTTTGCGGTATTAGCGAGATATATTGATTTTGCAGTTTTACCAAGATATATTGATTATGTGGTTTTGATGTGATCATAGATGGCGCCAAGGATGAAGAACTTGAACCTGAACCAGAACCAGAAGCTGAGCTTAAGGCCGTGGAAGAGCATGGACCAGAAGGTGTGGAGCTTACAGCTGAGGATGCTTTGCGAGTACCAGCTGGAGCTATGACCAGGGCAAGGACCAGACAGCTTTCTCAAACACTAAGTTCCTTACTTAGTTTCTTACTTCGTTATGCCAATGATCAGTTCAACCTTAAGAAGGGAGATGCACAACACATGACTTTAGTAAGGTTCAAAGAGGATTCCGGAACCCCTTCCTAAATGGTGATTCCCATAGCACCAAGGCCGCGTGATCACATCAGATGAAGAGTCAGTCAACATGGAATCAATTCAGTCAAGTCTTCACTTCATTAATGTATTGTTTTCTGTGTTGTCTTGTTGTCTTATTTTCTGAAACACAAACACTATATATGTATTTTGAAAACAATTGAATTAATAAGATGTTAAGTTTGATCATTGCGATTGTCTTGAGAGTGAATCTCTGTTGTTCCTTGTGAACAAAGCCTGTTGCTTGGTGAGTCATATCCAAACAACAAAACCCTCTTCGGTCGTCTAAGTGAGTCATATCTTAGGACTGCTGAGGTTTAGAATATCAAGGGCCTTCCGCATCCCTTGTGCGACCTAACGATCCATTCCTTTGTACTTGAGAGCTAGTAGATCAATTGAGTTCAAAGTTTATCCAATCCAACTTCAAAGTGTAATCCGTGGGAAGAGATTTCTCTTAGAGTAGAGATTTCGCATCAAGTGGTATCAGAGCACACTTTGAAGTTTGGCATCTATCTCTTTTCATCTTTCTCACCTCTTCATCTTCTTCAATCAAAAATCTTTTCTGTTTATCTGTTCTCTAGGTGAGCCGCCTGTTATTAAAAAAAAAAAAGAAAGAAAAAATGTGTTTCAGAAGCCAGGAGAAATCGGTTTCAAGGGTTGGTTAATCATCCAGAACCAAAAATCTTGCAATTTATCTATCTACCTCTTGATCTACTGTGGTTGTTTGGATAGATTCATTGGGTTTGACCGATTTGTTCTATTAGAACTCTTGAGATTTCACCGAGGTAAACTTTTCTTGTGAAAGAAACAACTGCGAGAGATAAACACTTGTGAGGCAGAGGGCTTTGATTAACTCTTTTGTTCAAGTGCTTGTAGGAAAATCCATAAGGGAGAATTGGCAGTTGAAGAGTTTTTCTTTTTTTGTTTCTTTAACTTGTTATTTTTTACTTGAACGTAGGGAAGATGACCGATCCAAGCAATGATGAACAGGAGAGCAACCAGAACGCTGGCCTTTCTAAAATTCAAATGAGGGCCTTGGTGGGAGAAATGAAAAGAATGATCAGGTCAGAGTTTGACGAGATCAACGCCAGGCTTAATCGGGTTCAAGAGGACACCCAAACCAGACCACCACCAGAGGGAGCAACTGGTAGATCACGAACAGCACAAAGACAATCCTGAGCCAATGAAGAAGAGTTCTATGAGGACTCCTCCAGTGATAGCCAAAGAAGGACCAGACGGCCAAGAGGAACCCGGGGAAGACAAGATGATAACCTAGGTGGCCTTAAGTTGAAAATCCCATCCTTATATGGTAAAAATGATCCAGATGCTTACCTAGAGTGGGAAAATAAGATAGAACTGGTTTTTGATTGCCAGAATTATTCCGAACTTAAAATGGGAAGGTTGACCGCAACTGAGTTCTATGGATATGCTATTAACTGGTGGGATCAACTTGTGACCAACAGGAGGAGAACAAGTGAAAGACCTGTAGCTACATGGGATGAGATGGTCACTCTCATGAGAAAGCATTTTTTGCCCAGCCACTACAGTCGGGACTTGCATCAGAGACTTAGGAGATTAGTTCAAGGAACTAAGAGCGTTGAAGATTACTTTCAAGAGATGGAAACGCTAATGATCAAATCAGATGCTGATGAAGATCCAGAGGCAACAATGGCAAGATTTCGAGGAGGACTCAACCATGACATCCAAGATAGGTTGGAGATGCAAGAGTACGAGTGCCTAGAAGAGATGCTACACAAGGCGATATTGGTTAAGCAGCAGGTTAAGAGAAGGAGCCTACCCAAGTCCACTTGCACACCAGTTGCTAAGACTAGCTACCAAGACAAGGGTAAAGCTCTAACCAAACCTATTTCCGATTTTAAAACTAATTCATCTTCTAGTCGTGTCAAGTAAAAGGTGGACGCCCCTATTGCACGACCCAGGGATATGAGATGCTTCAAATGCCAGGGACTTGGACACTATGCTAAGTACTGCACCAACAAGAGGGTCATGATTGTTCTGGAGAACGGTGACATAGAATCTGAGGATGAAAAGCCGCAAACAGATTCTGAGGAAGAGCAAGTAGATTGTGCTGCTCACGGGGAACTTTTGGTTACCAGGAGGACATAGAGTGCACAACTCAAATCTAAGGGGCATGAGCAGAGAGAAAAACTCTTTCACACTAGATGCTATGTCAAACACAAAGTATGTAGCCTGATTGTGGATGGAGGGAGCTGTACAAACGTGGCTAGTGAGACAATGGTTAAGAAACTCGGCTTGAGTATGAGGAAACACCCTCGGCCCTACTCTATTCAATGGCTTAACGAAACAGGGGAGATGAAGGTGAGCAACCAAGTCCTAGTTCCAATCACCATTGGAAGATACAAGGATGACATCCTTTGTGATGTTCTTCCTATGGAAGCCAGTCATATTCTTTTAGGAAGACCTTGGCTGTATGATAAAAGGGTCACACATGATGGGTACACAAACCGTCACACATTTGAACACCAAGGGAAGAAGATTATGTTGGCACCACTGTCACCTCAAGAGGTACATCAGGATCAAAAGCTTTTAAAGGAAAGAAGAGAACAAGCCAAGCGAGATCAAGAATCCAAATCATTCAAGGAAAGCGATTCCAAACAAGTAAGGCATTCTAATTTCTTTGCTAAAACTAGTGAGATTAAGAAAGCACTGTTTTCTAATCAACCAATGCTTTTGCTAGTTTATAAACAAACACTAACGTCTTCCTCTAACAATGCACTGGAGTTTCCAAGTGAGTTTGAATCTCTTTTGCAAGGTTTTAGGGATGTGTTTCCTGATAAAAATTCGGATGGTCTACCTCCAATCCGAGGCATTGAGCACCAGATTGATTTCATACCAGACGCTTCTTGATGAAGCCATGACCCAAGGTTCACTCGAAGAACCGACCCAAGATGAGGTGGAGGTTGCCGTGCCAGTCATGAGGAACACACCCCGGACGCGGTCTGGAACAAGGAAGTTGCGTGAAGAGTTCAACCAACAAGTGGAGAGCCTGATCATTCTAATGGAACACGAGGAACTCAAAGGAAGGCTACTCAACAAATAAATACTTGAAGAGATTCCAACCAGGCCAACGGAAGAACCCAACCCGACTTCGGGCCAAGCCATGGAACCAACCGGATCAACTCTCAGTTCCCGGACCATCACTTTCTTGCCAGTTCTTCAAGGGCATGCGGCGACCAACGTCTTCCACATATCAGTCATCATGTCGGGAATGGAGCAACCAACTTCTACCCCGGATCAATGGTCCAAGATGGCCCAACCCCCGGCCAGCCACCAGGCTTCAACCCACGTTAAGCTCGTACATTATGGATTAATTAACGAGTTTCCTTTTTGTGTTTTGCAGGATTTCTTTCCTTTTTCTTTTGTTTCCTTTTGTTCTTTTCGTTTAGGGACCCTGTTAGCAATTTCGGCCAAGTGTTAGGCCTTTTATTAATTCTGTATTTTCGACCCAAGTAGGCCAAGGCTGCAGGACTATTTAATAAAGTCTCATATTCAGTCTGTAAACGAATTTTTACCTCATATCAATAAAGAACCGGAGTTTTCTTAAAACCCTAGCCGTCTAATGCTTCTTGCGTGCGAATCCTTGAAGTGAGTTCGGTTTTGACTTATCACAAAGACCTTCACCCCTTTGCGTGGCGTCCATCGTTCCCCCCAGCGTTCATATCATCCAGCGAGTTACTTGGAGAGAGCCTGTCGGCCAACCAAGGAGCTTCCACCGTGACTTCCAAGAAAAGAGTGCCTTTTGGCCATTTTTTTGGATCACAACCTCCACCCCTTTGTAGAACCAACCGTTTGGGGCTACATCACTTCTTTTCCAAACAGACCAGCATACAGGACCAATCCTGTTGAAACAAAAGAGCTGCAAAAACAAATCAATGAGCTCATGGAGAAGGGATACATCAGAGAAAACATGAGTCCATGCGCTGTTCCAGTTCTCCTTGTGCCTAAGAAAGATGGCAGTTGGCGTATGTGTGTGGATTGTAGAGCAATCAACAACATAACAGTTAAGTACAGACATCCCATCCCTAGATTATAAGACATGTTAGATGAACTTCATGGGTCATGTACCTTTTTCAAAATTGATTTGAAAAGTGGGTATCATCAAATTAGGATGAAGGAAGGGGATGAATGGAAAACCGCTTTCAAAACTAAGCTAGGATTGTATGAATGGTTAGTTATGCCTTTTGGTTTAACCAATGCACCTAGTACTTTCATGAGATTGATGAATCATGTCTTGAGAGCTTTCATAGGAGTTTTTGTTGTAGTGTACTTTGATGACATACTTGTCTACAACAAAACACTTAATGAGCACATTGATCATCTAAAATCGATTTTAGAAGTGTTAGGAAGGAAAAGCTCTATGCTAACTTGAAGAAATGCACTTTTGGGACAGATAATGTCGTGTTTTTGGGTTTTGTTTTGAGTGCTGATGGCATTAAATTGGATGAGGAAAAGGTTAAAGCTATTAGAGAATGGTCAAGTCCGAAAACCGTAGGAGAGGTCAGAAGCTTTCATGGCCTTGCAGGATTCTACAGAACGTTTGTGAAGGAGTTCATCACAATAGCAGCCCCTCTTACAGAAGTCATCAAGAAGAATGTGGGATTCTAGTGGGAGCAAGCACAAGAAGACTCATTCCAAAGGGAAGCTTACGAATGCACCTCTTCTTGTTTGCCTGATTTCCTGGAAACTTTTGATATTGAGTGTGATGCCTCATGAGTTGGAATTGGTGCTGTATTGATGCAGGATAGGAAACCGATTGCTTACTTCAGTGAGAAGTTATGAGGAGCTACTCTCAATTACCCAACATATGACAAGGAACTCTATGCACTGGTGAGAGCTTTGCAAACTTGACAACATTATCTTTGGCCTAAGGAGTTTGTAGTGCATATTGACCATGAGACGCTCAAGCACTTGAAAGGACAGCACAAGCTCAATAAAAGACATGCTAGATGGATTGAATTCATTGAAACATTTCCCTATGTCATTCAGTATAAGAAAGGTAAAGAAAATGTTGTGGCTGATGCTTTGTCTCGAATGTATGTGCTCATCTCTACTCTAGATGCTAAGTTTCTCGGATTTGAGAAAGTTAAGGAGTTATATGAGTCTGATATAGACTTCAAAGAACCATTTCTTGCTTGTTCTAGAGCCGCAAGTGGCAAGTTATATAGGAATGATGGTTACTTGTTTTATGCAAATCGCTTATGCATTCCTAACTATTCCTTGAGAGAGTTACTTGTAAGGGAAACACATGCAGGAGGATTGATGGGGCAGTTTGGGATAGTAAAGACTCTGAAGGTAGTGCAAGAACATTTCTACTGGCCGCATCTACAAAGGGATGTTGAAAGAATCTGTGGAAGGTGTGTTACTTGTAAAAAATCTAAGTCCAAGGTACAGCCTTATGATATGTATACTCCCTTGCCTATTCGTACTCATCCGTGGACTGACGTATCTATGGATTTTGTTCTTGGGTTGCCTCGAACTAGGACAGGGAAGGATTCTTTCTTTGTGGTTGTAGATAGACTTTCTAAGATGGCTCATTTTATCCCATGTAATAAAATTGATGATGCATTGCATGTTGCTAATTTGTTCTTTAAAGAGATCATTTGTTTGCATGGCATGCCTAGAACAATTGTTTCTGATAGAGATACTAAGTTCTTGAGTTACTTCTGGTAAACTCTTTGGTTTAAGTTAGGTACTAAGTTGTTGTTTTCAACTATTTGTCATCTACAAACTGATGGACAAACAGAAGTAGTCAATAGGACTTTGTCAACTTTGTTGAGGGCTATCATTAAAATAACCTTAGAACTTGGGAAGAGTGTTTACCACATGTTGAGTTTGCATATAATCATGCAGTTTATTCGGCTACAAAGTATTCTCCATTTGAGATTGTTTATGGTTTTAATCCCTTATCTCCTATGGATCTAATTTCTCTGCCTTTGAGTGAAAGAACTTGTTTGGATGGCGAGAGGAAAGCTAAAGTTGTGAAATAGATCTATGAGAAAGCAAGTATCAACATTGAGGAGAAGACCAATCAGTATGCTAAACAAGCCAACAAGGGCCGACGCGAGCTAGTCTTTGATGTTGGAGATCAAGTTTGGGTTTACTTGAGGAAGGCCCGATTTCCGACTGAAAGGAAGTCCAAACTTATGCCTAGGGTTGATGGACCATTCAGGATAGTCAAGCGGATCAACAACAATGCATATCAAGTTGATTTGCAAGGTAAGTACCAAGTTATTTTAAGCTTTAATGTTTCTGACTTAACTACTTTTGAGGCAGATGATCAAGATTTGAGGTCAAATCATTTTCAACCGGGAGGGGATGATGTGATCATGGATGGCACCAAGGATGAAGAGCTTAAACCAGAACCAGAAGCTGAGCTTAAGGCCGTGGAAGAGCATGGACCAGAAGGTGTGGAGCTTGTAGCTGAGGATGCTTTGTGAGTATCAGCTGGAGCTATGACCAGGGCAAGGACCAGGCAGTTTTCTCAAACACTAAGTTCGTTACTTAGTTCTGCCAATGATCAGTTCAACCTTAAGAAGGGAGATGCACAACACATGACTGTAGTAAGGTTCAAAGAGGATTCGGGAACCCCTTCCTAAAATCGACTTTTTAGTAAGGTTTCATGAAGATTTAGGGGTACCTTCCTAAATGGCGATTCGCATAGCACCAAGGCCGCGTGATCACATCAGATGAAGAGTCAGTCAACATGGAATCAATTCAGTCAAGTCTTCACTTCATTAATGTATTGTTTTCCGTGTTGTCTTGTTGTCTTGTTTTCTGAAACAAAAACACTATATATGTATTTCGAAAACAATTGAATCAATAAGATGTTAAGCTTGATCATTGCGATTGTCTTGAGAGTGAATCTCTGTTGTTCCTTGTGAACAAACCCCTATTGCTTGGTGAGTCATATCCAAACAACAAAACCCTCTTCGGTCGTTTAAGTGAGTCATATCTTAGGACTGCTGAGGTTTGGAATATCAAGGGCCTTCTGCATCCCTTGTGCGACCTAACAATCCATTCCTTTGTACTTGAGAGCTGGTAACTCAATTGAGTTCAAAGTTTATCCAATCCTACTTCAAAGTGCAATCCGTGGGAAGAGATTTCTCTTAGAGTAGAGATTTCACATCAGGTTTTAACGGAAAACATGATTTTGCGGTTTTAGCGGAAAAACGTGAATTTGCGGTTTTAGCGGAAAATCGTGATTTTCTGGTTTTAGCAGAAAAACGTGATTTTACGATTTTAACGGAAACATGATTGTGCAGTTTTAGCAAGAAAACATGATTTTGGGGTTTTAACGAAAAAATGTGATTTTACGGTTTAAACGGAAAATATGATTTTGTAGCTTTAATGGAAAATATAATTTTGCAATTTTTGCGGAAAAACTTAATTTGTCGGTTTTGGTGGGAAAACATGATTTTGCAATTTTAGCGGGAAAAGTGATTTTCCGGTTTTAACAGAAAAATGTAATTTTAAAGGTTTCCTGATTCTGTGATTTTGGCAGAAAAACTTGATTATGCGATTTTGGAGGGAAAACATGATTTTGTGATTTTTGCACTAAATGTGATTTTGCAATTTTGTGGATTTGGCGGAAAAATTATAATTTTCTAGTTTTGGCTGGAAAATGTGATTTTGTAGTTTTAAAAGAAAAATATAATTTTTCGGTTTTGGTATTTTTGTAAATCTTATTTAATTAAGTAAGGCTTTCTCTCTAGAGAAGCTTTGAGAGGTTGTCATGTGTCCACTTAAAATTTTACATTTTAATTTGAATTTTCCCTCTTAATTTTGTTGTCTGATATAATAAAGTAAGTTTTCTTCTCAAGATAAATTGAGACAGATAAACTCTAAGAGGTTGTTATGTGACTTCTCAATATTTTACATTTTTTTCTCTTTATATTTTGCTGTCTTTAATTTAATGACATATAAATGATGTATATTTCAAATTTTACAATTTAGAATTTACTATCTACTATCTTTTGTGTTTCATATTTTTATTTATTGTTTTGTATCTATTTAGTACTTTCTGAGTTTTTTTTATCAAATGATTATTCCAATTTCAGATGTATTTTATCGCTGTTATTTCATATTAATTTAAAATTTTGGATTATAAGTAAATTTGAAGTTTAATATTAAAATCATAAAGGAAAATGTCAGTTTTGATAATTGAATTCAAATTTATTTAAAAGAAAAAATATATTCATAAGACATATTTTAAAATATTTTTGAAATATTAGAGTTACAAGCTCTAAGAGGTTGCCATGTGTCCTCCAAAAATTCTTTTACAGATTGTTCTAAGATTTCTAAATAACTTAAACTCATCAAGTGATATATAAATCTCCTAAGTTACATAGAGTGATAGAGGTCAAGTGCTAAGTTGAACTAAATACGACGGTTGATACATGAAATCTAGGTGATGTTTAGAACTCAAATAATAATGTACGTATTATGAAATAATTACTAATGTTCAGTTACAATGGTCCCCATGTGAGAACTAAAGATTGGAAGTTATGTTTTTTGTTTTTTATTTTTTAATCAAATGGAAAATCTTATACTGATTTTGATAACCAAATGGAGGATAAAGAATCTACATAAGTTGAAGGAAATGGAATAGTATGCACATTCCAAGCTAATTTGTATTAGAAATATAGAATCATATTATAAGTTGAATCTTATAAATAGGTTGCTTGATTATGTTTTGGGATGACATTCAAACGCACAACCTTCATCGGTAAGTGTACAAAATTTTTCCTTTCCAAAGCACCAATAACATTTAAAGTTGCCAGGAACACAAGTTGATGTAAAGCACAATCATATATTTATCTTGCTTGACTCAAGATCCTCTATGCTTTTACCTATTTTAAAATAAAGCTTTGATATGACTGTGATTACACTGGTAATGATGAAAATTGATGAATAAAACCTAAAAACCATATGCATATGTATGTACTTACATTCATTATGACCTAAAATGGAAACGGAGATGATGCAAAAGATAGAAAAATTGGATGGCCAAATTGCGATGATAAATGTTCTCTAAAAACAAACATATGCCTTTGTTATGTAATGGTCATAACGCTACATATCTTATAAAATAAAGTTTATTTTCTTTTAGAATTCTAATGATGTGGCACATGTCCTTTTATAAATATATGTTTGTAATAGTGCTTTTTTTTTCATTTTATTGGGCTACAAATCTGATTTTGCTATTGGGAAATAATTGGATGTGCTACATATCTATATAATAAAGTAATCTTCTATTCTTTTAGAGTTCTAAGGATGTGCAATATGTCAAATTTTAAATATTTGTTTTTAGTTGAATTTTTTTTTTTCCATTTTATTGGGTTACAAATCTGATTTTGCAATTGGGTAAGAATTAGATGTGCTACATATCCATTTTTAAATATTTGTTTTTAATACTGTTTTCCATTTTCTTGGGCCGCAACTTCTATTTTGCTATTGGATAAGAATTTTGTGCCTCTAATAAAATTAATTCATTAGTACACCTCTATATCAAAAGAAGCAACAAGAATTATAAGACAAATTACCAATTTTATATTTATTTGTTATCATATATGCAAATGTTTTATTGAAAATTTTGTATTTATTTATTTTGTAATCCGTTTGAAAATTTTAATAAAATCAAAGTTGTAAAAATGTTTATACCATATTCTTTTGTTTTTTTTCTTTATTAAATTGTTACTTTTGCTCTTTTTGTCTTAATGATCTTAATATAGCCCATATCTTCTTTTTTTTTAAAAAAAAATTGAATATATTTATGTTATAATATGTAATAAAAAACAAATGTTTTTGTTTCTTATTATGAGTTTTAAAAGTATGATCAATCATTAATATTGATTCTAATGCAATTTTATTTATTTTGAGATCTTAATTGTAAAATGAAGTCAAAGGACAAAAAATTTTTAAAATATTTTTATTTGATAAGTTTGAATTATTTTATTAAAAAATAGCCAAATAATATTTTAAATGACTATATGTTAAAGGAGATGACTCAAATGAGTAAATCATTAACAATCTTTAATATGATCTCATAATTTCTATAGCTAACAAATAATAACATACATTTAATGTAACATCTCTATCCAACCCATCTCATTTTAATTATTTCTTTTGCTCAATTTAAGCCCAATTAAAATAAAAAGCCCAAAAACATTTTTTTAACAACGTCCCACATTGGAAGTTTATGATTTTTACCTCTCTCTTCCTTCCCTATATAAGGAGCTTCATCCCTTCTCTTTTTCTTCACCAAGTCAAAGTAGTGCTTTGCCTAGTGGTCAGTTGTTGTCGGATCATCCGATGACCAATCATTAGTAAATCTTTTTAGTGATTTTTTCCGGCGAGTTCTGCTAAGTTTCCGGCGAGCTTCCAGTCAAGTTTCCGGGAAGTTCTTGCGAGCCTTTTAGTAAGTTTTTCATCTCCTTCCTCTTTCTGTTCTTGTCCTTATCTAGATTTGTTCGGTTTTAGTCTAGGTCGGTTTAGGTAGATTGAATAGGTTCGGATTTCCGAGTCTGAGTCTGGATCGGGTCGGGTCCGGTTTGACTAGTTGGACCGGTTTAACCGTTGACTTTGATCAGTTGACTAGTTAACCAATGAATGCTGTTCAAAGGCCGTTCTCACTCGATTTTTCGTGATGATTTCAGTTTTAGCATCCGTTTGAGCATTCGGAGTTCAGAAGCCGCAGTTATCATCCGTTTTGGCCAAGGTGAGGGCTTTTCCGCAGACTACCGTGTTTTTCGTCAAGAAGCGCCGTAGATGGAATCTAGTACTAAATGTGTTCCGTTTTTTCTTGATCGAGTCTAGGTAGTTTTGCTTGTAAATTGGACATAGGATTATAGATGATTCAACCCATTGATTGTGCATTAAATTGTTAATTGAGTCTTTTAAACTTGCTAGAGCTAGGATTAGTCGACTATGTGAGTCGTTAGGGATTGCGGGGGTATAGAGACGGACTTCTGTACTTGCGTCGCGTGTTGTATGAGGAGATGGTGCTGGGCAGCTTAGTCGACCTGTTGTCCAGTACCTTCAGAGGTCGATAATCGTCTACAGGCGGTGTGATTGGGCACTATCCCATAAGTTGTCCTTCTGGGAGGAGGGTGCCGCCGGTCACTGGATCCGGTATTAGGACATTGACTGTTCTTTGGGTACTTTAGGTACCGTGTTTGTGCATGTTTAGTCTGTTTTCCGTGTTTGGTGTACTATGACCAGATTGCCTTTTTTGTGATTAGCATCTCATACCTCACTGAGTAACTCCCCTGTTACTCACCCCTCTTTCTTCCCTTTTCAGGTGAGACCGACGAGTAGATATATGCTTATGACGATACGGGTGCTTCTTTGGGATTTTACGTTTTCTTCGCATTTTATTTTATACATTAAGCATTTGAGGTATTTGAGCTATGAGACATTGAGAATTAGAGTATTTGAGTCATGTGTTGTGGTTAGTGGCACGCTGTTCTCGAGTGTCGATGAGACGGGTGTTACATTTAAGCTTGTCAATGATAAAAGGATATATATGTATCTATAAAAGTAAAGTGAAATAAAATATAATTTTTTTGCTGTGTTAATGAAAAATAATAAAAAATGCAAAGAAAAAATAAAAATTAATATATGTTTAAAAATAATATTTTAGGTAATAAGTTATACAAAAACAAAAAATCCACGCAACACGTGGACTATGGCTAGTATTTGAAATAAGGTCATTTTTGTTATTTACAATTTTTGAGAACTCACCTTCTCTTAGTCGTGGGTTTGTTCGGTTTATTCGGTTAAATGGTTTTTGGTTTCTTCAGTTTTATAAAAATAATTCAGCATAGAACCGAACTGTATTTTGGTTCTGATCGATTCGAAAGTCGGAGTATTTGGTTCGGTTTTATATGTTATTTTGTGTTCCGAATAAAACCGAAATTGTATTACACCTCGGTTAATTCGGTAAATTTTGTATAATAAAATAAATCAGTTGGTTATATTCAGTTATTTTCAGTTAATATTGGTTAGCTTTGATTTATTTGGTTCTGTTAATTTTTATAATAATTGAAATGTAATGGATTTTTTAAGGGCTATTTGAATATATAACCATAAAAAATGAATAATTTGACGAATAACCACAAAAAAACATATTTAAGAAAATAACCAAAACCCTCGTATATGGCATGATCCTCACCATTAGATTTATGTTTTTTGGTCACTTTCTAAATTTTTATTTTTATTTTTTTCTATTCACCTAATTTGCTCTAAAAAGACTAATTCACCATCTAACCAAATGAAAAAAGCATGTGATATTGTGTGTATAATCTTATATAATAAAGTAAAGTTTCTTTCAAAAGAGCTTTGAGAGGTTGTCATGTGTCCTCCAAAGTTTTAACATTTTATTACTTTCTCACTCTATTTATTTGTATTTAATTTAATTTAATTTAATTTAATTTAATTTATCTTAATTTATTCACATGCAACACATATTAAATGCATTGTATCATTTTTGCAATAAACAATGAGTTTGTTTCTTATTCTTAGTTATAAAATTGTGAACAGTCAATAATATTTAATAACTAGACTAGAACCAGCGTGATACTCGGGTGAAAATGAAATAATTGAAATCTAAAATTGATAACCCGCATAACAAGATTTATATATTTAGATTTTAGATTAGAATTTGTATTAAATTATCCAAAAACTATATTAAACGATTTTCTAAATAAACAAAAGGATTTTACAAACATATTTTAAATATTATACTACTAAACAAGTATTTTAATAAATTTAGTATAATTAAATTCATCTTTGTATACTTTAAATTTTAAAAAACATTTTTATATTGAAACATAAATTTGCTCGTATATAATCACACACAATAATAATATTATTAAGTAATTAGCATATACTTGTATCTTAAATTATTTTGTTACATTTGATAGATATATTTGACAGGTTGCGATTATATTAATTAATACTTTTGAACATCAATTTTTATATTATAAGGTAAAATATTTGATTTTCCTTTTTCTTTTATGAATTCGAAAAAAAAAAAAAATTCTTCTTTTAATTTTTATTTAATTAGGTAAAAAACTTTATTGGTGTCAAAATCTAATTGATTAATTTAATGTGTGGAAGTTATGTTGATTACAAATTTTGAGAAAATACACTTTATATAATAAGAAAATTATAGGTGTCAAAATTTGATTGCCTAATTTAACACATATCACAATCTGATTGACTAACTTAACACATGTCACGATCATTTTATTAGCAAATTTTAAGAACCAAACTTTATATAATAAAGAGATACATATAACACAAATAATATTCTTCTTCTTCGTTCTATGGTAGTTTTTGGTGGAAAATAATAAAATAGCTTAATTCTATATATAGAAATAAACATTTGTACTCCTTTTTGGTTTAGGAATTAGAAAAAAGAATAATTTTATTTTTAGGATTAATTTTTCTTTTTAATAAAGTTTTAATAATTTCATTTCCTTTTTTATTGGAATAATCTTATTCTTGTCTTAAAACTTAGTAACTAACCAAGAGACTCAAAGAAGTCAACTTCTTCTAAGATTTGAGCCAAAGTTGCAATCTGTGATTGAGATTGACTCGAATACCACATCCATTGTTGTGTGCATATTAATGCTTCATACATATAAAGAGTTAAAGAAGTCCTATAAGAGTCAAATATTCTTTCACTTGTGCTAAAGGCGGATTCTGAAACTACTGAAGAAACCTGAATTGCAAGAAGATCTTTGGCAAGTTCAGACAAGATGGGGAATTTCGCATTGTTCCGCTTCCACCAAGACAGAACGTCATAATCTAAACCTAAACTATTTTCCACTCTTGCCTCGTTTTTTCCATCAAATTGATTTCCAGCTCACTAGAAACATCTTCACTTCTCCTTTCGCTAACCATATGACTGTAAAGAGAATCCATCCTATCATAACCATCATCATCATACCATAAATAAAACATAACACCTTTTGACTTCTCAGAATCTCCATGCTCACTTGTGCTGCCTCCTGCATCAGTCTGCTGTGGTACTCCAAACAGTATACTATATTCCTCATAAAATTTCTTCAACACCTTTGTCACTGAAGAGTATAACTTCTTACATTCTACACAATCTTCACCATAGAGCATTTTAAAGCACAAAGAAGCAAAATGCATCTTGTTTCGTGGATTAAACACACTACTAACAATCACGAGTGGATTCATATTCATCAACCCATCCCAATATTTCTCAAATTTGTCCCTCATAATATGTAATTGCTTTCTGATTTCTATATCACTGTTGTTACACATGGAGATCAGGCTCCTCTCTATTGTTACAATATCATTGTAACAATGGGTGGATGTTACTGATTTAGAAGCAGAGAACGCCAAAATACAGTTGAAGTAGATCTTTAGAAACTTCTTAAACATTTCCACTTCATCCCAATCTAACCTTCCATGAAGTAGTCACAATATAACTTGTCATTAGCCAATATCTTCTCAAATGCAATCCACAACTTCAGAACAAAAGTCAACATAAGATATGTTGAATTCCATTGGGTCATGCAATCTAAAGTCAAGCTGCCTCTACATATCTTTCATGTCTCACATTGCAATTCAAATGACTTCAATCTTGTGAAAGATGATCTCACATATTTCACAGCATTTCGAATAGCCACAATAAAAGATTTACCTTTGCTAAACCATCCCTCACAATCAGATTTAAAACATGAGCACAAGAACACGTATGTATGAACGCTCCATCTTGAACTAAATCTCAACCTCAATGCTTATGAAAATAGCCTTATAGCATTGTCGTTAGCCTTTGCATTTTCCACCGTAACAGAATTTTTTTCTGAATTCCCCATTCTTCTATTCAGTCAAGAAGTTGCCCTGCAATGGTCTCTGCTTTATGGTCTGTGATAAACTTAAATCTGATGATCCTCTTATGCATTTTGCCAATGCTCATCAATCCGGTGGTAACATAATTGTAAGAAGTTGTAGGTGATACCTACATATCTGTTATGAGAGAAACTCTCTTCTTCTCAGCCCCAAGAAAATTATTCAAAAAAGCCTTCTCTTTCATAAACATCGCAGCGATGTCTCTAATACATGTTCTTCTCGAAAAATTCTTGTACATTGCTAAGACATTAAAAACAGAAACGCTTCCACCCCTCCGATTCAACAAATGAAAGTGGCAATTTATGCATAACAACCATCTCATTCACTTATCTCTTAAAACCAAGCGGATCAAACTTGATGGCCTTCAGGTCACCATTACTATCACTACTCAACACCTTTTGACTATCGATATCACTAAAAGCCTTGAATTGCTTACACCTAGCAATGTGACTTCTCATTGGACTAGTTCCAACTGATTTTGAATCACAACTACTCTTTATACCACAATAACAAAAACTAATTTTCCCTGCAACATTTTCTACTTCAATAAAGTGTTTCCATACCTTTGCTCTTTTACAGACTTTTCTCTTTGGCTTCGGTGGCAGATTAAAAGAACTGGACCTCTGCGTTGTGGTCCTTTTGTTTCCAGTGGCAACGGTTTCAGCTTCAGGAATGTCTTGTGTTCTCTCAGATCTCATAACGTTGTGGTTCACACTTTACATCTACAAAAACACAAGTAAACAAAAATTATAATTCATGAATCAACGTAAGAAAACCAGAGTAGAAGTAGAAACCCTCAAGAGCCAAATACAACTCACTAAATCAACGCTAACACAATCAGATTCCCATCAAATTTGTTGATTCCTAAAGGCAAAGTATCATGATCGTACATTTAGATTTCGAACTCAATAAAAGAAGCTAAACAAATCACAGTTTTAAATTTGATTACATATTTTAATAAACTACGTATTGTAAACACCCTATCCTTCACTCAAAATGCTTTCAATTAATTTTGTTCTAATTTACAAAAGAGAATTGTCTCAAAGATAAAAATGAGAGAGTCAACATGGCAAGATCATAAGATACACCATTGTAAATTTGTCATTATAAATGATAAGCTTTTAAATAGCTTTTAAAAATTTATTAAGCACTAAAAATGTCAATATATAACAAATAATAAATATTCCATTAATTGAAAGTTACAAACAAATGAGGAAAACATTCTAATATATATTTTATAAGCAACTATCTTAGTTCATGTAATTAAGAAAGAAAAAAATGACACTTGTGTATGTAATGGACATGTATAGTATGATCTCAATTGGATGTTTATGTTGCGGTCATGTCTTAAAACTTAAGAGAAAACAAGAGAGAGAGAGAGAGAGAGAGAGAGAGAGAGAGAGAGAGAGAGAGAATGGCAAACAAAATTTAGGTTAGAAAAGACAATAAACTTATATATGATGTAGAATTCTGGGTTTAGGTTAAACCGATCGGTATCAGTTTACCAAATCAAATTTACCGAAAATCGATTGAATTTTACAATCACACCGATCGGTTACTGCTTAAAATGTTTAATGAAACCGGAACGAAAATTGTCCGCTCTATCGGTTTGTTTATGTTTGGTTACTACGCAGGGCTACCTTCACCTGAATGCTCTATCAAGACTCATCCATATTTTTTTCAAAAACATATCAGCTGAATTTTGAAAAAGCATTCAGATGATCCATCTGGATGATGCCTTAAAATGCACTAAACGAACATTGATTCTCTCTTGCACCCAGATGGATCAGCAGGGTGAGCAAACAAACAAGACCTAGTACTATATAAAGTAAGTCAGTAAAGAATTCGTTATCTGAAATTTAAGAAATCTAGAATCAGAAATCGAAAATTACATCTACGAACCAGAACAGAGGGAGAGGTAGAAGGAGAACGACAATGCAACCTTGGAGCTCTGCCGCCGACAAAACAATCATGAGCAATCTTCTGGAGAGCTGATGTATCAGGTGACCATTGCCTCTGTGGTTTACAATCAAGGGAGTACTCGAGAGAGCATAACCAGCTGCAAATCTACACTTTTGGCGGTCTAGCTCAGAAAAGCACAAAGCCACAAACAGTGGGAGAGGTAGAAGGAGAAGAGCCCGTAGACACGCCCTAGCCAAAACCAAGCAACCCAGAGCTCCACCGGCGACCAAACAACTATGAACGGCGGCCACCAAGGAAGGTATGATATAAGAAAAAAATAAAGAGTTAGACGCTATAATCTGAAATTAGAATAGAATTCAAAATAAATTGTGATCTCAGTCAGAAGAAGAAACTAAAAAGTGTGAAAATTTTTTGATCTAAATATCTTTTTTTCAGGTGGAGAGAGGAGAGAAAAGAAGCAAAAACTATGAAAAAAGGATGTTGATGGTGTATTGTATCTATAAATTATTAATATATTGCTTTTACTATTTTTGGAGGGCTGAAGTGGTAAGGTGCCAAATTCTTGTCAGACACAAACTTAGTTTTTATATAATAAATACTTACTTATTTTAAAATATAGCTAATTATTTTTATTCTACATTTAAAAAAATAATTATTGAAGGAAAATTTTATCATTTTTACTTATTTTTCCCTTATAATTAAATTTGCTTTGACATATGTTAATTTATACATTATCACACACAAAATTAATATTGAACCATAACTCTTGTTTCTATAACAAGTTCAGCTTTAGTTTGAGCTTTTAATCTAACATCATAAACAAAATTAAAATCATGGATTGATGCCTTCTCCTATATTGTTACAGAGCTGCACAGTAGACTTGAAAAACTTCATCATATCTCTATCTCCCATATTTTTATATTAAAAGTAGTCGATTCCTTAATTGCTTGTCGATCCATTGCAGCTCCCGAATTCGCATTTCTCTATCTTGTCTTGTGTTTCTTTCTCTCCAAATAGTATGAATTTCAGCTTGAAATACAAAGCAAGCAAGAAAGCTCTAAACAAGATCCAGATTCAAATTTGATATGTATGCGACTGTTGAGAATTAAATCTATTGTAGTTATTATTGTTGAAGTTGTAACGTCGAAGTTCGATTATCGTATAATATTAGGTGGTTATAATATTTTGTTATAAACCGCTTATAACAATTTTGTTCAATTTTATAGGGTCAGACACCTAAGAAAACTGAATTAATAAAATATTGGATTTTTAATAATATTATATATTTGTTATATAAGATGTGCATATAAATGTGTTATATAAAGATTTACACATACATGTGCATATGTGTTAAACATCGCAGAGGGCTTGGCCCATTAGTTTAATGGAAGCTGGTCACACGTGGGTTAATTATAAAAGCTGCACATATGGTGTTTTTATAATTAACACAAAACATAGACTTATACGGCTAATCCTAGAAACTAAAAGAAGAAACAAATAGTTTGTCTAGTTTTGAGATTTGATCTCGACGACACTAGCATCTCGTTCCTGTCCAGTTTGTATGCGTGTGGATACCGATAGAGGCACGATGTTTGGAGTGATAACAACATCAGTTTGTTTATATTTATTGTTCCACTGCAGAATATTCAGATACATTCAAAACTTTAAGATTTAGATTTTGTTCAATATTTACATGAGATCTTGGTAATTAAATTAATAGGTTAATTTATAAATCGTTATAAACTGGTATGAATTTCTACAGTGATATCAGAGCCTACTTATTTAATACTGAAACCAGATTTTATTTAATTTATATTTAATATAGATAAATAATTTAGTGTCTTTGATCTAGTTTAAATAGTTAAATTGATCAAATTTGTGTTAACTCTAATCTTATTATGCTGTTGATCAATTTCCAAAATATACGTTTGTAAATATTAAATAATTATGTACGGCTGTACGTATTAAACTATATGTCAAGGATCATTAAGTTTTGGAAAGTGAAAATGTATGTTAATTGAGATAATTACGTGATATGATCATTGATTTTTGGAAAGTGAAAAATAGATGTTAATATATATACGGATGCATGTTGTAATTATTTGCTTCTTGCTTGTTACTTTAATTTAAAAGCCAGCAGCACGTACGATTGATGTTTGAATGCTTGATTCTGAGATTAATATAATATGCATATATTGTGAGACCGTAGTAAATTATTAGATTTGTTTACGGTTCGATTATTTGTTTAGTCAAAATCTGTTTGACACGATTTAATCATTCATTTCATCAAAACTTTAATTAAAGATAATATATATAAATAATTTATAATTTTAATTAGATTAAAATTAATTTAATTATTTAGAATCTAATTAAAATACATATAAGATATGTATTAGTTATATTTAATTTTATATTAAATATAAATTTTAAATAAAAATTAAAATTTGATTTAAATTAATTCTTAAATTTATATCAAGTATTTTGATGCCTCTCTAATCTTGTCAACTATCAAAACTTGTTTCGTTGTAAAATGGGCTTGGTAAATAAGGTGTTTATAATAACTTTAGTGAGATAGATGGTAATGGTTATCATGTGAAATAAGATTGGTTTACTTGAATAAGCTATCAAAATGATTTTGGGCTTAGAGGCATAGGTTGAATTTGACATAAAATGTCATCTAACAACCAAGAATTATATTTGATATAATTAGAAAAGTGTTGCTTACCTAAATAACTAGTCATTCAGGCGATGAGCCAAAGCTCACTCGGATTCTAGTGAGTTATTGATTTTGGATCATTATATTCAATTTGAGGAAAAAGTTGCCAACATATTCCTGAACAACATATTAATATTTGCTAAGATTTTGGAATGTTATGGGTTTTGGAATACGGGTTTTGGAATATAATGAGAGTTTTCTTAAGTGTTAAGATTTCTCTTATTCATGAACAATATATTAATATTTGCTATTCTTCTTATCTAGAAATGTCAACTCCTCACAGTTCGTTTTCATTGCGATCTGTCCTTGAGAAGGACAAATTGAATGGATCGAATTTCCTCGAATGGTATAGAAACTTGAGAATTGTTCTTAAACAGTAGAAAATGACTATGTCGTAAAAAATGTTCTTCCTGAAAAACCAAAGACCAATGGTTTGAATGCAGAGAGGAATTCTTTTGAGAAGCATGTCAGTGATATGATCGATGTGTGTTGTCTTATCTTCGCGACCATGTACTCAGACTTGCAAAAGCAATATGAGAACGTGGACTCACCAATTGATATGATCACTAGTCTAAAAGGAATGTTTCAGGAGCAAGCACGAACTGAGAGATACCAAAAAGTCAAGGCGCTCATTAAATGCAAGCTGTTAAAAGATAGTCTAGTTAGCCCACGTGTCATTAAGAAGATGGGTCATATTAATAAGAGACTCTTACTCACCTGGGCTACAAATTATGTAATATGACGGGAACCATCAAAAACTTTTTTTTATGACTGTCATATTTCGCCCATATTTTTCATACCCAGCGTACCCCTGTTACATGTTATAAGAAAAAACGTAATTACAAGGAATGCCATTATTTTTCAGGAAAAACGTGCTGCCACGTCAGATACCGCTGACGTGTATTAATGAACTCAGCCGCAACATCAAATGACGGCAGAGTTAAGTTATGTTACGGCTGGTTTAAATAAAATGGATGAGTTGTTAGTAAACGGTTGACTTACACGTATAACCCATCCAGTGGTTTCGGCTGACTTATTAAAATCTGTCTGAGTTATAGGACATCGGCTGACTTACGAGCATAACCCAGCTATACATCATGGCTGATTTATATCCAGATGGTTGAGTTGTCAACATTTCGCTGAGTCATTGTCTGGTCACGGCTGAGTTAACTTTGGCTGGTTGGCTGAGTTTTCTCTTCCTCACGGCTGACTTACTTTATTAATGAAAACTCGGCCAGTTTACGACTGACTTATTAGTGAAAGATTAATTACTACCATAGTATGCTTTGACGGCTGTTTTAAAGTTTAAAACTGGAAGTCATATAGGACGCTAAGGCACGCAAGGCTGCTCGATCAGGGGACTCCTGAGAGTAGTTTCCAAGAATTGCCTTCTTATCTATACATGATAAAACGGGCAAATCCGGGTACAGTCGCAAAACTCCAAATTGATGAGTGTGCAAGATTCAGATATGTGTTCTTTTCTTTTGGTGCGAGTGTTTCTGGGTTTGAATTCATGCGCAAAGTTATTGTTGTCGACGGTACGTTTCTACATGGCAGTTACAAAGGGACGCTCCTAACAGCTCAGGATGGTAATTTTCAGATTTTCCCGATAGCTTTCGGTGTTGTTGACACTGAAAATGATGAGTCTTGGCGGTGGGTTTTTACGGAACTCAAAGTTGTTATTCCTGACGATCGGAATCTTGCTATAATATCGGACAGACATAAGTCAATAGGGAAAGCAATTGGCGAGGTGTATCCGTCGGCTTCTCGTGGAATTTGCACTTACCATCTGTATAAGAATATTGTTGTGAAATTCAAAGGAAAACATATGTTCCGTCTGGTGAAACAGGCGGCAAGGTGTTTTAGGACTGCTGATTTCAATGCTGCGTTCAATGAAATTGCAGAGAAACATCCTGAACTGCATGGATACCTCCAAAGAGCTGATGTCAAACTGTGGGCGCGTGTTCATTTCCCGGGTAACAGATACAATTTAATGACTTCGAATATAGCGGAATCAATGAACAATGCACTGTCAGGTGCTAGAAGTCTTCCCATAGTTCGACTGTTAGAAGCGATTCGGCTTATGATGACTAGATGGTTTGCTGAACGCAGAGAGGATGCAAACTCGCAGCACACAGCGCTCTCACGCGGTGTTGAAAAACTGTTACAGGTAACTCAACTGTAATCGTTTACATAAGTCAGATTATTTTCATAAATCAGCCTTAACGTCATTTGTTTTTTTTTCTCTACTAGCGCCGTGTCTCCGCAGCAAGACTTTTGGATGTACAACCGATTGATGCTTCACGTGTAGAGGTCACAAATGGAACTCATACTTTGGTGGAAGTTGTAAATGTGCATACAAATAGCTGCACTTGCCGTCGTTTCAACCACGAAAAAATACCATGCATCCATGCAATTGCAGCTGCAGAGCATATGGGTGTGTCTCGTATAGGCCTGTACAGTCCTCACTACACGACCGGCCATTTGGTTAGAGCATACGCTGATCCAATCATGCCTTCAGATACGGCGATACCTGTTCTTCAACCTATAATTAACCAACCGTGCCTACCTCCGATTGTTGTAAACCCGCCAGGAAGGCCCAAGAAAATTAGGATTAAATCATCGTTGGAAGTTGCTATTGGAAATAAACGCCCTAGGAAGCAACACGCATGTTCAAGATGTAATCAAGTTGGGCATAATTCAACGACTTGTCCAGCGTAGTATTGTTGGGATGTTCATGTTGCAATCGTGACATATCATGTCAAAATGTTTTTAATTGTTTTACAAATCAGTCTTCCATAAATCAGCCGTGACGTGTGTTATAACTAATTCGGAATATATAATGATTGGTTTATTTGGTTGAGTTATTATAACGACCTGGCCGACTTAACATATTTGTAATGTTCCATTAGATAACGGAAATTCATTTGTGGTTTGGCTGAGTTATTTATCGATTTGGCTGAGTTAACGCATTTACCGGCTGAGTTATTTGTTAAATTACAGCCACGAAACCATTGCAAAAGTAATAAGAAGTAACTTAGAAATAACTTATGAAGACAACATCAGAATACATAAACTACTAGGAAATTCAAAAACATTAAACTACGTAATAGCGTTCTTCATTCATCATCTGAGCTCGTATCGTCCGAGACCCCAAATTCATCCCAATCGAACTCTGTCACCTTGCATGCGCCCATCGCCATACCCGCCATATTGTACTCCTCCTCCACCATACGGATCTCTTCGTCGATGTTAAATCTAGGCTTCTTCATTCTCTCTTAACATATTTCGTTCTGCTAGCTTCTGGATGAATTTTTTATCCAACTCGTGTGCTTCTTCTCTCTCTCTAATTATGGCCTTTATGATATCGATTACCTTTTTCAACATTTGTGCTCCGCTCATCACCTTCACACAATAATCATCTGCAACAGACTTGCTCTTCTTTGAACCAGAACCGGAACCGGATGCGTCCATTTACCACAGTTGATGTATTGCCTGAAACGAAAATGAGTTTGGAAAAGGGTTAGGTGCACGAAAGAGAGAAAAATTCAGAAGTAATTATGTAGAGTGCGAAAAGTCGCTTCTAGAACGACACGACGTTTCGGATGCTTCGCTTGGGAAGAGAAAAAATTAAGAACTTTGGAAGTGCATATATTACCTTTTCGTGAATCGTGTTTCCAATTTAGTCAATATTCTCATTATTATTTATTGTAATAATCAATTTTTATTTAATCGGGTTATTAGTTTGACAATAATGAAGTTTTACAAATATATCTTTCTAATATGATTTCAATTTTTTCATATACATCATCGTCAAATGAATTAATTATATTTTATTCGGATGCGATGTTTTTATTTTAACATAATTATTAAGTATATTTATTTTCATAACTCATCATGTACATTACTTCAATAAACAGCCGTCAAGGTCTTATAACTCAGCCGGAAGAATTATAACTCATCCGTAATATATACTTTTGACATAAAACAGTCCATAAAACTTCAATATACGAACAAATAACATATAAAGCAAAATAGCCTATAGAAATCCATTGGTGTTTTTTATGTTTTAAAAAGAAAATTGAAGTAAGAGATATGGTTAAGCAGTGTGATATGAAAGGTTGTATGCGACTCATTTATTTACCACGAAAAAGTGTATATGGGTACAGATATATGTAACTTCCATCATGAGTCTATAAGTCTATTCGCTATAATTACTGAGGATTTGCATCGATTTGGGAAAAAGAGAAAATCAATAGCTTTAACCGCCTATAACACTTTCCGTCTATCGTGTATATAACACTTTGTCTCTATTCTCATTAAAATATTTTCAATATTATAATCAATTTTTATTTAATCGGGTTATTATTTTGTTCACGATATGTCAGACCGGAAATTATTATAACGAAAGGCTGAGTGAAATCATAATAATTTGTGGTATTGTTGATTTACTCTGCTCCGTTTTACGGTTGCTGAGTTACTCTATTTTCACGGTTGAGTACTCTGTTTTACGGCCGAAATATTTTTTTAAATTACAACCCATTTTGTTAAGAAACAACATAAACATAAGAAAGATTGACCTAAAACAAACCCTAAACATAAACATAAACTGCAACCGATGTAAACAAGTTTAACAAACATTGAAACACTAATAGCCAAGGAACAACATTGAATTTGTTTCCTTTGCTTTACCAGCTAGTAGGTAAGCAATGCCAATCGTCAGAAAACAAAGCCAGACAAAGCACACTTTCAACCACACTTTGCACTTGCCGATTTCACGTTTACTCAACTTTACATCATATCGCAGTTCTTGTAAAACAACACTTACCTCTAACTTAACGTTTGTGATATCATTTACCAAAATATCAAGTTTTGGTAATGCATCTTCAACCTCTTCATACACCGCATCCTCAACCTACTTAAATAAGTGACCCTATTTCATAACAAATAAAGGAGATTGAATAAAGCAACAATAACACACATAAACATCAAGAACCAAAATAATCTACTTACATCTTTTTTATTTGTCCACGAGTTTGCATCTTTCTTACTTTCGCAACAGAAGAACGGTCTGCCAGGATTGTCTTGAGTTTTCGCTGTAAAAATCGTAACACCTAATCCACACACACACTTCGACGGCAATCCACGGTCACTGAGTACGACTGATGACTCGGAACAAGAACTCATTTTTTAGTTGAGACGAATAGAGAAATCAAAAAAATTAATCGACGAAATTGAAAGTATTTTTTCTTAGGTTTTGAATTTGGATTTTTTTTCTTTTTTTTTGAGTGGGTAGTGAATATTTGTTTGGGGATGTGTCGATTTATTTTTGTCGTTTCTTTGCAGTAAAAGCGTGTATATTGGGAAACGCAATCCATCATTACGTGTGTATCCGCATAGTCAATTCAGTAATTATCACGCTTGAACAGTGGTCTGGCTGAGTTATTATCTTAAGTCGGCTAAGTTATTATTCCAAAATAATAATCAATTAAGTTTTATTTTAAATTTTTAAATACAATTCTTATATTCATGTTCATTATATTATTGACAATAGATCTACAGTCATTCACTACCAAGGAAATATCATGAAATAAAGTATAATTCGTGAAGCTGTCCAAGTAAAGCACAAAAGGGTTTGACAATGTAAGGGTTTATGGTTTAGGGTTAGGATATGTGTTATATCGTTTTGGTGGATAGGTTTGAAAATGCACAAACATGAAGTAACTTAGTGATATTTATCAGGTAAACTTCATAGAAATGGCAATTCTAACTTAGTTTGTACATGAAAGTGTAAAATACTCACATTTACTGAATTCGTGGTTTGTCTGAGTTATCGTAACGAGACGGCTGAGTTAACCTTTGTCGAAGGAATCGACTAACATGCGTTATATTGAGAGAATCTGTTGCTCGATATTGTTCAGAGAACAAAAGTTCTTTTTGGGATTTGTGAAGCGGATCGAGTTTTCGTTTGGGGAATAGGGGAATTTTTTGAATTTTTATTTTCTTTGCAGGAAAAGCGTGTTTATGGGGAACAACAACACCAAGATCATTAAGGCCATGTTCGTTTTTTAATCTGGATGTTGCATCTATATCTAGCATCTAGCTGCAACATTCAGATGCAACATCTAGATATTGTTCGTTTTTTTTAACTAACATTTACATCTGGATGCAGCATTTGGATGCAATATTGTTTGTTTTTGAATTTATCAAAAAATCTGAATGCAAATTATCATTTATGACAAAAAATGTTTCAATTAATTTTTTATTTATTTATAGTTATACTAGTACAAAATATAAAAAAAAAATAATTAAATATCAAGTTTAGATTTAAAATTTTAATAAAAATATAAATTTTAATAATTGTAATATCAAAATTTTGGCGAAAATATGGATTTACAGATTTAAAGGAAAAATGTGGAATTATGGTTTGGCGGAAAAATACAGATTTGTGGTTTTCGCGGGAAAACATAGATTTGCGGTTTTAGCGGGAAAATGCGGATTTGCAGTTTTGGCGGAAAAATATAGATTTACGGTTTTGGCGGGAAAACACGAATTTGCGGTTTTGGCGGGAAAACACAGATTGCGGTTTTGGCAGGAAAAATACGGATTTACAGTTTTGGTGACAAAAACATGGATATACGGTTTTGACAGGAAAAATACATATTTGTGGTTTTGGCATAAAATGTGAATCTGCGGTTTTGCAAAAAAATAGGAATTTATGATTTTTGCGGGAAACGCGAATTTGCGATTTAGATTGAAAAACGTGTATTTACGGTTTTGGCGGAAAAATGTGGAGATTTTGGCGGAAAACTCCGAATTTACAGTTTTTGCGGGAAAATGCAGATTTGCAGTTTTGACGGGAAACTATTATTTTTTGGAATTTATTATTACGACTGAGTTACGGAGTTGTTACTGTAAATCAGCAAAAAAAAAGGTTGAATATTAACTAAAAGCATCGTAACTCAACCTTAATATGTAGTTTTGACTTCAAACATCATAGAACATCGTCTTACTACTGCATCACCGGGAGAACGAGAAAATACTACATTTCCTATGTGGTGTTTCCAATATTTTCAATATTCTCATTAATATATTTTCAATGTTAAAGTCATTTTTTATTTAATCGCTTTATTATTCCGACACTAATAAAGTTTTACGACTACTTCAATAAATTATAACTCAGCCACAATACTTAAATAAAACAGTCATAAATGGGTGTAATATAAGTCAGCCGAAACTATCATAACTCAGCCGTACTACTACTGTTACGGTACCAAAATACAACAACCAAATTAAAAAGCAATAAAAACTCGATCTGGGTTAACACAGTAGTAATCCGCAGATCAGTATCCAATTTCTCCCAATTCATCTCTGTCACCTTGAAAGCTTCCTTCTCCCTACCCGCCAACTTCACCTCCTCACGCGCCAGACGGATCTCTTCCTTCAGGTTTAATCCACGTTTATCCAACGTCTCTAACATATCAAGTTCCGCTATCTTCTCATGGTATATGATATCTAACCGGTGTGCTTCTTCTGTCTCCCTCATTGTTGATTTCACCATATTGGTTATCGTTTTGAACCTTGTTTCTCGTTCAAACATCGCCACCCTCGCATCATGTTCACCATACTTTCTTTTCTTCGAACCAGAACCGGAACTGGATGCGTCCATTTACAAAAGTTGATGTATTGCCTGAAACGAAAATGGGTTTGTAAAAGGGTTAGGTGCACGAAAGAGAAAAAAAATCAGAAGTACTTATGTAGAGTGCGAAAATGTCGCTTCTAGAATGACACGACGTTTGGGATGCTTCGATTGGGAAGAGAAAAAATTAAGAACTTTGGAAGTACATATATTACGTTTTCCTGAATCGTGTTTCCAATTTAGTCAATATTTTCATTATTCTTTACTGTAATAATCAATTTTTATTTAATCGGGTTATTATTTTGACAATAATGAAGTTTTACAAATATATCTTTCTAATATAAGTCAATTCGCTATAATTACTTAGGATTTGCATCGCTTAGGGAAAAGAGTTATTACGTGGCTGAGTTATTATCTTAAGTCGGCTGAGTTATTATTTCAAAATAATAATCAATTAAGTTTTATTTTAAATTTTTAAATACAATTCTTATATTCATGTTCATCTTATATTCATGTACAATCATTCACTACCAAGGAAATATCATGAAAGAAAGTATAATTCGTGAAGCTGTCCAAGTAAAGCACAAAAGGGTTTGACAATGTAAGGGTTTATGGTTTAGGGTTAGGATATGTGTTATATCGTTTTGCTGGATAGGTTTGAAAATGCACAAACATGAGGAAACTTAGTGATATTTATCTGGTAATCTTCATAGAAATGGCAATTCTAACTTAGTTTGTACATGAAAGTGTAAAATACTCACATTTACTGAATTCGTCGTTTGGCTGAGTTATCGTAACGAGACGGCTGAGTTAACCTTTGTTGAAGGAATCGACTAACATGTGTTATACTGAGAGAATCTGTTGGTCGATATTGTTCACAGAACAAAAGTTCTTATTGGGATTTATGAAGCGGATCGAGTTTTCGTTTGGGGAATAGGGGAATTTTTTGAATTTTTATTTTCTTTGCAGGAAAAACGTGTTTATGGGGAACAACAACCCCAAGATGACTAAGCGTCCACAGGCATAATAAACTCACTGCACTGGAGTAATTAGTACATTGTTGTAGAATAAAATAAAATTAAAAAGTTTAATTCAGAATAATAAAAAGAAAAAATTCAAAATTTATTGAATTCGTGGTCTGGCTGAGTTATTATCTTAAGTCGAAGGAATCGAGTAACATACGTTATATTGAGAGAATCTGTTGGCGTGGTTGAGTTATCAGAACTATACGGCTGCGGTCTAATTTGGTAATTCCACAATGAACCTTCACCTTATCGATGACGTGGCATCCGTCTACAACGTTTGAAAACGTAATCGTTGCCTGCATTATGATATTGAATTTGTGTTATGGCTGAGCTATCATAATGAATTCGCTGTTTGGCTGAGTTATCATACCGAACTCGCTGTTTATACGTAGACACACAAGAAAATATTTCGACCCTATCGTTTTAACGGCTGAGATATAATTAATTTAATAAACCAATATTGTTTAATGGCTTAATTATCAAAGCATTACGGCTGAGTGAACTACCACAAATGTTAATTTAATAAACCAATAGTCATTTGTGGAAAGACATGGGTGAACTAACACATATGTTTATTTTCAGATACATTCCCTTAAATTGTCAAAAATAAAAATAACATAATTCACTAAACATGTTTGACAAATCTTTCCACACTATCATATTCATCCATTCGGGCTTATCGCCCAAACTACGCAATTTGTACTTGATATTTTGAATTTCTATTACGTATACTTGTCGAGCCGTCAAGTTAAACTGCCTCCAAACCGTTAATGTATGTCTCGGATCCCACGTGTATTTACGCTACACAGAAAAAAAAAAAATTGATTCATAAGAGTCAAAATAAGTTTTTAGCTTACTTACTATCAAGGGAAATATCGGTGCTTACCGCGAGTGTGAAAAACCATTTTTTCTTATAATGGAATGGAATGTTACGATAAGTCGGCCACACATGCAGCCAATTGTTTTTCAGGATCTCCTTGAAGGCGACAGATAATGTGACCTCAAACTCTTCATACGTGTTAGAGGTCTTGTCAACATTGAAATTAAACCCACTACCAGGGTTTAGAACGGGAAGATTCTCACGACCAGCAGTGTTTAGGATCGCTTCAACCTCTTTCTCAAACTGACTGTTGATGGAAGGAACAACGTCCATGTCGAGAAGAAGTTGTAACACAGATAAAAATAGAGAAAATGGGATACAATATGAGACAGGGAGAATAAGATCCGAATATGAGATGAAAAGTTAGGGTAATCTAATATAAATAGAGAACTAACGGAGAGGAAGACGAAAGGTTACGTTTGTAAATTATGTTTACGAGGCAAATTTTCTTTTCACAGAATACAAAAGGTTGCGTATATATCACATGGTGATTATTTTCATGTCTGATTTCTCATAATCATTTGAGAAAGTACATGGGTGAACTAACACATATGATTATTTATAGATCATTACAATAAAATTTCATTTTCAATAACCTAAATCCAAAAAAAGGTACAAGAAATCTTTCCACACTTTTTTATCCATCCAGTCGGGCTTATCGACAAAGGAGTATCTTCTACGCCTCCAAATGAGGCTTCTAATCTCTTCTCTGTATACTTCTCGAGCTACCAAGTTAAACTGCGTCCACACCGTAAAAGTATGTCTCGGATCCCACGTGTATTGACGCTACACATCAAATAATTAAATAAACAATTTATAAATAAATAAAAATATACTATTATTCATAAGAGATAAAATAAGTTTTTAGTTTGCTTAATATCAAGGGAAATCTTCGTGCTTATCGCGAGTGTTAAAAACCATTGTTTCCTATAATGGAATGGAATGAAGCGATAAGTCGGCCACGCATGCACCCAATTGTCTTTCATGATATTTGGGATGGCGCAATATAGTTTGAAATCAAACTCTTTAAACGTGGCAGAGGTTTTGTCAACATTGATACCAAAACCACCACCAGGGTTTAGAAGGGGGAGATTCTCACGATCAGCAGCGTATTGGATCGCTTTAATATATCTGTGAAACTGACTTCTGATTTGAGGAACAACTTCCATGTCAATAAGAAGATGTAACAGAAAGAAATAGTGAAAATGACAAACAATATGAGGGTAATCTGATATAAATAGAGAAAATACGGAGAGGAATGCGAAAGGTTACGTGTGTTAACCGATGGTTCGCGCCAAAGTTTGTTAACCTTTGTTTTGGCAGCAAATATCTGAGTTATATTGTTAACTAATGTACTACTAATGCTTAATGGCTAATTTATCGATTCATTGTGGCTGAGTTATATTGTTAACTAATGTTCATTCATTTATTAATAATACTTAATGGGTGATTCATAAATGCATTACTGCTGATTTATATTGTTAATTGAAGTACTAATAATGCGTACTGGCTGAGTTAAATATAAGGGACTCTTAATAAACATTCATAGAAATAAAACATAAAATTGCATATTGTCTGCCTCCTTAATTAATAAATCCCTCGTATAATTTAGGTTCCTCCGCCAGTATATTTGCTCCCATCTTAACCCGTAAACCCTGAATGTTCCCATCACAGAGGCCATCGAATGTAACACCAAGCGCGAGACATTCAATGTATTTTAGCGCATACACACCGCAGTCTCCGGGACACAGGCACATTCATTGGACTCTTCCATCTGAGAGTAAACTGCTTGCAGCTACTATAAGGTCGTACGGGGAGAGGAAATACATCGTTCAGCATGTACGGAATCATTTCCCTAAACGGCCTACAAGCTTCAAGAATTTGTGATTCCTTCTCCGGATCCACAATGTTATCGTAGCAATCAATGTGGCCACAAATCAGGTCCATGTCCAGCGCCAACCAATGATTACCTCCGGTTTGTACAACGAAATACACATGCCAAACATCAGTCAGCCACATCTTACGAGACTGTTGATCTTCCGGATACAAACCTCTGGCTACAGCTTCATAGTTGGTCCCGTTAAACTTGAAGTGCTTAGGTCTCATTTTGAACTGAGGGTAATCATGGATCATGGCAGCTGTGAAGTACTGATCTATAAACGCAATGCCGTTGGTATGATATGGGCAGGGTTCTGTAATCAACCTACGTCTGAGTACTCTCAGGTACGCACTGATATGCTGGAATAAAAAAAGCATAACTCAGTCATAATGTATAATACGTCTATCTCAGCCCTAACATATAAAAATTATTAGTATAACTCAGCCGAAATAAATCACAAGTCCTATATTACTTCGAAAAATTATAACTCAGCCATAATGTATAATAAGTCATATAATAACTCAGCCATAAAACTTACAGATTCGTCCAGCCATCCATACGTTGGCTCTGGCCACGCCTTTCGCGGGGAAATGATGACCCTATAGAACTCACGAGGGTCTTTAGTCTTTCCCAATTTGATGCCCCTGACAGACAAACACAAGTCAATATGTTAAAACATTGTTAACAAGAAGCTATAATTAACAAATTAATGAACAAGATCATACTTCATTGGTGCTAGGTGTTCCGTCAGTTTCAGTAATCTATCCGGATCAACAGGTGCCATAGGATCATATATTGCGGATGAAGGTTCACAGTTCTTCCTCATGCATTTCAGTCTGTCGTCTCTAATATGAGGAAAAACACTTGTTGGCTTATCTTTTAGTTTACTCGTATCTTTCCCCTTAATGGACAGCTTAACACTCTGATTTCTGAGATCACTTATCAATTTAAGTCTTAACTGTTCATCCTCATCATCCTCAGACTCAGGTATCATGCGCATGTCGTCCTCCATAACATCAAGTGTGGTATCTCCTACTTCTTCATCATTATTGTCTTTTCCATCATCATCACCAGCTTTTTCATCAAGTATCTTCTGCGGTTCATCATCACCAGCTTTTACATCAGTTATCTCAGCCACACCATCATCTTTAGTAGAAACGGTTTCACCAGCTATTTTAGAAACTGATTCAGAAACTGCTTCAGCAGCTAAACTATGCAGCACATCATCAGCTGATGTAAACTCTTCTTCATTCCGCTCTGTAATGACAGTTAATTTGTTCACATTTTCAGTCTTTCTAGGTCTTCCCCTAACCTTTTTTTTTCGGTTTCCCCTCCAATGCTTGCTTATCCTTTAAAGCTTTATTGGCATCTGCTTTTGTTTTTTTTTCCTGTGCTGCTGTCTTTGTCTTCTTATTTCTCAAATTTACAGGAGGCCGCACAAAACCATCATGCTTCTTACCATCATCTTTCGCAACAGCCACCTCAATGAGATTATCAGTATCAGCCACTTCCATATTCGTAGTCAGGTTCTTCTGAACATTCTTAATAGTTTTGGCATCCTTCCCCTGTATAACATTTACAAATAAAATAAGATAACTCAGTCATAATGGCTTTTTAATTCAGCCGATATAATGATAAATCAGTTGTAGGTATGGCACACTGTCAGCTTACCAGAGGATGACTACTTGCAGATTTCATAGGTGGCGCTGGAAAGGTAGACGGGGATGGGTCGACGGGATCTTTTCCCTGAGTGGATGCGTCGACGGGTACAGCTGATTTTTTAACCACAGTGGATGGGTCGACGGGTGTGGATGAATTAACAGCCAACAGATCCTGGAGACGGAAAAGGTTTGAATCTTTCCACTTGTTCAACTCTTTTAATTCACTCTCCACCTTCTCTAGCTGTGAGACATGCCGTTCATGCTTGTAGCAAGATTATCAATTCTTGAGCTGAAATTAGCCTCCATATCCATAATGAGTTTTCTAAGCGACACATTATCTGCCTCCTCATTAAAATCCTGCAACACATGATACACAAAAAAACTCATAACCAAGCTAACCAAACTAACCAAACATTAAATATCAACACAATATACCATATCAATTACCTTTGCTTCATCATTCTTATTCCCGACAAATTCATCAAAATCAACATCCTTCTCCTTCAAGCTTTTATGCTTCTTTGCGATATGATGAGAATCATCCAAGTCAGCTGGTTTTTTCTTCTTCTTCTTATTATTCTCAATCATCTTTTCAGGCATCTTCTGATCCCAGAAGCCTGGGACAAACCTCTCATCATATATGTCTTGGATCAGATTATCAAGTTCTTGGTCTTCTGGTTGATTAGACCATTCATGATATAGATCTCTATCATTTCTAATAATCATATGCATCACACACACCTATAACATAAGATATAATAACCAATAATCATCGTAAACCATAACTCAGCCATCAATTGTGATACAACTCAGTCATTTATGGTCCATAACTCAGTCACATTTAATTATAACTCAGCTATCAATTAACAATAACTCAACCGTCAATGACTCATAATAATATATAACTCAGTTTAAATCTTACCTTTTCATTTTTTTTGATTTCTTCATCAATGACAGGACCCAAATCTCTTCGTGTGCGGTTTCCCTTCCATCGCAATAGAGGACTCATATCCCCGTCGGATGGGTTACCAAAAAGTGCTCTAAAGCATGTGATAGATTCATAAGCCCATGCTTGTAACACGTACACCAGACCGTTGACGGTGTACATCCTTCCGGTAGGACTAATGGTCTTGATAGACCCAACAAGAGACTGAAATGCTACCCGACCCCAAGGATAAATATTCAAGGCTTCATCATCAAAAACTCTTTTAGCAGATTCCAACGGTATTCTAGAGTTGTGATGAATTCCATGGATACCAATTGCTAACAGGAACAACCACCCCATCCATTTACGCCTAATGTCTTGTGGTGGCCATGCCCGGCATTTACCTAATCCATTAATAAGCTCATCTAAAGTGGGACCTTCTCCAGCAGGCACATTCAACTCTATGAAAAACGCTCTGTAAGCAGCTTCAGGTTCAAATGGCTCTGTAGGCAACGTATGTATGGTCAAACCCGTGACATGCTCAAACTCATTCAACCCAAATCTGATAGGTTGACCACCAATGAGAAACCAAACCTCATTCTTCCTTACTCTTAACTGTCTGCATAGAAGGTAGTGGACAGTTTTACCAGACCATATAATGGTTCTCTCAAAGATTTTGGCTGCTATTCAAGTTGGGTGCTCCTTAATTTCATTCCACACAGTTTCACCTACGGACTCTCTGATTGTATCTAAATGTTTGAGTAGAACACTGTGGTTAATATCTTTATTATCCAGATTAGACTGCCCTTCCGCATACAGTCTTCGTGGGTAATTCCTTGGTTCATCCATCTGATAAGAAGATTACATAAAACAGAGTATAGTTATATCAAACAGAGTATAAATCACAACCAAAACATTGGGATAGTATAACTCAACCGTATACTAAATATTAACTCAGCCGAAACATAAACAAATTCAGCCACAGACGCATCATCGATAAAATCAGGACATATAAAGAAACTCATCGACATATACCAATATAAACCATAAATTAGCCCTAACACAACCCGTAACTCAGTCGTAATAAACCAGACACCAAATCCAGTAGATCTATCAAATCAGCCACAACGACGGCGGAAATCAGCCGTAATAATCACCGATAAAAAGCCACATATTGGTATATCAACCATAAATTATCCCTAACACAACCCGTAACAGTCGTAATGAACCAGACACCAAATCCGGTAGATCTATCATATCAGCCACAACGACGGCGGAAAACAGCCGTAATAATCACCGATTTCAACTCTTAGTATCACCGCTAGATGTTTCATATAACGGTTTAAACTCAAAGAGAGATGAAAGCAGAGATTTTTACGCAAGTTTAGGAAGATGAAGAAACCCCGTTGAAACTGAGACGAAATGCGACGGAGATACGGCCGGAAAAGATGAAATTTCGGTCGACTTAGGGTTTAAGGTTCGTCGCCGGAAAGAAAAGGAGAGAAATTTTTTCGCCTCCGTCGAGTGAACAGTTGCTAAAAGTGATGGACGCTTCAGTTTCCCCTTTGATTACGACGTATTAGTGACGTGGATATTAATTTCTACTTAATTTTATTTTGTAGTTCAAAAAAAACAAATTTTAAACAAGGGTGTTAATAGTAATTTTACAGGGACGGAAAACATATGAGTTATTTTCAAAAAATGTACCCCACGATAGCAATAAACGAACCTTTGTAGCCCATCTAAGTCAATCTTTCTACTAATAACTTAGCAAAAGTGGTTGTCTTATCAGCCAAAAGTTGGCAACTGACCTCAATATGCAATCATTGCCGTCAAGCTTTGATCAGTTTGTTATGAACTACAACATGAAAAACTTGACAAAAACTTTGACTGAGTTGCTTGACATGCTTAAAACTGCTGAACCCAACATCAAGAAGGATGCCCCACATGTTCTTATGGTACAAAAGGGAAAAAAGTTTAAGAAACAAGGTAAGAACGTATGAAATGATAAGGCGAATCCAAGCAAGTCTGACCCTGCTCCTAAGTTCAAGCCTGGTACTTCCGATGTTGATAAGTGCCATTATTGTAATGGTAATGTGCATTAGAAAAGAAACTGCAAGAAATACTTGGAAGATCTCAAAAGGAAGAAGACTTTCGAGACTTCATCTTCAGGTTTTTTTATGTTATGGAAGTAAATGTTACTACTTCTTGGGTATTGGATACCGGTTATGGTGCTCATATTTGTACGAATATGCATGGCCTAAGCAATAGTAGAGCTTTGGAGAAAAGACAAGTGGACCTGTGCGTGGTAAATGAAGCAAGAATTGCTGCATTAGCTGTAGGAACATTTCATTTCTCTTTGCTTTCAGGCATGGTTTTAGAACTTAAGAATTGCTACTATGTACCTGCTATAAGCAAAAATATTATTTATATTCCTTGTTTGGATTTTGAAGGATTTCAATTTTCGATTAAAAACAAGTGTTGCTTATTTGATCGTTGTAATATCTTTTATGAAAGTGGTACGTTAGAGAATGGACTTTAAATTCTAAAGCAAAGTAGGCTTGTCTATAACATTAGTACCAAAAGATTCAAGTCAAATGACAAGAATCAAACATTTCTTTGGTATTGTCGTTTGAGCCACATAAATGAGAAGCGTATTCTAAAGCTTCATAGTGATGGACTTTCGAGCTCATTTGATTATGAATCGTTTGAAAAATATGAATCTTGTTTATTGGGAAAAATGACTAAGGCTCCTTTTGCTGGGCACAGTGAAAGAGCTAAAGACTTGGTGGAACTCATACATACAAATGTATGTGGACCAATGAGCATCAAGGCTAGAGAAAACTATCAATACTTCATCACATTTACTCACGACTTCAGTAGATATTGTTATGTTTATCAAATGAAACATAAGTCTTAATCTTTTGAAAAGTTCAAAGAATTTTAGAATGAAGTGCAAAATCAGTTTGCAAGACAGTTTAAATCTCTTTGATTTGATCGTGGTGGAGAATATTTGAGCCAAACTTTCAATGGTCATCTAAGAGAGTGTAGAATCGTTTCACAACTCACTCCTCCAAGAACGCCACAGTTGAATGGTATAGCTGAAAGGAAAAATCGAACTTTATTAGATATGGTTCAATCAATGCTGAGTCATGCAGATCTTCCATTATCCTTTTGGGGATATGCTTTGGAAATATCTGTGTTTATGCTCAACAGATGTCCATCAAAATCAGTTGAAAAGACACCATATGAGATATGGAATGAAAAAGTTCTGAATTTCTCTTTTCTAAAAATTTGGTGTTGTGATGCTTATATTAAACAAATGTTTACCGATAAACTCGGACCCAAATCTGATAAATGTTACTTCGTTGGTTATCCCAAAGAAACCAAAGGTTATTACTTTTACAACCCTAGTGAGAACAAAGTGTTTGTTGCACGTAATGGCGTTTTTCTAGAGAGAAAATTTCTTTCCAAGAAAAAACAATGGGAGTAAAGTATCACTCGAAGAAGTTCGAGAGTCATTGGAGGATGTTCCGACTTCTGAGGAAGAACATCAGTTGGATTTACGAAGAGTCGTAAATTCTACAAATCTGAGGTACGTAGGTCCTTAAGGACACGTCACGAACCTGATAAATTTGGGGTTTAGGTGACAGATCATCATGAAGTATTAATTATAGAGAGTCATGAACCTATGTTCTTTGAGGAAGCAATGATGGGCCCTGACTCCGAGAAGTGGCTGGAAGCCGTATAATCTAAAATGGACTCCATGTCAATAGACAAAGTACGGACTTTTGTTGATTTACCTGATGGTGTCAAAACCATTGAATGTAAATGGGTTTCCAAGAAGGAAGCAGACATGGATGGTAATATACAGATATACAAAGGTAGACTGGTGGCAAAAGGTTACAAGCAAATTCATGGTGTAGACTATGATGAAACCTATTCCCTAGTTGCAATGTTTAAGTCCATTCAGATTCGCCTAGAAACTGCCGCTTATCATAACTATGAGATTTGGCAGATGGATGTGAAACAGCTTTCCTTAATGGAAATCTCGAAGAGGATGTGTACGCGACACAACCTGAAGGTTTCACAATCCCTGAAGTGTTGGGAAGGTATGCAAGCTTCACCGTTCCATTTATGGTTTGAAGCAAGCATCTCAGAGTTAAAATCTTTGGGTTAATGAAGCAACCAAAAAGTTTGATTTCATTAGAAACGAAGAAGAACCATGCGTTTACAAGAAAGCTAGTGGGAGCGCAGTTGTTTTCTTGATGTTGTATGTAGATAACATACTTCTCATGGGGAATGACATTCAGATGCTTAATTCTGTAAAGACTTGGCTAGGAAGTTGTTTCTCAATGAAAGACATAGGAAAAGCCGCATACATTCTTGGAATAAGAATCTATAGAAATAGATTAAACAAGCTTATTGGATTGTGTTAAGATACTTATATAGATAAGGTCTTACATAGGTTCCAAATGCATAATTCCAAGAAAGGTTTTCTACCTATATCTTATGGCATAACCGTCAGTAACTCAGTGTCTTTCGACAAATGATGAGCGAGAGCGCATGAGTAGATTCACATATGCTTATGCTATTGGGTCTATAATGTATTCCATGCTCTGTACTTGTCCAGATATTGCTTGTGCTTAAAGCATGACAAAGAGATATCAATCTGATCCAGGTGAAAGTCACTGGACAGTAGTCAAGAACATCCTTGATTATTTTAGAAATACTAAAGTTAAGTTATTGGTCTATGGAGGATATGTAAAGATTAGCAAAGTCTCAACGGATGCAAATGTTGCAGATCCATTGACCAAACTTTTTCCATGGTTTAAGCATGAGAGTCATACTGCAGCTATGAGGATTTGATTTCTTAAGATGTGATCTTAATTCTAATGGGAGTTTTTTTCTTTCTTTTTATGATATGATGTCCATGTTTACATACATTTGGTTATGTTTTTAAAATAATGAAATTTGCTTCAGATTTATTTGATTATTGGATGATTAAATAATACTCCCAAAATAATTCATATCTTCTTATAGGTCATCAAGTACGTGACTTGATCATGAAACCCTATAGGTGATAGATGACATAAATTATTGACGTCCCTAGTCATGGTTATTTAAATGGGACGTTAATAGCTAAAAATGATTAGTATGTGAGGTGACTGATGACTAAGTTTCATGAAGTCATTTAATATGTTGTATTAAAGTCAATCACATAGATATGTCTTAGAGAACACATGATCGGACCGATCCGCTATGAAAACTCTACAAGATTGTTATATGAGTATCATAAGAGTTCTCATTACGACTACAGAGTGTAGTCCTTTGACCTGGGTTTGTCATGATTTCTTATTGATGGATTAGTTCACTTTAACAGGTGATTATAAAGGTATTGATTGGGTGTTCTGTGAAGTTTGTAAAGAACATGGATGGAATAAGATGAGATTTGTCCCTCCTATATAATAGAGATAGATATCTTTGGGCCTATCGAAGATCTAATACTAAAAAATGCATGGTTGTACTCAAACGAGGTGAATGTCAGTTGTTTGTTTAATCAGTTACAAATCAGAGTTCAATAAATGTGATCTAGTTGAATAAGGATGACACCATTTCTTGCATTATGCTGAGATTAAGGTATAGTGACAAATGGATAATGGACATTGATAATTCTAGTACAACTGGGAGATTGTTGGAAATGCCCTAATATCTATTGTATTTATTCTTGTTGAAGTTGTAATGTTGAGGTTCGACAATCGTATAATATTAGGTGGTTATAATATTTTGGTAGAAACCGTTTATAATTTAGAGATTATGAATCTATTACTAATAATATACGATCCTAAACGGTCACACACCTAAGCAAACTGGATTAATAAAATATTGGGTTTTTAATAATACTACATTTTTGTTATATAAAATGTGCATATAAATGTGTTATATAAAGATATACACATAAACGTGCATATGGGTTAAACATCGCAGAGATGGTTAATCGGGCTTGACCCATTAGCTTAATGGAAGCTAGGTCACACATGGGTTAATTATAAAAGCTGCACATATGGTGTTTTAATAATTAACACAAAACACAGACTTATACGGCTAACCCTAGAAACCAAAAGAAGAGATGAATAGTTTGTCCAGTTTTGAGATTTGATCTCAATGGGACTATCATCCCGTTCCGATCCAGTTTGTGTATGTGTGGATACCGGTAGAGACACGACATTTGGAGTACTAACAACCTTGGTTTGTTTTTATTCATTGTTTCGCTGCAGAATATATAGATATATATTCAAAACTCTAAGATTTAGATTTATTTCAGTATTTGTATGAGATCTTAGTATTTGAACTCATAGATTGATTTATAAATTGTTATAAACCGGTATGAATTCCTACCGTGACCACTTCATTCCACCATAGATAATTGAGCGTGTAATGGATTATTCGTAAGAGTTTACCATACTAATTTGGAATACATACACAAAAAGAAAACATGTTCTCAAGTCTCGATTTGGTCTTGAAAAAAAAACGTAGACTGCATTCACCCTCACATTCCAGCCCAGCCTTTGATCTCACGTTGTTAAATGGTTCTCTGTTACAAGATAAGCACATAAATAAAACTTTGGAATTGCGTGGTTATACCTAACACATTCGTGCTAAGAAACATTTTTGGTGGTGAATCGGATATGGTTCCATGTATCTTTAGCGGAGAAATTGGGTTTGAAAACGTGTCTTCTTCACTTCCACAAAACCGAATCCTCTATTTCGAATCGATGTTGGAGTTGGGTCAGCATGTCTTTTGATTGTGTTGAGAATATGATGTACTGTCCTAATCACTGTGGTCACAAGGAACCAATTCACGACTAATTAGGATTTTTTAAATTTCCTTCTATTTTCTGATTTAGTATAATTCTTTTTTATTTAAAGTTTCCTATTTCTAGAAGAAAAGTCGTTTGTGACCTACCTTAGCGACTTATATAAGTCGTTGTTATTTTATTTCCAGAGGACAGTTTTTGAAGTTATAAAAGTTGAGAATTCTCTCTGTGCCTTGTGTTGATTCGATTTAATTCATCAATCCAGGAAGCCTTATTTTGATTTGATTCAGTTCATCAATTTAAGTAGTCAGGTCTCTAGATATTGTTAAAATCCCTAGATCGTGCTCCCGATGAGCATCTGCAATGCCATATGCTATTTCAATCTAAGTGTACCATTGGAGGCAAGGTTTGAAATTTCATCATTGATTCCGGAAGTAGCGAAATCATAGTGGCGAAGAACTTGTGTACGAGCTCGGCATCACCACCTAACAACATCATTTTCTGTACAAGCTAGCGTGGTTGGAACAGAAAACTGACTTGTTAATCCCTCTCCGCGCATTGATCTCCTTTTCTGTTGGCAATACTAATAAGGATCAGATGCATTGTGACATCTTCTTTTGGGACGCCTTTGGTGTAAGAGTCGAAACTCACACAATCAAAACTTATAATAAATGGGAGATGGAAAATCCTATTTTAAAAGAACTCAATGATCAAGATCGAAAGTTTGTTTTATTTAGTGATCTTTTTGCCAAAGTATAAGAAAATTCGTAAAAGCTTAATGTCTTACAATACGAAAAGTCTAATACTCGGAACTGGATGCCCTTAAACTTGATACAAACTATCATATATATAGTGGGCAACCTAGGGTGCTCGGGCAGTTTTTTAGCGATGTGGGATGCCTGTTAATCTTCAATCCGCGGACTTTGGGCCTCATTTACGACCTATATCCTTAGCAGGTCGCTACTAGGTCCTGTCATGATCCAGCCCGCCTCCGGTTTGGTTCAGTTCACCCTGATTACGGTCTTCCGTATTGCTTGGACTCTTTCCCGGTTTTTGGATCAGTACATGAACAGTAACCCAAATCCGTCTTAAGTCAAACCGAATCTTCGTCTTTCCGGTTTTATCAGGTTCGTGAACAGTGTTCCAAGAAAATTGTTTTTTCTGATAATCCCAGATGAACAGTGTTCCGAACTGAGCGATTCCGAGTCAAGCTTTCAGCCCGCCTGCTTTGATCGTATGAACTTTTAGCCCGCCCGTTTTTCTCGTATGAACTTTCAGCCCGCCCCTTTCCCTTGTATGAACTTTCAGCCCGTCCGTTTTTCTCGTATGAACTTTCAGCCCGCCCGTTTCTCTCGTATGAACTTTCAGCACACCCGGTCTTTGGACTGGACTGGGGAGCTGGTCCAAGAAGAGTAAACGGGCGGGCTGGTTCAGGGAAGTCACAGGCAGCCTGGTCTGAGGGAGAGCAAGCATGAAGGCCTGATAGGAGGAATGAGCGGCCTGTTCTGGAGAGAGAGAACATGGCGGGCTGGCAAAACTGGCGGCCTGGTTCATGGGGGATCAAGCACGGCGGGCTGCCTGGTCGGCGGGCTGGTCCAAACCAGCGGCATGGTCCGAACCGGCGGCCTTATCCAAGGTAGATAAAGCACAGCGGGCTGCCTGGTCGGCTGGCTGGTCCAAACCGGCGGCCTAGCGGCCTGGTCCGAGAGATACAAAGGTGGCGGGCTGTCAAGAGGAAAAGATGGCGGGCTGGCCAAGAGGAGGAAGATTGGGCGTCCTGGGATAGTAAACCAGCGGCCTGGTCCAATACGTGGCGGACTGGTCAAGAAACTGGCGTCCGGGTCCAAGAACTGGCGGCCGGGGAGTATTTTGCATGAGTTTAATTATCTTCGTATGAGTTTTCATGTATTCGTATGAGTTTAAATGTCTTCATATGAGTTTGAATGTCTTCGTATGAGTTTAAATGTCTTCGTATGAGTTTAAATGTCTTCGTATGAGTTTTCGTGTCTTTGTATGAGTTTCCAGTTAGTCCAATCCTTTATGGAGGAAGTTGGCTAGCTGGTTCGATCCTCGGATAAGCATTCCATATAAGTATTTAGACTTCCTGATCCGTCAATCTTCGAGGGGTAGGTTTTGACCCCAACATTTAGCCCCCCAGCTTGTTCCTTTCGTTTGCCGAAGCAAAGAGCTTTGAGTAAAGCGTTATCGGGATTGATGGTTTGACAAGGTAGGTTTTGACCCCAACAGTTAGCCCCCCAGATTGATGGTATGACAAGGTAGGTCGTATGCCAAGAGGCTAGTTCCAAGTTTTCGTTTCTTTCTTTCTCTTTGTTCCGAGATAGGTACGGTCCCGCTATGTTTTTACAGGAATCCGTGCCTCCTTTCCTATATCATGAGTTCTCTTCTTCTTCATTCTTCAAACTCTTTATTTTATTATTTGAAATGTCTGGCTCTCCTTATGAACGTTCCAGAACCTCTGGCCTATCATCAAGCTTATTTGAGATTACTTTTGATGATCTTTCGGATGTCCCGATTGAGTTCGACTACGTTCCGGATGTACACTTTGATGAGGCACTACTGGATGACTTCTTTCCAACCAGTGTTGACCGGAAATGGTGGGAAGCCTTGGAGTGCTGGTTTTGGCGGCCTGTTTTCTGAGGCAAATGGCGACCTGCCTTCATGCAGTCCAAATGGTGGCCTGGCCTTTGGTGAAAACGGCGGGATGCCTTCTCCATATCATGGTGGCGAGCAGTATGATCGAAGTGGAGATATGTCTTGTTCGGGTGATGAACCGTGTCAGGGAGATGGCGGTCTGCCATGCTCTAGCGGAAGGGGTGTGCTTCCTCTAGTTGGTGATGATTGTTGTTTGCCTAGAGGCGAGGGGGAGTGCGAGCAAGATGGCAGGATCCCCGATTTACAGTCTCCGGAAGACCACCCAGTTAAGTGGAAGCCTCATTCTCCGGGCGAGGTAGATGCGTATTGGAGTGCACCGATCTCAAGTTGTCGGGGTTCGCAACCGAAACTCAACAAAAGAAGTTCAAGGTTGAGGAAAGATGCTCCTTTGGGCGCTACTCGAAGCACCAAAGAGTCCTTGAATTATATGAGGTATCATTTCCGGATCCTGAATGATGTTTCGTTCCTTCTGCCTAACGACGACGATCGGATAGACAGATGTCCGCTGGGACATTTCGCTTTATACGAGTTTATTGTATGAATCCTTTCTTTGGTTCCTGGTTCCGAAACCAACACTCGAGTTCTTGGACTACTTCGAGGTCGCGATCTCACAACTTGTTCCGCAATCGATACAACAATTGATGGGCGTAGTGGTCCGGCGCATTGAATGCGGGATAGAATTAAAGTTGGGTCACTTGTTGAACCTCTTCTACGTCAGGAAGGTTCATTCGGGGTCTTCGTTTGTTTATGTCTCCCAGAAAACCAAACTCGCTAGCCGCTTCTCCTAATGTTTTAGCGACAATTGTTAAGTCCCGAGGGATCAGTTCTTCTATGTGTCCGCCAACTCTGCTTCGGTCGCCCCTGAGTTTCAAGGAAGGATTCGGTCCGACTTGGGAGATTTTGGTAAATGATTGCTTAATTGCTTTTTTATTTCTCTTTACATACTCTTGGAAGTTTCACAACTTGTTATATTTTCTTGTGTATTTTGCAGTTTCTCATCCTTTTCCAGAGTGGATAAGTGACTTTCCTGAGATAGCTAGTGCCATTGCTTCGAAGAAAATTAATTGGAAGAACGAAGATCTTCGGGGTCGTTTTTTGAAAGCCCAAGACATTCACCGTGGACTTATTCCGTGCAAGGGTCCTGACTTTGTTGATCCTCCGATAACGAGCTACCCTGGGATGGCGCGCGTGATGGATATCTGGTCATGGTAGGCCATAGACCAAGCCCACGGACCAGGCCGATTGTGGAGCATTGGATGAACCATGAAGATTCCAGCTTGAAATCAACATTTAGATGAGGTTTCATCCAACCAAGCATATTTCTGGAGCATTTGGATCATGCCAGAATGCCCATGGACCGTGTTGGAATTGGAGATGGTCAAGAGAGTCCAGTTCTTGACCGAGGCTATCATAACCCGGTACGACCCGGAATGGAGCAGCTGTTGGAGTCACGACCGAACGATCACATCACTCGACCCAAAGAGCATCTTTCCCGACCAATTTGGTGAGACAAAGAGATTGATCGAGACATAATCAGTTTGACTCGAGGAGAAACCCAAGATGACCGAGGCTACTCTTTTCTCGGCCATACCGCCCTGACTTACTGGCCATGGCCATGGACCGCGCAGCTGGAAGCCCAGGGGACATCTTCAAATCCGCATGGATCCCAAGGGTCATTTGACCAGACTTTATTTATAGTCTTCTTTTCTATTTCCCATGCACTGTTTTCCCCACATTTTATCTAGTTTTTACCAAATGTAAAACCTATAAATAAGGCTTGCATGCCATAATAGTATTAAGACTTCTTTGATTTTAAAAACCTGTGTTTTTATTTTATGTTCTTAATGAACATTTGGTTGTTGGCAAGGGTTACTTCCATCAACAATCTCCTTTGGTAAGGGTTACTTCCATCAGAGTTGGGTATACAAAAGGCCTTCCACAGCCTTTGACGCTCCCATCGATCCACATCACCTTGTTCTTTGGTGCTAGTAGCCCACAGATGGAAGGCATATTGAAATCTACCAACATCAGAGTGATCATCTTTGGACAGGGTTCTATCAAGTGGTATCAGAGCCACTCTGAAGTTTGATATCTCTATCTCTATTACATCTTCTCATCTTCCACAAAAAATTATTTTCTTTCTATCTGTTTGCTAGTTGAGCGAGTCTCATTCCTAGATAAAAAAAAAAAAAGAAAGCAAAAATCGAATCAAAAAAAAAAAAAGAAGAGAGATCTAAAAGAGGAAGGCTTGGTCAATCAACTAGCCAAAAAAATCTTGCAATATGTCTATCTTATTCTTCTTCTCCCATTGTTGTTTGGAATCCCTTGCCAAGTTTTTGATTTGGTCTGTTGGAACATTGAAAAAAACAAAATCTTTGAGTGACAAAAATCAGTGAGTTAAAAACTTGTGAGGGTGAGGAAAACAAACTATAACGCCCCAACCGCCCCTACCAGTGAGCCTCCACGTCCTCTCAGTAGGCCCATGGACCGGTCCACCCCTGTCCAACGGTCGGAACGTTAACCGAGATGTTTGAAAGTCATGATATACTGACCCTACAATCACCACGTGATCGTTCCCCATGTTTTGGCCTCACTCACACGGTACCGCGAATGACTTCCCGGTAGGTCACCCATCCTTTGACAACTCCAGCTCAAGCACGCTTAACTCTGGAGTTCTCTCTGGATGTGCAACCAAAAAGGTAAGTGCACTTTGTTGACATAGGTAGCCAAATCAATTCTTTTAACCTCTCCACATATACCAGAAAGCGGGATGTTACAATTCACCCCCACTCACAGAGTGCAACGTCCTTGTTGCGCACCACGACAGGTCCTAAGACGCCTCCCAGGTCAGAACTGGAACAGCTAACCAGCTCTGATACCACTTATAACGCCCCAACCGCCCCTACCAGTGAGCCTCCATGTCCTCTCAGTAGGCCCATGGACCGGCCCACCCCTGTCCAACGGTCGGAACGTTAACCGAGAGGTTTGAAAGTCATGATATACTGACCCTACAATCACCACGTGACCGTTCCCCATGTTTTGGTCTCACTCACACGGTACCGCGAATGACTTCCCGGTAGGTCACCCATCCTTTGACTACTCCAGCTCAAGCACGCTTAACTCTGGAGTTCTCTCTGGATGTGCAACCGAAAAGGTAAGTGCACTTTGGTGACATAGGTAGCCAAATCAATTCTTTTAACCTCTCCACATATACCAGAAATCGGGATGTTACACAAACACTTGAGAGTGAGAGATTTTTGATTTGCTAATCCGTGTGTTAAGTGACTTTTCAGGATAAGATGTTTGGTCTTCAAAAAACATCTAGCCAGGAGAAAATTGCACAAGAAGGAGTTTTCAAATCTCCATCTAAAACCTTATTTCGTAAGAAGCAACCGATTTTTAGAAATAAGAAACAGTGTGCTTTTGATGGGTTTGATTATGTGCAGGAAAGGCCACACCTAAGGAGGTCACATGAAGAGACTATGTAGAGAGGCAGAGAAGAGCCACAACCGTCCGGAGAAGAAGCAGAACACGTTTTCAGCTTTGGTGATCAAAGGAGATCTCTACAAGCTAGACAGCTTCAGGACAGGCTGAGGAGACAAAAGCAATTTGAAAAATTGCAAAACCAGTTTCTGGAAAAACTTACGGCCTTGGATAATAGCCAGAAGGAGAGTGCAAACCCACGCCAGTCAATCAGTACTGGAGCTGGCCAACCAATTTTCATCAGTGCAAAACCTAAAGGTATCTCAAAATTTTCTGTTTTGGAGAATATTGCTGATCCATCTTGTTTGTGTCAAGACAGGGTATCAATCTCAAGAGGATGCCATAGTCAGGACGTCAATGAGCTAGTGGACATGGACATGCCTATGGTGTTTGATGACGAAGCTGATAGCATCACTGAAGAGAAGGAAGAATTCTCAGATGCTTTGCCAATCTTTGATGAGTATGAAGATGAGCAGTTAGAGTGTAATTTGTCTTGTGAGGATAAGAGTCTTATTCCTTCTTCTGAGTTTGATTTTGTGCTTGAAAGTGAACAAGCCTGTGATTAACTAACCAGTTAGAACCGGAGCAGCCGAGTTGTGTTGTTTCAATCTCACAGGTCTAAGAAGAAAACTCACCAGAAAAAAAAACACAAAGGAGATTGCCACTGAATGAATTGGAGCAGCGACCTAGCCATGAACCAGGATCCGACCTGAAATCATTTCCTTATGACTACCAAGATCACTGTAAGGAACTTTATTTGGTTAAGAGAAATCATAATTTTTCTGTGTTGGTATCTGCTCAAGAGGAAAAGCGATTTGGCTTAGAAAATGTGAAAGAATTTAGTGTTTATGGATTTGTTTTTAATAAAATGATCCAACCTTTTGAAAGACTTAACCATGAGAATTTCTTTATGCCAAAATGTGTTTTGTTTGACATATTTCGTGGCTTTGAATGTTCTTTAGGATTTTCTTTGAGTGAGAAAATATTTGTTTAGAGCTAAAACCGAGTTTACACTTGTTGAAACTTTTCCTAAATTTAAAACATCTGTTGAAAAAGGTTTTTGGCTTGAAAGCATAAAGGATTTTGTCTATGCCTTTTGTACATATGATGTGGTTTTTCCAGTGTCTGTGAAAGGCCTGGACAAACAGATTAAGGAATCTGATCCAAGAACAAGGTTGATTATGGGTTTTGACAAGCAAGTTGACTATGGACCAAAGCGACACCTGAGCAATGAGTGGACTCTAAAGAGAGAGTATATAGGGCGCCCTCAACAGTCCTATCAAATTGGATATCATACCTGGAAGCTCATAAGGAAAACGTTTTCAAAACTTCAAGGAAGTTTCTTTCCAAAACATCGCTTCTCTAAAGTTTACAAGTTTGTACACTTATTCTTTAGTTTGTTTATGTCTGATTCATTTCCTTTTGATACAGGTGAAATGGATTTGAGGACAAATCCTTTTCAACAGGGGGGGAATGATGGATATCTGGTCATGGTAGGCCATAGACCAAGCACCCGGACCAGGCCGATCGTGGAGCACAGGATGGCAGGAAGATTCCTGCTTCAAATCAACATTTGGAGGAAGTTTCATCCAACCTAGTATACTTCTCGAGCATTTGGATCATGCCAGAATTCCAATGGACCCTGTTGGAATTGGAGATGGTCAAGAGAGTACAGTTCTTGACCAAGGCAATCATAACCCGGTACGACCTGGAATGGAGCAGCTGTTGGAGTCACGACCGAACGATCACATCACTCAACCCAAAGAGTATCTTTCCCGACCAATTTGGCGAGACAAAGAGATTAATCGAGACAGAATAAGTTTGGCTTGAGGAGAAACCCAAGATGACCGAGGCTACTCTTTTCTCAGCCATACCAACCTGACTAACTGGCCATGGCCATGGACCACGCAGCTGGAAGCCCATGGGACATCTTGGTATCCGCATGGATCCCAAGGGTTATTTGACCAGACTTTATTTCTAGTCTTTTTTTCTATTTCCCATGCATCGTTTTCCCAACATTTTATCTTGGTTTTGCCAAATGTAAAGCCTATAAGTAAGGCTTGCATGCCATAATAATATTAAGACTTCTTTGATTATAAAAACTGGTGTTTTAATTTTCTGTTTTTAATGAACATTTGGTTGTTGGCAAGGGATACTTCCAAAAACAATCTCCTTGGTAAGGGTTACTTCCATCGGAGTTGGGTATACCAAAGGCCTTCCGCAGCCTTTGACGCTCCCATCGGTCCACATCACCTTGTTCTTTAGTGCTAGTAGCCCACAGATGGAAGGCATATCCAAATCTACCAACATCAGAGTGATCATCCTCGGACAGGGTTATATCAGGGCATGTATAGTTATCGTGTTGAGAAGGCCGGATAGAGTGGCGCCTCGGCTCACCAAACCGAGCAAGAGAGCGCGCATGCGACTCAGCCGAGATTACCGGGATCAGCTCCCCAGCTGGAATTGTGCTCGGAATCCCTGCTGCTCGTCCTCCGCGGGGAAAGCGTACCCCTGCGGTTAACAAGGGCAAAGGAGTTGTCGAGGATGAAATCGGGCCGATGAGTAGTAGGAGTTCTCACTCCCGTTGGGCCAGATCTCCGAGGTTCGGCTTTATGTTTAACGCTGGCATGGCAGCCGGTGGAGATCTATCTAGTCCATGTAAGACGTGGATATTATTTGCGGCTCGTCTCCGACCGTTTCCCATTCCTTTGACCATCTGAGGTCGTACGGGAATATGTCCACAAGCGTGATGACAGTATCTTTCTGTTTCTCATTGTGTTGGATTTCGATTCTTCTTTTTGTATTACTTATTAAAGCTTTTTTTTTGTTTCAGATTTGTTCCGAGATGTTCGCGGCCAAGATGGCTTACGATTCTGTAGCCCACGAGATCTGACGTCAAGCCGAGGAGATCGAAACCTTGACGGCCAAATCTAAGAAGTCGGACAGGAAAGCCCGTCGCTACAAGGCGGAGAAAGCTGAGGCCCTTTCTGAAGAGAAGGTTCTCAAAGAGAGCCACAAGAAGAAGGAACTCGATCTTGAGCAGAAGATCCGCAAGGCTGTGAAGAAGCAAGAGTGGGGTTCTGCGGAGAAGTACCGCGTTCGTTTAGAGAAGGTGAGAGCTTCTCTTGCTGAGTTTTCTGGGGCCAGGATTGTGGAGGCTACCTTGACTGAGTTCTCCGGGAACTTGATCCTGATTGACCAGCTCGAGAAGGGTTTGATCACTCTCGATGCGGAGAAAACCAAAGTGAAGGCTTTGTTCGAGGAGCGGAAGGGCCACATAGGTTCTTTTCAGAGGGCTATGGACGGTTGTGCTGGAGGTTTGACTTTTTCTCCTGTTTCCCCGTACGTGTCAGAGTGCGGTCTTAGCGAGGATCCGGTTGGGGCCCAAGCCGCGGACGTTGGGGTGACGGATACCGCCGGTACCAACTTCGGCGTCCTGCATGATTCTTTTTGTGTCGATTCCGATTAGGAAGGCACTTGTAATTTGTATCTTTGCTTCTTTAGTTTGGGCTATTTAGGTCCTTGTTGTATTGTCCGCTCCTTAGGATCTTTTAATCCGTTTGACTTGTTTGAACTCTCGTGCTTTTATGAATTATCCTTTGTTTTTGGCTTGTCTCGGATCTTTCGATTGAATTGAGTCTTGGGTATCGTGATGGGGATGCTATGATGGGCATTCCGACCTTTTGGACCAGTGTATCACCGAGATACTTTCTGGGTTTGATGCATAGCGTTTATTTTTGATAACTCAGACTTTTCAGTGCTTTCGAACTTCCTTCTTTGGTGGCACATTTATAATCTCGTACCAGCGCCGGTTTGGTACTGTGTTTGCGAGATGTAAATCGTTCCAGTGTTCCTCGGATGGTGTTTACTGGGTTTAGCGAGCTTATTTTGAAGCTTACGCTGCGCAGTATTTCCAATCTATGAAACGCTCCTGAAAATACGCTAAATTAAATATCATACACACGCTTCCCGCATTCCTGATCAGGTTACGCCTTTCGGATATTAGTCCAGAAATTTGTATAGCGCACTACTTCTATCCGTTTCTGGATGTTAAAAGAACCATGGTTGAAATCTTTACTTGGGTTATAGATGTCATGTTGTGGCCAGCAACAGACAGAGTTTTGAAGAACTCGAGTGAGTTACGGTAGCTAGTCCGAGGTTATCTTACGTTTGTTAGTCTTTTGTTGAACGATTTTGGATGGGCTGTGAGATACTAAGTCTCAGTGTTCATCCAGACTTCGTGTCTTTATCGTGCTTCCGTAGAAATCGTCCGCTTCTTTGGATGGGTTGGGAGATACTAAGTCACAGTGTTCATCTGGATTTTGCATTCTATTCGTCGTTTTCTGGAGAACTATCCACTTCTTCGGATGGGTTGTGAGATGCTAAGTCTCAGTGTTCATCCGGACTTCGCATTCTATTCTTCGATTTTCGGAGAACTGTGTGCTTCTTCAGATGGGTTGTGAGATGCTAAGTCTCAGTGTTTATCTGGACTTTGCATTCTATTCGTCGTTTTCTGGAGAATTGTCCACTTCTTTGGATGGGTTCTGAGATGCTATGTCTCAGTGTTCATCCTCCGAACTATTTCCCATAATAAGAAACTTGAGAGATTTGCGGGAGTATATATATATACGGACCAACTTCCCCCCCCCCTCTTTTTTTTTAGGGGGCCTGCTGAAATCGTTTTTTTAGGCGAGCTGCCTATGTACCCTTCAGAAAAGGGATCAAGCCTTTTTTTAAAGAAAAAAAATCCTTGACTGGTTTTAGGAAATGACATTGTCTTTAGTAGGTTCGGTCGTTCCGAGGATGCTCTTGGCGAGTTTCGTCACTGGATCCTAGGGAATGACCTCCTTCTCTTCGGGCTATTCTTTTTCAGATTTCTCGTCTTTGTCAATCTTGTTGGTCGGTCTTGGTCTTGGGGCCTGATCTCTCTGAGTTCTTGTGTCAAGATCTTGGACATGAGCTTCGTTCTTAAAGCATGGCAGTTTGCCGTGGAATGGCCGTAGAAGTGATGGTGTTTGCAGTACAGTATTTCGTTGACATTCCCAGAGTCTCTAGTCCATGTGTTCCATGGACGTTTGTCACGTCTGGAAACCGTTTGTGGCCGATCAGAGATGGTGGAAGGTTGTTCTGAACCAACCTGATGGTTGTAGGCTCCTCCACGTTGACTATTTCCAAGTGTTCGTAGCCGCCATTCTGACTGCTCTCCCTGTTGTCCGAGGTTGTTGGAGCAAAAAGTTTGGTTTGGTTTTGTTGCTTCGAAGTACGATACTTCTGGGCCGAAACCTTTTCTTCGTGGACAACGAAGATCGAGGCGCGGTGGAGGACATCCTGGATCGTCGGCTGTTTGTTCATGCAAATTTCTTCGCGGAAGCAAAACTCAAACCGCAGTGCTCTTCTCAAAGCTACGAGTGCGGCTTCATTGCCGAGCCCGTTGATCTTTGACGTGACTACTTCAAAGCGTCCCATGAAATTTTTCAGACTCTCATTTGAGCCTTGGGATAGAGTCCAAAGATCTGCATCGGAGGTTTCCCGGATTACGGAGAGGGGCCATCTTTCCCTTCAGGCCTGTTCTTCCTTACTTATTGGCTCATCTTTGCTGCTTGACCCAAAGTACGTTTTCTTCTTCCTCGGTGGGGTCTGTTTCTTCGTTATCGGTCTCAACTTCGTCTTGCCCGATTCCGTTCTCAATGGTTCCAGTTCTTCCTCCGCTTCCGTCTTTGGTTACAGTTGAAGCCAGCTGATCGGTGTTTTGTCTGGAGGTGTTTTTACGTTTCAAAGATGGTTGCACGTACAGGTCCGCCCTTGCCCCGAGTGGGGTTTTCTCACTCGAGTCTTGCCCTTACGGGTCTTCCGTTTGTGGCAAGAATCTAAGACACCTTGCTCCAAAAGTTCGGCGGATTTGCGCTGAGACTCCTCGCTGGGGAATGTTCCTGGTTCGGTTCTCCTCACGGATTGTCTTCAATCGTTGAGTCACCGTGCCTTTGAGTTTCTCCTGCTCGGCCTGCCGCTCCAGGAGTGATATGATCCTGAAATTGATCAATCAATCAATCAAGGCTTGCAACTTCATAGACTGGATTTAAAGAAGAAAAAATCTCATTTGAAGCCCACAAACTATCAAGTGAAGACTCATTTTCGAGTTCAAGCTTTAATTGCATTTATTGATGTTATTTCTCTCTCTTAAATGCAGATTAGAGTCAAATTTCGATTTCCTAAAAGCTCTGCATGTTAGACTCTTAATTAAGACTTAAATGACATGTAATTCTCTATTTAAAGAGTCCAAAATCATGAATAAAAATAAGTTTTGTTTTCAGTAAAAATCAGAGAAGTTTCTCTCTTTCAAGATGTGATATCTTGTAATTTTTGGAATTCCATGTTCATGGTGTGTCATATCCATGGTCATTGTTGTTTTAGACTTATCATAGGTCCTTTCACAGATCTTTGTGGCGTCTCACATTCCATTTCTCTATCCATTCCTTGTTGGTGTGTCATATCCAGCAAGCTGTCGATCCCCTTTGGTGCGTAATATCTAGAGAATCGATCCGCCGGTTAATCAGGAGTCTTCCGCAGCTTCTGAGTGATCCATTCAATCCACATATCCTTGTTCTTCGTGGCTACACAGTTTGTTGAATGAAGGTTTATCCATCTTACCAACTTCAGAGTGCCGATTCCTTGGGAGGATCGTTTCATTTGGTATCAGAGCACACTCTGGAGTTTGGTATTCATTATGTATCATCCTTCTCATCTCTCCATTTTCTGTTAGTTAGAGTTCAAGTTATATTCCTCATCTGAAGAGCAAGATTTGAGGACAAATCTTTTTCAAGAGGGAGGGATTGATATGATCCTGAAATTGATCCATCAATCAATCAAGGCTTGCAACTTCATGGGCTGGATTTAAAGAAGAAAATATCTCATTTGAAGCCCACAAACTATCAAGTGAAGACTCATTTTCGAGTTCAATTTTTAATTGCATTTATTGATGTGTATTTCTCTCTCTTACATGCAGATTAGAGTCAAATTTCGATTTTCTAGAAGCTCTGCATGTTAGGCTCTTAATTAGGACTTAAATGACTTGTAATTCTCTATTTAAAGAGTCCAAAATCATGAATTAAAATAAGTTTTATTTTCAGTAAAAATCAGAGAAGTTTCTCTCTTTCAAGATGTGATATCTTGTAATTTTTGGAATTCCATGTTCATGGTGTGTCATATCCATGTTCATTGTTGTTTTAGACTTATCATAGATCCTTTCACAGATCTTTGTAGCGTCTCTCATTCCATTTTTCTATCCATTCCTTGTTGGTGCGTCATATCCAGCAAGCTGTCGATCCCCTTTGGTACGTAATATCCAGAGAATCGATCAGCCGGTTAATCAGGAGTCTTCCGCAGCTTCTGAGTGATCCATATAATCCACATCTGCTTGTTCTTCATGGCTTCACAGTCTGTTGAATGAAGGTTTATCCATCATACCAACTTCCGAGTGCTGATTCCTTGGGAGGATCGTGTCAAGGAGTGTGGCTAGCATCGTCTTTGGTTTAATCATGGAAACCTTCGCTCCGCATGTATCGGCCGCTCCGCCGGGTTGATTGTTTCCTCCGTTGTTTCCATAATTGTTTACTCTGTCTTTAGACATTGCTTTCTTTCTTGGATTCTTTTGCCCTTATGGTTTAGAGTATTTCTCATCCCCATAAACGGAGCCAAACTGTGAGAGTCAAAACTCACACAATCAAAAATTATAATAAATGGAGGCTCGAAAATCCTATTTTAAAAGAACTTAATGACCAAGATCGAAAGTTTGTTTTATTTAGTGATCTTTTTGGCAAAGTACAAGAAAATTCGTAAAACCTTAATGTCTTACAATACGAAAAGTCTAATACTCCGAAACTGGATGCCCTTAAACTTGATACAAACTATCATATATATAGTGGGCGACTTAGGGTGCTCGGAGAGTTTTTTAGCGTTGTGCGACGCTTGTTAATCTTCCATCCACGGACTTTGGGCCTGATTCGCGGCCCATATTCTTAGCAGGTCGCTACTAGGTCCAATCTTGATCAAGCCCACCTCCGGTTTGGTTCGGCTCACCCTAATTTTGGTCTTCTGCATTGCTTGGACTCTTTCCCGGTTTTCAGATCAATGCATGAACAGTACCGTGAAAAGTATCACGTGAACAGTGTTTTATTAACAGTAACCCAAATCCCTCTTAAGTCAAATCAAATCTTCGTCTTTCCGATTTTATCCGGTTCGTGAACAGTATTCTGAGAAAAGTGCTTTTGCTGATAATTCTGGATGAACAGTGTTCCGAACCGAGCGATTCCGAGTCAAGCTTTCAGCCTGCCCGTTTTGATCGTATGAACTTTCAGCCCGCCCGTTTTTCTCGTTTGAACTTTCAGCCTGCCTATTTCCCTCGTATGAAATTTCAGCCCGTTCGTTTTTCTCATATGAACCTTCAGCCTGCCCGTTTCTCTCATATGAACTTTCAGCCCGCCCATTTCTCTCGTATGAACTTTCAGCTCACCCGGTCTTTAGACAGGACTGGCGACCTGGTCCAAGAGAGTAAACCGGCGGACTGGTTCAGGGAAGTCACAGGCGGCCTGGTCTGAGGGAGAGCAAGCATGGCAGCGTGGGAGGAGGAACGGGCGGCCTGTTCTGGAGAGAGAGAACATGGCGGGCTGCCTGGTCGGCGGGCTGGCCAAACTGGCGGCCTGGTCCAAGGGGGATCAAGCACGGCGGGCTGCCTGGTCGGCGGGCTGTCCAAACCGGAGGGCTGGTCCGAACTGGCGGCCTGATGGCCTGCTCCAGCCTGGCGGCGTGGTCCGGACTGGCGGCATGGTCGGCGGGCTGGTCCAAACCTGCGGCCTGGGCCGAACAGGCGGCATGGTCGCTTTGTCCGAGAGATACGAAGGTGGCGGGATGTCCAAGAAGAAAAGATGGCGGGCTGGCCAAGAGGAAGAAGATCAGGCGTCTTCGGATAGTAAACCGGCGGCCTGGTCCAATACTTGGTGGACTGGTTCAGAAACTTGCGGCCTGGTTCATGAACTGGCGGCCGGTGGTCCATGAACTTGCGGCCGGTGACTCTTTCGTATGAGTTTGAGTGTCTTCATATGAGTTTTCGTGTCTTCGTATGAATTTAAATGTCTTCGTATGAGTTTCCAGGTAGTCCAATCCTTTTTCGAGGAAGTTGGCTAGCTGGTTAAATCCTCGTATAAGTATTTAGACTTCTCGATCCGTCAATCTTCAAAAAGTGGGTTTTGACCCCAACACTTGGATTATACGATCGTCGGATTCAACATGATGGTTTTCGTAACACTTATAGCTTTCGTTTTAATGGGTGTAAATTTACCTTACAGCCGTCCCTGCTAGATAAGAAATCTGAGTCGACAAAATATGTTTTGGTCTTCCAACATAAACCATTTGAGGCTACTATGCGTGAGGAAGGTCGGGTTTTGCTCCTTTTACCTACGATGATTTCGTCATCTGTCGTTGACGAGTTCAAAGATGTATTTCCTGACGACTTCCGGCCTACCGCCTCTTTGGGATATAAAAACATCGTATTGATTTAGTTCCCAATGCAGTCCTTCCAAATCGAGCTCACTATCGTATGAGTCCTACTGAGCACGAAGAACTCTGATGACAAGTGGAAAAGTTGGTTGTCAAGGGTCTTTTACGTAAAAGCTTAAGCCCTTGTGCAGTTCCAGCATTGCTTATACCCAAGAAGGATGGGTCGTGGATAATGTTTTTGGATAGTCGTGTTATTAATAAGATTACTGTTCGTTACTGGTTTCCTATACCAAGCCTTGATGACCTCCTTGATCAAATTGGTTCTGCTTCCGTCTTTTCCAAGCTTGACTTTAAAAGTGGTTATCATCAGATTCGCATCCGACCAGGTGATGAATGGAAGACTATGTTTAAGGCGTGAGAAGGACTTTTTGAATGGCTTGTTATGCCTTTATGTTTGTCGAATGCGCCTAGTACCTTATATGGGTCATGAATCAGGCACTTCGTCCATTCATCGGAAAATTTGTGGTCGTTTAGTTCGATGATATTTTGATCTTCGGTATGTCAATCGCGGAGCATATCAAACATTTGCGGGAAGTGTTACTCGTTTTTCGGTGTGATCAACTTTATGGAACTCTTAAGAAGTGCGAATTAGGTTCTGATAAATTTCACTTCCCTGGTTGCATTGTCGCTGCACGTGAATTAGCTGTTGATCCAAGCAAAGTGGAAGCGATTCAGTCATGGCCGACACCTATGACGTTGTCTGAGATTCTGAGTTTCCATGGTCTTGCCTCCTTTTACCGTCGTATTGTCCCACAGTTTAGTACTTTGATGTCTCCAATCACGGATTGTATTCACCGTGATGGTCCATTTTTTGGACTCCTGAACCTGCTCACGCCTTTGACGTTACCAAACAGAAGCTAAGTTCTGCACCTATTTTAGCTTTACCTGATTTTTCTTAAGTCTTTGAGTTACATTGTGATGCCTCTAAGACCGGAATTGGTGCAGTCTTGAGCCAACGTACTCGCCCTATTGCCTTTTTTAGTGAGAAATTGGCAGGTGCTAGGTATTGCTACAGCACCTACAACATTGACTTCTACGCGGTGGTTCAGGCTATTAAACATTGGTGCCATTACCTCTGTCATAAAGAGTTTGTTCATTTTACATATCATGATGCACTAAAACATCTTAATAGCCAGGACAAAGTGTCTGCTCGTCATGCTGTTTGGGTTGCTTATTTACAACAATTCACCTTTGTTATCAAACATACATCTGGAGTGTCAAATCGTGTGGCTGATGTTTTGAGACGACGTTGTGCCCTGTTTTCTGTTCTCCACGTCTCTGTTCCGGGCTTCAGCACTTTTTCTGACATGTACCCATCTGATGCTTTCTTTGGTCGAATTTTTGATGAAGCGCGGACAGGCGTGTCTCAGTACTTCACAGTACATGATGGATTTCTTTTTTCGCAATGATCGTATGTGCATACCTGATTGTAGTCCTGCCATAAGTTTATTTCAGAGATTTATAATGAGGATCACGTCTGTAGGGATCGCATATTGCACCTCGTCTCGTATTCTTATTTTTTGCCATCTTTGCGATGTAATGTGGAGAGGTTCGTTGAGCGCTGTGTTACTTGTCAAAAGTCTAAGGGGCATGCTACCAATGCAGGTCTTTATCTACCCTTACCAATTCCTATACAACCATGGTCAGACATCAGTATGGATTTCGTTATGGGGTGTCCTCACACTCAACGCGGTTTTGACTCTATATTTGTCGTTGTGGATCGCTTCTCTTAAATGGTGCATTTCATTCTGTGTAAACGGACTACCGATGCACTCCAGGTCGCTTCTCTTTTCTTTCAAGAAGTCTATCATCTCCATGGTTTGCCAACTTCTAATTGTCTCCGATCGCGAATCTTGTTTCTTGGGCCGTTTTTGGTGTTCACTTTAGAAGCTGTTAGGCACCGGCCTTGACATGAGTTCTGCTTATCATCCGCAAACCGATGGCAAACTGAAGTCACTAATCGGTCTTTGGCAATTTGCTTTGTTGTTTGGTGGGCGATTTTATCAAAATGTGAGATTCTAAGCTTCCACAGGCTGAGTTTGCACACAATCACGCACTAAATAGAAGTTCAGGGTTTAATCCGTTTCAACTTATTTATGGATTTCTTCCGCGTGGTCCTATCGATCTATCTACTCTTCCTGACCGGACTTACTTACATGGAGGAGCAGAGGATCTTATTGACCACATTCATAATATTCATGGTCAGGTTATCACCAATTTGGAGTCTTCTTCCTCAAAGTATAAAGCCGAAGCCGATTCTCACCGCTGGCGTCTTGTGTTTGAAGTTGGTGATCTCGTTTGGGCGGTCTTAACTAAGGATCGTATGCCGGCACATGCTTATAACAAACTCACAGCAAAGAATATTGGTCCTCTTGAAATTTTGGAACGCATTAATCACAATGCATATCGTCTGCAGTTACCGACTGATATCACTACTTCCGATGTGTTCAATGTGAAGTATTTGTCTCGCTATGTTTATCCTGATCCAGTTCACGATTCGGGAACAAATCTTTCTCACCCCGGGGACCTGATGTAGCGTCCTAATCACTTTGGTCCCAAGGAACCAATTCACCACTAATCATGATTCTTTAAATTTCCTTTTATTTTAAAAGCTTTCTTTCTTATTTCCTAGTTTAGTATAATTCCTTTTAATTTTAAGTTTCCTATTACTAGAAGGAAAGTCGTTGGTGAGCTACCTTAGAGACTTATATAAGTCATTGTTCTTTTCTTTTCAGAGGATAGTTTTTGAAGTTATAAAAGTTGAGAATTCTCTCTTTGCCTTGTGTTGATTCGATTTAATTCATCAATTCAGGAAGCCTTGTTTTGATTTGATTCAATTCAGCAATTCAAGTAGTCAGGTCTCTATAGATTGTTAAAATCCCTAGATTGAGCTGAATTATCAAACCATACGCTGCGCCAGAGTATTGTCCCGATTCCGTTGTCCCCATAAATGTGACCCTGCATGGGCCTGTGACATCCCTGAGATAACCCACGTTGGACCAGTTATCGAACCAAAATAAAGTAGACTCCGTTGTGGATCTCAAGTCTACAAAAATTACGAGCAACTGTTGCGCTTTCTAAGAACATTTTCCACATCCATTATCCCGTGTGTCTGTCATCACAGAACATCCAAACCGATTCACCTTTGAGTAAGTGTATGTAAATCCATTTTCCCCACATAGATTGTTACCGAGATATTATCCTCCTTCATCATTTAGGCAACACACATCATTTATTTCTTTAATAGATCTAAGTCCCAAACCACCTTCATCTTTATGTCTAGGTGTTGTAATGAAAATTCTACAATAGGGTTAACTGAATAATTTTAAAGTTTTTTGCATAAATAGATCAATATAAAATACATAATATACATAAAATATAGATACAAGAATTTGAAAAGACATATTTGCAGAGGTGAGATGCTCTTTCTTTAATTGTATAAATGCCCCGTAGTGTAACGGTTGCATGTCGTTCCAAAATACCAAGATACAACTGCATATGTTTTTGTCTTCCATCACTGAAGAACATAACCTATCGAACATTTTTCTATGTTGTACTCTCATGGAAAATAAAAGGGAAATGAAGACAGAAAAATCTAGAGTTTGTTGTGTTCAGTGAGTATTGAGAATGAGAGAAATAGACCATCTAATAGTCTAAGATACCTGGAGGTTTATTTCTCAATTTAATTGAGCATTAAGGAGAAAAGAGTTACAAAAGATTGTCATGGATTGCTAAATTGGTTATGACACTTTAATGGTTTGACAAAATTGAATTTAGTGTTGATCAGATACCATAACAAAACCAAAAGCAAAAAAACAGGTTATTGGACTGAGTACCATATACACGAATCCGAACTCAAACCCGAACCAGAGCCCGATCCCATCTTGACTCAGCTTGGTGCGCGCGCATGGGTTAGTATGGATTCACTCCTTTATACAATTGTCCTAAGGCTTTTAATCTTGTTAGGACTTCTCCACAATATCCACTACTATGAATAGTCCACACATTGAGTGGATTTTGTATAATTCAATATATATTATTTAATTTATAAATATACAGTAAATTTTATATATTTTTATTTTGCATTTTATATTTTACATATATATATATTATCATTAATAAAAAGTTTATATTTTTTCTAGTAATAAAAATGATATCTCACTTTCTTAAATCTAATATTTCAAAAACATTTAAAAATATCTTTTATGATTTTGTTTTTTTTTTCTTCTTTTGACTGAATTTGAATTTGATTATGGAGAAATTATGTTTTTCTTTCTGTTTCTTAATATTTAACTTTAAAATTAAATAAGTCATTTCATTTTTTATAAGATCATTTTTATCTATTTAAAGTGTCTTTAAATATCATATCAATTAGTTTCTACAATACAGATAATTTGGGTTGTATGACTAATTTGTAATACATTAATGGTGAAATTGATGACTAAAAGTTAACAATATTCATTATATTTGTGTTTTTAGACTGTACATATTTATTGAACAACAATTATTATTATTTTTATTAATATTTATTTCTCTAGTTAATATCAAATATTCTTATTGAATTTCAATAATGTTTTAAAATATTGTGAATCTATAGCAGTCTGAAAAACATAATAATGAATAATTGGTTAATGTGTATAATATTGCATCATTGATATGATGAAAGTGAGGTAGAAGTTGATAAAATCTTTTATATTATTCTTATTTGATAGTCATATTTGAAAGCGGGTGTTAACGTCTAAATTATATATTATTATTTTGGTTAATTTAAATGGAAAATATAATATGTTGAATATTGTTAATTAAAAATTTAATATAATGGTTTAGTCATTTGAATCATCACATTTAGTTAATTAAAAAATTTAATATATTATATTTGACTTATTAAAAACAATAATTCAAAACTTATTAATTCAGATTGTTAAATATTAATGAATGTTCATAATTTTAAAACTAAGAATAAGAAACAAAGCAATATTTATGAAAAAGTGATAAAATACATTTAGTACTTGTCAATTAAGATTGTTAAATATTAAGGACTGTTTATAAAAATTTAAAACTAATAATAAGAGACAAACTAATTTTTCTTACAAGAATAATACAATACATTTAATATGTGTTGTATAAGTTTAATTATGTGATCATGTTGAAGATTGTTAATTCAAAATTTAATATAATGATTTAACCATTTGAATCTTCCCATGTAGTTAATTAAAAACAATTAATATATTATATTTGAATTATTAAAAGAAATTTTTTTATAGAACTTTGCAATTAAGATTATTAAATATTAATGATTGTTCATAATTTTAAAACTAAGAAACTAAGAATATGAAAAAAAAACTCATTTTATTACAAAAATGATAAATTACATTTAATATTTGTTGCTTGTGAAGAAATTAAGGTTAATTAAAAGTCATTATATTAGATTCAAATAAATAGAAAGAGAAGAATAATAAAATGTTAAAACTTTAGAGGACACATAACAACTTCTCAAAGCTTTTCTTGAGTGAAACTTTATTATATTATATAAGATATCTATTTTATGTCTTTCATGCAAACAAAAATTAGACAAACATTTCTCATTCAAACAAACTCTAATTTTGATGTATGAGTACACTACTATATAGTGTTTGTGGTGATGCATCAATCACTCTCATAATCCGGTTATTCTGTTAGGAATTTATCAGAAAGTTTTCCGAAAATATACCAGCGCAACATTTTTTAAATTGAGTTCAAACAGATAGATATCTACCCACATGATCCTTGCTTTTCTCCGACTAAGCTCACTTCCGATCACAAAAAAGCAGAGCAGAGCTTGTTTATTTCCTGAATAAATGCAGCCATCTAAAAGTTTGTGATACTCTAGAGGATAGAGTTAATGAGTTCCAGTCTTTTTGCATAAGAGAGAAAACGCGTTGTCCAAGAGACTATTCTTCTTCTTATCATCTCTAGCAGCCGAGAGTACTGATTTGCAGCCATACGCTTAGTGACAAGTGGTAACCCCAGATATCTCACCGGAAGCTTTCCTAAAGTAAAGTTGAACCGAGTTTCAATCTCTAACCAAACCCTGTTTGAAGTTTCTGAAAGATAGTGATACAACCATGGAAAGGATGCCCGAGCTGGACAACCGAGGATGGAGCAAGTACCTGATCTTGAAGCCGTGGAAGGACATGAACCAGAAAACATAGAGCTTGTAGCTGCGGATGCTTTGCATGTACCAGCTGGAGCTATGACCAGAGGTCGGGCCAAGCAGCTTTCTCAAATACTAAGTTCTATACTTAGCTCAATTTCTGGTCATGGGGACTTAATGGGGGAAGAAGTAAAACACACTACTTTGGTGATGTTGCAAGTCCAAGACATTCCAGCAGCTGAAGAAGCCTCTGTCTAAAATCAACCTGAACCTATTTTAAGAAGTCAGAACCCGTTCTAGAAGTCTGGTGCATTATTTCACAAGTCTGCCGAACAAATGACAAGTCTGCTGTGTTATTTCACAAGTCTGCTGTGTTATTTCACAAGTCTGCGGTGCAAACATCAAAACTCGCCTATTTGGAGCTGAAGAGGCAGATTTGAGCATCTAAAGGGTCATGGAGGAAATTAACTCAGTCTTTGAATTGATTTTTGTTTTCATTGAATTCACTCAAGTCTTTTCACATTTTTCTGTCTTAATAAACCAAACTCTTGCAGAAAAATCAATAACAAGTTTTCTTCTTTCATTTCGAAATCGAAATCCTTGACAGTGATTCTCAGTTGTTCTTCTTGAACAAACCCTATTGCTTGGTGAGTCATATCAAACAACAAATCCCTGTTCTATTGCCTAGGTGCGTCATATCCTAGGATAGTTGGGGCTTGAATATCAGGCGTCTTCCGCAACTCTTGTGCGACCGCTCGATTTATCTACCTTGTTCTCTGAGTGTTCTTCATCTCATCAAATCTAAGGCATATCCATCGCCAACCTTCAAGTGCAAATTCCTTGGGAGATTATATCAAGTGGTATCAGAGCACACTTGAAGGTTTTTGGCTTCTATCTCTTCATCTTCTCATCTTTTCATCTTCTATATAAAAGATAAAAATCTGAAATAAATTTCTTTTCTGTCTATCTACCTTGCTAGCTGAGCCATTTCTTGTTTTCAGTCACAAAAAAAAACAAGAAATAGAAAAAGATTAGAACCAGGAGAAATCGGTTCTAAGAGATTGGTCAATCAACTAGCCAAAAAAAATCTTGCAATATGTCTATCTTCTCTTCTTTCTCATTTGTTTTTGGATTGACTCATTGGGGTTTGTTCGGGTTTTGCTAATTTAGAACCTTTGAGAAATCAGTGAGTGTAAACACTTTGAGAGAATTACTTGAGGGAAGAGAAACACCATAGATAATATTTTGTTGCGTTAATCTGTTTGCTAAATGATTTACATGATAAGATGAGCCAAAGCGATGAGGAACAAGAGACAGCAGGAGCCGGTTTATTTAAAATCCAAATGAAAGCACAAAGCAGTGAGCTTAAGCGCTTTTTGACAGCAGGTATGGAGGACCTTCACTCACGGCTTGATAAGATCCAATTGGATCAACAATCTGGACAAGCAGCTGCACCTAGACGAAGAAGCAAAACTAGATCGGTTCATGAGGATGATGGAGGATCTTCTTTAGATCGTAGCCAAAGGAGACCCCTCAGAAGGCGACAAATCCGTGGAAGGGGAACTGCCAATCTATTTTATGATGAGACTAGACAAACCGATGATAACTTTAATAGGGTAAAACTCAATATCCCTCAGTTCCATTGTAAAAAATGATCTGGATGCTTTCCTAGAATGGGAGAGGAAGATCGAACTTGTCTTTGATTGTCAAAACTTCTCAGACCGCAAGAAGGTAAGTTTAGGTGCAACTGAATTCAATGGTTATGCTAGTAACTGGTGGGATCAACTTGTGACTAATAGGAGAAGGACTGGAGAGAACCCCATCACTTTGTGGGAAGAGATGACAACCATGATGAGGAAACGCTTTGTACCAAGCCACTATCTCAGGGAACTTCATCAAAAGCTAAGGCGCCTGACGCAAGGAAGCAAATGTGTTGATGACTATTATTAGAAATGGAAACTCTCATGATCAAAGCTGACACAGATAAGGATCCTGAAGCAACCATGGCACGCTTTCTGTCTGGACTCAAGCGAGAAATACCGAACCGAATGGAGATGCAGGAGTATGAAATATTGGAAGAGATGTTACATAAGGCCATTCTTGTGGAGCAACAGGTCAAGAGGAAAAGCTATGCTAGGCCTTCATACTCATCCGCGCCTTACCCAAGTCTCCAAGAAAAAGGTAAACCCCCTGTCAGAACAAATACAGAGTTCAAGACTAATCAATCTGTTTCTGTTGAGAAGGGCAAACCGGATGCAACAACTGGACGAGTAAGGGACATTAAGTTTTTCAAACTCCAAGGATTGGGTTGTTATGCCAACAAATGTCCAATAAAATGAGTCACGATTCTAAAGGAAAGTGGAGAGATCGAATCAGAGGAAGAGACTGAACCGATTTATGATGAAGAAGAGGAAGAAGATTCTGTGGACTATCCAGCACAAGGGAAGTTGCTTGTGACAAGGCGATCCTTAAGCATGCAAACCAAGTTACATGGGAAACCTCAAAGAGAAAATATTTTTCATACTAGATGCCTCATCCAAGACAAGGTATGCAGTTTAATCATTGATGGTGGTAGCTGTACTAATGTGGCTAGTGAAACCCTTGTCAGGAAGCGCAGACTCAAGGCAATTCAACATCCAATACCTTACAAGCTTGAATGGCTTAGTGCAGAGGACGAAATGCAAGTCAACCATCAGGTTAAGGTTCCTCTCACCATAGACAGATATGAAGATTAGATCTTGCGTGATATCTTGCCCATGGAAGCCGGACACATATTGCTTGGCAGGCCGTGACAATTCGACAACAAAGGGATGCATGATGGCTTTCTAAACCAGCATTCTTTTTAGCACAAAGGCAAGAAGGTCACTCTGGTGCCTTTGTCACCTCGTGAAGTGCATGAAGATCAAGTTCAGCTAAAGCAGAGCCGAGACCAAGCTAAGGCCAAAGAGGAAATCAAACCGACCAAAGACAACAACACAAATCAGCTAAGCCGTACTAAATTTTTCGTTAAACATGGATGAGTTAAGAAAGCTTGGTTTTTCGAAACAGTCTATGGTATTGCTTGTCTACAAGGAAAACTTACTAATTTCTTCTGACATTGCACTGGAGATTCCAAGTTATTTGAACCAACTTGTGCAGGAGTTTAGTGACGCTTTTAGTGAAGAAAACCATGACGGATTGCCTCCTCTCCGAGGTATAGGACATCAGATAGATTTTGTGCCAGGATCGTCTTTACCAAACAGGCCAGCCTATAGGAAAACCCCATGGAAACTAAGGAGCTTCAAAGACATATCAATGAATTAATGAAGAAAGGGTTCATCCGAGAAAGTATGAGTCCATGTACTGTTCATGTTCTCTTGGTGCCAACAAAGGATGGAAGTTGGTGAATGTGTGTTGACTGTAGGGAAATCAACAACATAACAGTTAAGAACATACATCCCAGTCCTAGACTTGATGATATGTTAAATGAGTTGCACGGTTCTAGTTTCTTTTCTAAGATAAATTTGAAAACTGGATATCATCAGATTAGGATGAAGGAAGGGGATGAGTGGAAAACCGCATTCAAAACTAAGGTAGGATTGTATGAGTGGTTAGTTATGCCATTTGGGCTGACAAATGCACCTAGTACTTTCATGAGGTCAATGGATCATGTTTTGAGAGATTTCATAGGAGAATTTGTGGTAGTGTACTTTGACGACGTTCTGATCTATAGCAAGAGTCTTAGAGAACATGTCCATCATTTGAGATTGGTTTTAGATGTGGTCAGAAAGGAACAGCTGTATGCAAACTTTAAGAAATGCACTTTTGGGACATATAATCTCTTGTTCTTGGGTTTTGTTGTAGGAGCAGAGGGCATCAGAGTGGACGAGGAGAAGGTAAAGGTTATCAGAGATTGGCCTAGTCCCACAACCGTAGGAGAGGTCAGAAGTTTTCATGGTCCTGCTGGGTTCTATAGGAGATTCGTAAAAGACTTCAGTACTATAGCCGCTCCTCTCACTGAAGATATCAAGAAGAATGTGGGATTCAAATGGGAACAAGATCAAGAACATTCATTCCAAAATCTGAAAGGGAAGCTTACCAATGCACATTTACTTGTTTTACCTGATTTACATAAAACCTTTGAGATTGAATGTGATGCCTCAGGCATGGGGATTGGTGCTGTGTTGATGCAAGATGGGAAGCCCATAACCTATTTCAGTGAAAAACTTGGTGGAGCCACACTATAGATAGGTTCAATCTCCAAACTTATAGATAGGTTCAATCTCCCAAGGATTTTACACTTAAAGGTTGGCGATGGATATGCCTTAGATTCGATGGATATGCCTTACATTCGATGAGATGAAGAACACTCAAAGAACAAGGTAGATTGATCGATTGGTCCCACAAGAGTTGCGGAAGACTCCTGATATTCCAGCCCTAACTATCCTAGGATATGACGCACTTAGACGATAGAACAGGGATTTGTTGTTTGGATATGACTCACCAAGCTACAGGGTTTGTTTAAGAAGAACAACTGAGAATCACTCTCAAGGATTTCGATTTCGAAATAAAAAATAAAACTTGTTATTGAATTTTCTGCAAGAGTTTGGTTTATAACGATAGAAAAATGAGAAAAGACTTGAGTGAATTCAATGAAAATAAAAATCAATGCAAAGACTGAGTTAATTTCGTCAATGACCCTTCAGACGCTCAAATCTGCCTCTTCAGGTCCAAATAGGCGAGTTTTGATGTTGGCACAGCAGACTTGTCATTTGTTCGGCAGACTTCTAGAACGGGTTCTGACTTCTTAGAATATGTTCAGGTTGATTTTTGACAGAGGATTCTTCAGCTTCTGGAATGTCTTGGACTTGCAACATCACCAAAGTAGTGTGTTTCATTTCTTCCCTCAATAAGTCCCCATGGCCAGAAGTTGAGCTAAGCATACAATTTAGTGTTTGAGAAAGCTGCTTGGTCCGGGCTCTGATCATAGCTCCAGCTGGTACATGCAAAGCATCCGCAGCTACAAGCTCTATGTTTTCTGGTTCATGTCCTTCCACGGCTTCAAGCTCAGGTACTTGCTTCATCATCGGGTTGTCCAGCTCGGGCATCCTTTCCATGGTTGTATCAGATAGACAGAGTAGTCTTCTCCATGCTAATTCTCAAGCCCGATGATTTGGTGTAACCATGAAAAATCTGAACAATCGCTTCAACTGATTGAACTTTTCCATCCGATAGTACCATCAAATCATCACAGAGCTAAGATGTGTTAGACCAATATATTTACAATGGGAATATTATCCAAAATTGTTTGAATTGCCGCCTTGTCCAGATACTTCTATAGCACATCCATAACAATGACAAACATGTATTGATTGCACACAGAGCTGAGACTTATTCCTTGTGATAGTCGTTGACTATCTCAGTGGCATGGAGAAGGTTTTCAATCAGGAGCCTACTTGGCATGAGTTCTGACTGATTTGCTGCAATGAACTGAGGTATATGTTTCATGTCTGTTCCCAATGATCTTTGAATCACTTTGTACATAACATTACAACATAATATTGGTTGTTAGTCCTTCATTACTTTTGCCTCTATTTTATCGATATGAGAGCCAAAATAGTAGGGTTAATTCCTTTGGGCAGGAAACCCTTAGCAAAGAAAGCGTGGATTGATGTTATGAATTCTGTTCCAATGATCTTCCAAACCAATTTTTAGAACTCAGACGCATAACCTTATGGCCTTGTAGACTTGCCGTTTCGCATAGAAAAGATAACATCCTTAATCTCCTCCGGTGTTACTACTTTCATAAGCTTTTGTTAGTTATATTCTGAGCATCTAAACGGAAAAATCTCATGCAATTCATCCACTATCGTACCTTCGTAATCTTCTAGTACATGTTGCAAAAATCTCTAAACAAAAACTATGCTTCTGTCTTTCATCTCCTCTGCCCTTGATATCACACAACCATCTTGACAAGTAACCACATTGATTGAATTCTGAGCTTCCCTTTTTCGTCACTACACGGTGATAGGCTTTAGTGTTCTGATCTCCAACCTTCACTCAATGCATAGAGGACTGTCTGAGGCCATATCCATAAGTCAGTAATGATTAACCTTGTTCTAAGAACCTCTCTGTCCGGGTGCATTTCTTGGCGAGTTCTCGAATCCAAAATGCTCCTACATTTCCAGAATCTTATTGAAATCTCCAAACAAAATCCAAGGTTTGGGACCGATAATAAGAGAGTTATGATGATCACATAAATCTCCCCCACGATTCTTTACGCTCTTCATGTAGTTAGATTCATAAATAAAATAACAAAAGAACTTATCCTCTTGCTCCTTTAGCTTCACTGAACATGTAATGACTTGACTACTTTTACAAAAGGGTGTAAGTCTCACGTTCTTCTTCCATAAAACCCAACTACGACCCAGACGGTTGTATTCATAGTTCGTTATAATAGGCCAGTCCTTAAACCTACCCTCTACCAGCCACTGCACTTTCCCTTCCTCCACTCTTGTTTCAATCAGACACCTGAAACCAAATTGACTCTCCATTACCCCCTTTATTACAGAATGTTTAATAATTAGTTTAAGCCACATATTTTACAAAAGAAGCCCCACATATTTATTTCTTTCAGGAATTTCTTCTTCTGCCAGAAAAGGTAAAGTGGCTGTGTTATGTTTGTGTTTGGTTGTGCCACTTGTTAGACGAAGAATAGTCTTTTGCAGAAGCTTTACCCTTTGACTATTATGTTGCGGGCAACCAATATTTTCACTTAAAATCTCGCTCTCCTCTTCTCCTTGCTTAGATTCTTCTTCCTCATCATCTATACCTGATCCTACCTCCTCCATTTCATTATTAAGAGTATCAATGCACTGGAGAGACAACATACTCGGTATGATGTAACTTCTTTTCACCTTACTTAATAGCCTTGCCGGGAGAAACAGTAGACCAACTCTGCTCCGCACTGTCCTCAGCCAATACCTTTGTTTCCTTCTTCTTTTCAAACTACACCAGCATTGAATCATGGAACAACTTGAATCATTATCCTCTTCTCCCCCATTCATCATTGTTCCCTTTGCCGTGCAGGTATTGTCAAGATGACCCCACTTTAATCGGGTTTTGCATCTTGATGTAACCATGAATAAAGGAACTCTACTTCTGTGTTGAGACCCAGATTTGATGTGAATTGATAGGTTTTTAGAAAAAGTTTCTTTACTTCTAATTCTTCAAAAAAACCTTTGCGTCCTCAAAACTTGTACATAGAACCATATTTGGATGTACCCGCTTCGGCTTTCCCATCGCAGCTATGAATTTAAACCCTTCCCACGAAAACAACCTATGCAGGATTTTTTTTATTAATTGTAATCCACAGAGGTATTGTCTTAATCTCTGGTTCTTCTTCCTTCTCCATGATTGGCGACCACTTCGACATTATCATGGGTATCTCAGAAATATTCCACATTTCTCTTTGAATCCATTTCCTCATTGCCTTATCCTTGATTATGAATTTCATTGATCTTTCATTTACCAAAGACATCTATACGGATTGATTTTTCCCCTAAGAGCCATATCTTATTGACGATCATACGCACTCGTGCCACATGTGGTGCTTTCAATAGAAATTTTTCCTCGAAGCGATCATCCCATTAGGGCACCGAGTTTCAATTATGTTGTCTGGAATCTCAACGCTTTTCCATAAACCATTCTTATTTAAAAAAATGTGCTGTGTTACAACCGAATGATTCTTGACTGCATTGATCTATGGCTTTTTTCTCTGATGCTAGAGGTGGAGTTTCCACCTTTTCCGGCGCCATGATCAGCCCGTGAGATTGTTGCTTGCGGTGTGCTTCTACGGTAATCCTAAATCCCATCTACAATCGCCTCTCAACTATTATTTCCTACCACCCAAACATCACATTCATCATATTAGAAATGGCATAAATGAAAGAAAGAAAATAACATCAATTTTTCTTTGCAATACCTTTTAATAAAATGAAATAGATATTTCTATATCGAAAATAATAGAAATGAACAAAAGAAATATCGTCTTATTTTCTTAGTCGTGCTTTCACATATTGTTCCCGTCTCATTTCAGGCTATCAAATTTCACGGCAAGCCTTTAGTTGTGCTATGTAAATGAAAGAGAGACAAATGAATCCAAGAGATATTGGGATCACAAATGTTTGTTTTTGGTGCCTTTTTCACATATATTAATAAATCAATTAAAAATTTTATTTTATCTTTTCTTTATATACTAAACATACTTTCCTGTAACTAATATATTAAAATAATAGGGTTAATATTAGATTTTTGTTTGAAATTCTGCATTAAAAATATAAAACAATACTCTTTATAAAACGAAAAAAGAGATTAATAATTCTGGAGATAAATAGATTTGAGATCAAAGGTAATAGTGTTATTTTGGATGATTTAAACATATGATGAATATGATGTTAAAAAAAATACCCTTTTTGTTTACTGAGTTAACGAAATTTAAGTTACGGTATTAAATTATCAATTTTTGAATCTTTTCGTTTATCCAAACAGAATTATAAATATATTTATGTATTTATTGGAAAATATGTGGTATCTACTGCAAAAACGGCACTAGAAGCATTGAGCATCCTGCAATTTACATATGGACATCCATCTCGGTGTCACCTAAAACAAATCAAAGAACAACTGAAAAATAGTAGCAATGGCCAAATCCTCAATCGATGAATACTTACTGTCGATGAAGACAAAACCGGATCAACTCGCCTTACTTGTCAAACAATTTTGAATACATGATTGAATACGTTCTTGATGAGTTAGATGATGACGATCATGGTGTTGTGGAGCAGATCAATGGTCGTGACGTTCCTCCTATGTTTGATTAACTACGAGACAAGCTTATAAACAGGGAAGCTGCTCTTTTCTGCTTGCAACCACCTACTGCTTTTCATGTCATGAACAAGTCCAGACCATACGTTCATTCCAATTCCTCCCAAGCTGACAATCGTCATCCTTCTCACTTCTACAACACTCGTCTTATAACTCAGTCTCCAACTGCATACAACCCAAGACCTTCAAGACCATACCTAGGCAAATGCCAAGCCTGTGATATCCAAGGTCATAGTGCTGAGCGCTGTCCACAGTTCCGTGTGGTTGTTATTAATGGATTTTAACAGTATCCAGCTCGGTATAAACTCTGGCAGCCCCAAGCAAACATTACTTCCATGTCTTCATCTACAGATACTCGCTCCTGGCTCTTGATTCAGGCGCCTGTAACCACATTACTTCCGATTTAAACAACCTTGCACTTCACTCTCCTTATCAAGGCAATGAAGCAGTCACTCTTGGGGATGGTCATGGTCGTGCAATCACTCACATTCGTTCTACAATTCTGTCTTCTCCATCACTATCCTTTGTATAACATCCTCGATCCTCACTAGGATCCCCGAGACGGGCCATAGAGCGATGAGCATGGGCAGAATGGCTGAGATGGTTTAGATGTGCATATTCCATGGTCTGAAGAAGGCTAAGTAGTTTAGAATAATGGACTTAGCCAAAATGGGGAGGATTAGGAAATAATCGAGCTGAAGATTCGAGCTAAGCTAGCTGAATCAGCTCCCAGTGAGCTCAACTTAGCTGGATCAACTGTCGGGGAGCTCATCCTAGCTGGATCAGCTGCCGGGGAGCTAATCCAAGCTGGATCAGCTGCCGAGGAGTTCAGCTCAGCTGGAGGGAGTGTTCGGCAATTGGGTCAGCTGGTTGAGCATGCGAGCTCAGTGACCAGCTGGGCAGTTATGGACTAATGGCCGCGACCATGGCACATGCATCAAGCATGATAGAAAGTTTGGATAGCGGTTGGGGCAGTTTTCTAGCGAAAGGGTACAAGTTGGGACACACCAGTTTGCATGCAAGGGTTGGTTTCCTATAAATATGATCACTGCCATTTCGTCTGTCTTGTTCGCGCACAAAAAGGGAAATCCCTGCACAAACCGGTCAACAACCGAGTACAGATCATAAGAGCCAATCAAGGGATTCCGACATGGATACATCTGCGGCTACGGATAAGGAGAAGAACATAAACACATATGAACGCACGGGACGTGTAAGACTTATAAACCCGCCTGGTTTCCGGCCATGTCCATCCGGCTAGTCGGATTAATGCATGCAAGGAAGGTTACTATGGATGGTTGCAACATTTGTCTTAACTGATTAATTCCCTTATTCTGCATGATCGGTTAAGTGTGTATAAGCCACGTGGCCACCGACCCTGACTCCGGCGTGTCTGGATACCCGTAAGGATGAGCGGTTGCCATGAATTGCCATGACCATAGTATTAACTGACACTTTTTCTTTCTGCATGTTGGTTGGTACTAAGGGTGATTTCACATTGTCGGTTATTGATGGATTGTGTCACTATGTCCACGCGAGTAGTCATGTATAGCATGGGTGCCGACCATGAGAATCATGGGTCCAGTTCTAGACCAGAAGACTCTGGACCCATCCGTGCGGTTATTAGCAAGGCAAGATAAGGATAATCTAAGTAGGAAATTCGAGCGTTTAGGATACATAACATATGCATGAAAATGTATAGAAACGGTTTAGGTCGTATGGCTAAGATTATGGATCCTTACGCCTTTTTGATTGCAAGATGTCAAGAGGATTGTGATTAAGATATGGCTTAGGTGCGTGTTGGGGCTAAGGAAGATGGGTGGTGTGTTATGTCTGGATTTTTAGGATCAAACAACTCGATAGCCTATTGTTCAAACTCTAATATTGTATCAAATCTTTTAGAAATTTTAATAAAGATCCAGATTTATTATCTTATTAAAATATCATAACAACTCTAATAAAACAAATTGAATGAATCACATAATGACCCTTAAATGGACTGAATGGCTCGGTTCGAATAGTCATCCGAGTGGGAACAACTTCCTAGGGCTTCAAGTCTGGGATGGGGTGTTTCAAGTTAGTATCAGAGCATGCTTGCTCCTTGGCTTTGTCGGGTTTTGGGGACACCACTCATAGGGCATTAAGTCTTGTGCTAGGTTTTTGCATGGTCCAATGAAGATTACAAATGCATAAAATTACACTAACGCATTTTAATCTTCTGAGAGGTAAAATCTAGAAAAACAAGAAGCATAAGGGGGGTAGCGGATTCTAACCAAGGCATGGTAGAAGGTGTGGAATATGGCACAATAGACCCAGTCAGTCCTGAGGCCCGACAACTAGACACAACACAAACGGTTCTGCCTACACATTCAACAACCAAGAGTGTTAATGGTCTCGGCCATGCTCCTAGGAATACGGATGTGGCGGGGTCATCGAATGTAGGTCGTCAACCAGTGCTTGGGGCAACGGTTGATGGTGTTGTGGCTGATAGCATGAACATGGCCGCAATTCCTTCATGGGGAAATATGGGATGCGCTGAAATCGGTTATGAGTCAGATGACCGTCTTGACTCAAACGCTTACACTGCTTGGGAATCCAGACACGGGTACGTCAATGAAGATCCGTGCAACTTTACCCACGGGGAATGATCATGCTAGCAATCAGGAGAATGTGTTTGAGATAGACCCACTGCCAATTTGGATTGCCCAGAGCCTTTTTGAGCATGTTTCCCGACTAGGGATAAGACACTTTAAGAGTAGTTCTGCCTAATTGAGGCAGAGGAATTGAGGAGCAGGCTGGTACAGAACTTTGATTCCACCGCTGCCCCAAGGATTATAACAAGGACATAACAGTTCACTTCTTGGAAGGCAATGCACACAACTGGTGGCTCGCGGTCAATAAGTGCACGTGCGGTCACAGTGACACCTTCGAGGACTTTGAGTCCAAATTCAACATAATGTACTTTCCATCCGAGGCATGGACAAACTTGAGACTGAATTTCTGGAAATAACCCAGGGCCGCCGAACAGTTCTAGAGTATGAGGAGGAATTCAATCGGCTCAGGCGCTATATAGGAAGGAAGCTGGAGGCTAAGTATGTGTAGGTCCGCTGTTTTCTTCGGAGGTTTAAGGGTGGAACTGCGTGTTCATTGCTCGGTCTGGACCTTCGGTACAGTCTCAGAGTTTGTCGAGAGGGCTGCTTCAGTGGAGACGAACCTTGCGGAGGAAAGAAAGGCCAAGAATTGGTCAACGTTGTTTTGAAAACCAAGCGATCGGAAAAGGAAGTGGGATCAGGTTGACGATCGCCTCAAGTTAATCATTAGACGCAGTGAGTGCAAATATTGTGGGAAAAGGCACAGCGAGGAATGATGGAAGGCAACGAGAGCGTGTGCTAATTGCGGAAGTAAGGACCATGGGATCCAAAACTGTCCACGGATGGACCAAGGAAAAGTGATAAGTAATGGGACGAGATCCTACTACCTTTGTGGGAAGACTGGGCATTACAAGATGGAATGGCCAAAGTTGCAAGTGAGTAGACAGATGGAAGCAAGTTGATAGACTCCTGACCAGCGCAGGCCGTAACCAAGCACCCTGACCATGCCAACCATGGAATTTATGATGAAAAATGAAGATCTCTGTTTCAAATCAACCAATAGTCATTCGGCCAACCACACTTAAAGAGCATTTGGATCATGTCGGAATACCCATGCATGTTGGAATTGGAGATGATCAAGAGAACCCAGTTCTTGATCAAGGCGACCATAACCCGGCATGACCCGGAATGGATTTGCTGCTTGAGTCACGACTGAACGATCATATACCCCAACCTAGAGGAAGGCTTCACTAACAAACTAGGCAAGAAAGGGCAAGTGCTTGAGCTATAAGTCACTTGGTTCAGGAAAATCAGAAGATCAAAGACAATCCCATGTTCTCGACAATGGCACATGCCCGGATTTTCCTGACCACGATTTGGCCCAAGCTATGGACTTGTTCCATGAACCATATACCAAGTTGCGGGCCACACAACTTCATATGAACTTGGCGCAGCTTGTCCTTCACATGGCCCGGACCAAAGAATATCAGCCGGATGGGAATCAATCAGATTCTTATGACTGTGATCCTTGCTCACAATGGCCCAAACTGGCTCATGGCCATGAACCATGTGGCTGGTAGCCCAGGTGATTTCTTGCAATCTGCATTGACCCAAAGAGTCACTTTGACTAGAATTCATTTCTAATAGTTTTGCCTATTTCCTATGAATTTTTTTCCACACATCCTTTCTAGTTTTTACCAATTTTAAAGCCTATAAATAAGGCTTTCATGCCATAATAATACTAAGACTTCTTTTGATTTTAAAACTTGTGTTTTTGAGAGTGATTCTCTTTGTTCCTTGTGAACACTTTTCGTTGCTTGGTTAAGTGTCACTTCCACCAACAAACCTCCTCTTTGGTATCTAGGTGCACCATATCCTCGACCAAATTGGAATGGGAATACTAAGGGTCTTCCTCATCCCTTAATGGTCCCATTCGATCCACTTTTGAACCGTGTAAGCTAGTAGCTTCCAGATCACATCTATCCAGCTATTTACTATCAAGGAGTGAAATCGATCCTAAGGATCCATAAAGTGGTATCAGAGCCACAACAAGGAGTTTTCAGTTCATCACCTAAAACCTTGTTGGATAGTAAGCAATCAATTTTGTAGAAAAAGAAACAGTTGGTTCTTGATGAGTTTGGTATTGTGCATGAAAGAGCACTACCAAAGAGACCACTAGAAAGGCTTAATTTTACAGGCAGAGAGGAGCCACAACCGGCCAGAGATGAAGCAGAACACGTTTTCAGCCATGTCCCACGGAGATGAAAGGAGTTCTCTACAAGTTAGACAACTTTAGGGCAGGCTGAGGAGACAAAAGCAATTTGATGAATTGCAGGAGCAGATACTGGAAGCTGTTATGGCCATGAATAAGAGCATGAGAAAGAACACAACCACACTCCCATCTGTAGATGATGCAACAAACCAGGAGCCTAGTTGTTCTAAGGAGAAACCGGCTAGAGAAGAGCCAGCAGCAGAACCGTTTTTCCTTCACAACCAAGAAACAAGAGGTAAAACTAAAATTTCTACTTCAGAGATTTGTGATAATGAAATCTTCATGTTTTATGGCAGGATTCAGACAGCAAAGGACGTGCACATGTTATTTGTTGAAGAAGCTGAGAACAACACTGAAGAGAAAGAAGAAGATTCAGATTCTTTGCCAATTTTTGATGAATATGAAGATGAGTTGTTGGAGAGTTGGAGGTTTTGTGAGGATAAGAGGCTTATTCCTTTTTCTCAATCTGATTTTGTGCTTGAAGTGAAAATACTTGTGAAGAACTTATCTGATTTACAACCTGTGCATCCGAGTAGAGTTGATTCTCTTTTGTGAAGAAGCCTTACAAGAGGAAGCACAAAGGAGAATGCCAATGTCCAACATCATGGGGAATCAACCTAACCTTGTACCAGAATCAATTCCTAAGTCATTCTCTTTAACTACCCAAAGAACAGTAAGGAAATCGGTTTGGTTTAGGCTTAGCATGGATTGTTTCATTTTGTTACTCGTGATGAATAAAAACGTTTTGGCTTAGAAAATGTGAAAGAATTTTGTGTTTCTGGATTTGTTTTTGATAAAATGATCCAACCTTTTAAAACACTTAATCATGAAAAGTACTATGTGCCAAATTGTTTTCTGTTTGATGAATTGAGTAGGAAATGGTTTGCCTCTTTGAAAATGTTTGATTCTCATTCTATATAAACGTTTGGACCCAAAAGAGCAAAAACAGAGTTTTCCCTAGAAGAAACTATTTCTATGTTTAAAACTTGTCTTGGAAACGTTTTCTGTGTTTGAAATCAGTCTCAAGAACTTTGCAAAACGAATTTGAATGATCATGTTTTTGATAAAAGCTTTTCAAAATTTACAAGGATCATTTCATGTTTTGATAAAGCTTTGCTTGCTATGAGATCAATTTTAGATTTTTGGTGTTTTAATCACATCCTTGATTATGACCACGTTTTTAAAGTTCCTAAAAAGCATTCAGAACTTGTCTTAAATGTTTTTAACAAGAAAACTTGTTTTGATCATCTTAAGGAGTTTAAAGACTATTCCTTTTGCACATTTGACATGGGTGTTCTAGTTGTGATGAAAGCACAAGATCAACAGGTGCACAATTTTGTCGCTAAAGGAATGATAATTAGAGTTTTTTGATAGAAAGATGATCATAGAACAAAGAAGCACTTGAATCAGGCACAGTTTCAAAGGGCAGCCAGCAAAGAAAAGCAACAAATGACTTGTCAGTTTCAATTTTGGAATTAGAAGTACTTAAGGAAAATTACTTCACTAGTCGAAGAAAGTTCCATTCTAAAACTCTACTTTGATATTGCTTACATGTTTATTTGCTTGATCTTTTTCCTTGTGGCTAACCTTTTTCTTTTTGATAGAGGTGGAATGATGGACTCCTGACCAGCGTAGGCTGTAGGCCAAGCCCCCGGGCCAGGCCACCATGGAGCTCAGCATGGGAAATGAAGATCTCGGTTTCAAATCAACCAATGAAGGTCTTCTCATCCGACCAAGCTCACTTAAAGAGCATTTGGATCATGTATGAATGCTCATGAACAGTGTTGAAATTGGAGGTCAAGAGAACCCAGTTCTTGATCAAGGCGACCATAACCCGGCATGATCCGGAATGGATTTTCTGCTTGAGTCATGATCGAACGATCATATCACTCGACCATAGGAATTCTTCACGGACCAACTAGGCAAGAAAGGGCAAATGCTTGAGCTATAAGTCACTTGATTCATGGGAAATCAGATGATGGACAAGAATCCAATGTTCTCCACCATGGCGCACGCCCGGACTTTCCCAACCACGACTTGGCCCAAGCGATGGACTTGTTCCATGAACCATTTACCAAGTCGCGGGCCACACAAACTCATACAGACTTGGCGCGTCTTGTCCTTCACATGGCCCGGACCAAGGAACATAAGCTGGATGAGAATCAATCCGATTCTTGTGACCGTGATCCTTGCTCATGATGGCCCGACCTAGCTCATGGCCATGACCATGGACCACACGACTGGTAGCCCAGGGGACATCTAGCAATCCGAGTGGACAGAGTCACTTTGACTAAATTTCATTTCTAGTATTCTTTTCTATTTTCTATGCAATGTTTTCCACTCATTCCTTCTAGTTTTTACGAATTATAAAACCTATAAATAAAGTTTGCATGGCATTATAATATTAAAACATCTTTTGATTTTAAAATTGTGTTTTAGAGAGTTGTTCTTTTTGTTCCTTGTGAACACTTTTCGTTGCTTGGTTAAGGGTTACTTCCAGCAACAAACCTCCTCTGTAGTGTCTTGGTGCATCATATCCTCTGCCAAATTGGAGTTGCAATACTAAGGGCCTTCTGCATCCCTTAACGGTCCCATTTCATCCACCTTTGAACCGTGTAAGCTAGTAGCTTGCGGATCACATCTATCCAGCTATTTACCATCAAAGAGTGAAATGGATCCTAAGGATGTGATACGAAAGAAACTATTAAACTTATGATCTGGAGTTGTCTGCGGTGGTGTTTGCACTTAAGATATAGCGATCGTATCTTTACAGAGCAAAAGTGCAAATTTTCACCGACCATAAGAGCTTGAAATACATATTCACTTAGCCAGATTTAAATATGAGGCAAAGTAGATGGATGTAATTCATCACGGATTATGATCTCGACATTTCTGACCATCCAAGAAAAAAATATCAAGTCGCAAAAGAGATCGGATGTGGCCACAGAGAAGGGTACGGAAGTTCTGGTGAATATGATCATGGCTCTGCACTTAAATGCCTTGACGGGGAGTCTTGAGCCATTGGGTTTGGGTGTGGCCGATCAGACTGATTTTCTTACAAGGATTCGGATTGCTCAAGGAAAAGATGAGAATCTGAATAAGGTAGCAAATAATGATACTACCGAGTATCAAATCTTCAACAATGGGATGATTGTGGTTAATGGTCAGGTTAGTGTACCCAGCGTGAAGGAGCTCAAGGAAGATATCCTCAAGGAAGCACATATATCTAAATTCTCAGTTCATCCGGGGATAACCAAGATGTACCATGATTTAAAGCCGGATGTTGCCGAATGGGTTTCCAAGTGTTCGATATGCCAGTTGGTTAAGATCGAGCATCAAGTTCCTAGTGGACTATTGCAAAGCTTGCCTGTTCCGGAATGGAAATGGGATAATGTTACGATGGATTTCGTGACCGGCTTGCCAAGGACACAAAATAAGAATGATGCGGTTTGGATGGTAGTCGATAGACTAACCAAATCGGCTCATTTCATAGCAATAAAAAAAGACAGTTGGAGTGGATGTGATTGCGGCTAAGTATATCAACGAGATTGTTTGCTTGCATGGAGTTCCGGTAAGTATAGTCTCGGATAGGGATTCTCGGTTCACGTCACACTTCAATAAGGCATTTCAAAAGTCCATATGGACTAGGGTAAACATGAGCACAACATATCATCCGCAGACTGATGGGCAATCGGACTGAATCATCCAAATCTTGGAAAACATGTTGCGGGCTTGCGTTCTATACTGGGGCGGTTCATGGGAATAACACTTGCCTTTGGTTGAGTTTGCATACAACAATAGTTTTCAGCACAGTATTGGGATGTCTGCATACGATGCATTGTATGGACGACCGTGCCAAACACCGCTATGTTGGACTGAAGTGGGGGAGCAGAGTATGATCGGTAAAGCTATAGTGGAAGAAACAACAAAGAAGATCAAGTTCTTAAGGAATAAGATGAAAGAAGCTCAAGATCGCCAAAAGAGTTATGCGGACAAACACATGAAAGAGATCGAGTTTGCTATAGACGATCTAGTCTATCTGAAAATAATCACGTTCAAAGGAAGAGAAAGGATATTGAAGAGAGAAAAATTGGACCCAAGGTACTTACGACCTTTCAGGATGTTGGCAAGGGTTGGGGCGGTAGCATATCGGTTAGACTTGCCAGCCACAGTGGATGCATTCCACAATGTATTCCATGTATCTCAACTAAGGAAGTGTCTAACGAATAAGGATGTGGTGGTAACTGAAATACCCTGGAACTTAAGAAAAACTTAATAGTGGAAGCAAGGCCAATTCGTATTGTTGACAGGATGGAAAAAGCTACAAGGAAAAAGGTGATCCAAATGGTTAAGATCTTTTGGAGCTGTAATGGAAAGGAAGAAACGACCTGAGAAACGGAATACACAATGAAAGCTGACTACAACGAATGGATTGAAGGGCTGAAGAATGATGAAAGCTGACTATTCATGCCCAAGTTTTCAAGGATCAAGTAAATCACAACTTCCCTTTTGCAACCAAAGATTGCCATTAATTTCAATGGTTTTTTTCATTTATTTGAATTTTGTCATTATGTTTATTTTTAGACCTTTAATTTATCTTGTACTGAACACTATATAAGCTCCATCATTCATTCATTGTAAATCACATTTCAATCAAATTAAATCAAAGTATTTTTGTTTTGTTTCAAAGTGTGTTTCTTTGAAAAATTGTTTCAAAATTTTTTCTGGGATCGGAAGGCCCATCCGTTATTTGGAAAGTAAATGGGATCTTCTGGGTCTCCTCTAAGACCCGATCGATTGATGGGGCTGTGCTGATGGCCTGGTGGACCAGAGAATGCACCATCCTCATCTCGCTTGTCACAACGTCGATTTTGAGTCAGAGCTCGTCCATATCACACTTCCAGCCGGCGGAAAGTGGCATCTTGCTCGGCCGGCCTGTCCTACCTTGCCATTTCTGCTCGACCAAGAGTATGTTCTCCTCATCATGGTGATGTCCATGTCTGATACAATCATTGTCCAGGATGGGCCCGCGGATGATGAGCTAGGACGAACTCAAGACCCGCAATCGGAAACTGAGGAGACCAGGATGGAGGTTGCCCAAGGTGAACCTAGGATTGACCGCAAGACAAGGTCCAACGATCGGACTGTGTTCTGTATCGACCCGACACGACCGAAAAGCAAAATAAGGATGGAAACTCGACCTGAAGTGACAATTCCTTAATCCAGCCATGAAGGACTTTGACAAAGAAGCCATTCTGAAGCTTCGAATCGAGACCGTATTGACTTAGTCCAATTGGACCTTGGGGTTGGTCGAGAAACTTCCTTTCTCGACCAAGTGGTAGACTTTCCGTGTGAATCACTCACCGAGTGCAATCCGATCAGCTCAGGACCAATTTTGAGATCGTTCTCCTTAACCTCACTTGTGTATGTGAACCTTCGCCGAGACAGCCGTCACGACTATGACCCGGGTCATTGATCACGGCCACGGCCATGTGACCGACTAGCAGAAGGGGTCATTTTGACAAAACTTAATTATCGACTTTGCTAAAAACAATGTCAAGTTTTCTGTACCACAATCAAGTTTCTTTGACTTGATTATCTTTCAATATGTACTCGGTTTCATTTTGTAAGAACCTTTTGGTCATTTTCTAATTGAAAACCTCTTTCGAGAATTTATATTCTCTCTTTTGTTCTTTGTGAGCAAACTATTGTCTGGTGCATCACATCCATTCATGATCTAGCGTCTTGGTGAGTCATATCCAAGGTTGGCTAAGAGTTTGGAAAACCAGAAGATTTCCGCACCTACTGACGGTCCAATTCGATCCACCCAGTTCCCTAAAGTGTACGTCCACTTCTTAGTCCATATCCAATTCAACAATACCATTATTCAAGTGCATGTCTTGGGAAAGATTGTATCAAGTGGTATCAGAGCACATCTGAAAGGGTATTTTCATCTTCTCATCTTTTGATCTTCTAAAATTCTGAAACACTTATTCTCTCTATCTATCTAGAATCTGGGCTACTACCTTACCCTTGTTTACGATTTAAAAAAAAAAGTTTGTATTCCAACCGAAGAGAAAACCGGATGGGGGTGGCTGAAGAGAAAACCAGTTGGCTGAGGAGAAAATCGGCCTGGAAGTAGTTAAATCGGATTCCAAAAAAAAAAACTCATGACCCTTTACCTCTTTTCTTTGGGTGATTTTGGTTGTGAAGCATTGGATTTGATCGGATTGCCTACCTAGAACATCTGAGTGCAACCTTTGGAGTGAAACACTAGTGAGGAAAATCGAGTTTGGGAGAGAGAGAGTTGTTATATTTTAATTTGTTTGCTAAGTAAATTTCAGGATAATCATGGAAGAACATGAAGAAGGAGAGTGTGCCGGTTTATCTAACATCCAAAATGAGAACATTAACCAGTGAGCTTAAGCGATTTATGACCACATGTAAGGAGGATCGACATGCACGGCTCGATAGGATCCAATTGGATCAACAAACGGGACAGGCACCCGCGCCTAGAAGAAGGATCAGAAGTCAGACAGGACAGATCAAGAGGATGATGGTGGATCTTCTTTAGAACACAGCCATAGGAGACCACCTAGGAGACGACTGATATGTGGAAGAGAAGCTAATAATACTTTTGCTAGAGAAGCCAGAAATTCAGACGACAGCGTTGGTGGATTGAAACCCAAAATCCCTCAATTCCATGGCAAGAATGATTCGGATGTCTTCCTTGAATGGAAAAGAAAAATTGAACTTGTCTTTGATTGCCAAAACTTTTCAGACCGTAAAAAAGTAAGCCTTAATGCCACTGAATTTTATGCACTAAACTGGCGGGATCAACATGTGACAAACAGGAGGAGACAAGGAGAAGAACCATTGGCGGATTGGGATGAGCTTCTCAAACACATGAGGAAATGATTTGTTGCCAGCCATTACTTGAGAGAACTTCATCAGAAACTAAGACATCTAACACAAGGAACAAAGCGTGTTGTTGATTATTTCCAGGAAATGGCGATTTTAATGCTGAAAGCCGATGTTGATGAGGATCCTGAAGCTACTATGGCACGATTCCTCAGTGAACTCAACCGTGAGATTCAGGATCGCATGGAGTTGCCAGAGTATGACAGTTTAGCTGAAATGTTGTACAAGGACATTTTGGTGGAGCAACAAGTCAAGAGGAAGAGCTTTACACGGCCTACCTACCAATCCTTATCAAAACCGAACAAACAAGACAAATACTGATTTTAAAACTAACCCGGTTGCTGTTGTTGACAAGCCAAAGCAGGAAACAGCTCCGAACCAAGCTAGAGAAATCAAGTGCTTTAAGTGTCATGGTGTAGGACACTATGCCAACAAGTGTCTAAAGAACCGAGTGATGATCCTACGAGACAATGGTGAGATCGAGTCAGAATCTGATCAGGAGGATACCGGACCAGTATTTGAAGAGGAAGAGGAAGAGGAGGATGACTTGGACCTACCGGATAAAGGGAAGTTGCTGGGGACCAGAAGAGCTTTGAACATCCAGACCAAAATTGATGACCGAGCTCAGCGTAAAAACCTTTTTCACAGGATGTCTTATTCAAGACAAGGTACGTAGCTTAATTATCGATGGTAGGAGCTGTACTAATGTGGCTAGTGAGTCTCTTGTCAGGAAACTAGGATTGGAGACCCATAAGCATCCATGGCCATACAAGCTGGAATCGCTGAATGATGATGGCGAGATGTAAGTCAAAGAACAGGTGGAAGTGACTCTTACCATTGGTCATTATGAGGACAACATCCTTTGTGATGTGCTGCCCATGGACACCAGCCATATACTTCTTGGACGACCAAGGTAGTATGAAAAGCGAGTGATGCATGATGGCTTCTCTAACCACCATTCATCTGAGCATCACGGCAAGAAGATTACGCTTGCACCCCTAACTCCCCACAAAGTTCATCAAGACCAACTTCAGCTCAAGAAAAGCAGCAAACAAGACCAGGCCAATACCAAGGCTAAAGGTAAGAAGTCTAACTTTTTTTTCAAGGCAAGTCAGGTAAGAAAAACCCTTTGTTCTCAACAATCAATGATTCTTCTTTTGTGTAAAGAAACACAAATGGCTAAGTCTGATCAAACACCGGAGCTTCGGAGTGAACTCAAGCAACTGTTGCAGGATTTTGACGATGTGTTTCCTGAAGAAAATCCAAGTGGATTGCATCCCATATGCGGCATTGAGTACCAGATTGACTTTGTGCTGGGAGATTCATTGCCAAATCGACCAGCTTATCGAACCAATCCTGTGGAAACCAAGGAACTGCAAAAACAGATTGGCAAACTCATGGAAAACGGTTACATTCGTGAGAGCATGAGCCCTTGTGCCGTACCTATCCTTTTGGTGCCCAAGCAAGATTGAAGTTGGCGGATGTGTGTTGACTGTCGGGCAATCAATCAAATAACAGTTAAGTATAGACATCATATCCCTCGTGTTGATGACATGCTCGATGAACTCCACGGTTCATGTGTATTCTCTAAAATTGATTTGAAAAGTGAATCTCATCAGATTAGGATGAAGGAAGGAGATGAGTGGAAATCTACCTTTAAAACAAAATTAGGATTGTATGAATGGTTGGTTATGCCATTTGGGCTTACCAATGCACTTATCACGTTTTTGAGGTTGATGAATAATTTTCTTATATCATTTATAAGCATCTTTGTAGTTGTTCGCTTTGATGACATATTGGTCTATAGTAAAAGTTTGCAAGAGCACTTGTCACATCTGAATTCAGTTCTAGAGGTGCTTAGGAAAGAAAAACTCTATGCTAACATTAAGAAATGCACCTTTGCTACAGATAATCTTGTGTTTCTTGGCTTTGTTGTAGGAGCTGATAGCGTCAGAGTATATCACAAAAAGGTGAAGGTCATTCGGGACTGGCCCACTCCTAAGACCATTGGTGAAGTCCGAAGTTTTCACAGCCTTGCCGGTTTGTACCGCTGGTTTGTAAAGGACTTTAGCACTTTGGCTACAACACTCACGGAGGTTATCAAGAAAAGCGTGGGTTTCAAATGGGAACAAGCCCAAGAAGAATCGTTTCAAGAACTCAAAGCTAAGTTTACCAATGCTCCCATACTTATTTTTCCTGATTTTTCCAAGACCTTTAAGATTGAATGTGATACTTCAGTAGTTAGTCTTGGTGCTGTATTGATGCAGGAAGGAAGACCAATTGCTTTCTATAGCGAGAAGTTGGAAGGAGCAACACAGAACTACCCCACTTATGACAAGGAGCTATACGCGTTGGTGAGGGCCTTGCAGACTTGGCAGCACTACCTATGGCCAAATGAATTCGTGATGCACACAGCCATGAGACTCTCAATCACTTGAAAGTACCAAATGCTCAAGAAACGACATGCCAAATGGGTAGAGTTTATCGAAACATTTTCTTATGTGATTAAGTATAAGAAAAGAAAAGAGAATGTTGTTGCTGATGATTTGTCTAGGAGATATGCTTTGATCATGGTTATGGATGCTAAAGTCTAAGGTTTTGAAAAGATTAAGGAAATGTATGCCTCAGACTTAGACTTTAAGAAACTGTATCATGCTACCTCTAGGTTTGCTTTATGAAAGTATTTTAGGAATGATGGGTACTTGTTCTTTTCTAACCGGCTTTGCATTCCTTACTGTTCTTTGAGAAATTTGCGGGTCAGGGAAGCACATGGTGGTGGCTTGGTGTCTGGCTCTCTTTATGAACGTTCCAGAACTTCTTGTCTTTCATCAAACTCATTTGAGATTACTTTTGGTGATCTTCTGGACATCCCGATTGAGTTTGATTACGTTCCGGATGCACACTTTGATGAGGCACTACTGGATGAGTTCTTTCCAACCAGTGCGACCGGAAGTGGCGGGCAGCACTGGAGTGCTGGTTTCGGGGACCTGCCATTGGCATCTGATAATGGCGGCCTGTTTTTCGAAGCTAATGGTGTCCTACCTTCATGCAGTTCGAACGGCGGTCTGGCCTTTGGCGAAAACGGCGGGATGCCTCCACGTAGTGATGTCGGGCTTCCTTCTCCCTATCATGGTGGCGAGCAGTGCGACCATAGTGGAGATATGTCTTGTTCGGTGATGAACCCTGTCGGAGAGATGGTGGTCAGTCATTCTTTAGCTGAAGGGGCGTGATTCCTCTAGTTGGCGATGATTGTTGTTTGCCTAGAGGCGAGGGGCAGTGTGAGTAAGCCGGCAGGGTCCCCGAGTTACAGTCTCCGGAAGACCACCCAGTTAAGTGGGAGCCTCGTTCTCCGGGCGAGGTAGATGCGTATTGGGGTGCACCGATCTCAAGTTATCGGGTTTCACTACCGAAACCCAACAAAATAAGTTCGAGGGCGAGGAAGGATGCTCCTTTGGGCGCTACTCGGAGCAAAGAAGAGTCCTTGAATGATCTGAAGTATCCTTTCCGGATCCCGAACAATATTTTGTTCCTTCTCCCTAACGATGACGATCGGATAGACAGAAGTCTGCCGGGCCATTTCGCTTTGTGCGAAAGTTTGTTCTATGAATCCTTTCTTTGTTTCCTGGTTTCAAAACCGATACTCCAGTTCTTGGACTATTTCGAGGTCACGATCTTGCAGCACGATCCACAAGCAATGCGACAACTGATGGGCGCGGTGGTCCGCGGCATAGAATGCGGTATAGAGTTAAAGTTGGGTCACTTGTTCAACCTCTTCTACGTCAGCAAGGTTCATTCGGGGTCTTCGTTTGTTTATGTCTCCCAGAAAACCAAACTCGATAGCCATCTCTCCGAGGGTTTTAGCGATAATTGTAAAGTCTCGAGGGACCAGTTCTTCTATGTGTCCGCCAAATTTGCTTCAGCCGCCCCTGAGTTTCAAGGTAGGATTCGGTCTGACTGTGGAGATCTTGGTAAATGATTGCTTGGTTGCTTTTTTTGTTTCTCTTTAAATACTCTTGGAAGCTTCATAACTTGTTATATCTTCTTTTGCAGCTTCTCATCTTTTTCCAGAGTGGATAATGGCTTTCCTGAGGTAGCTAGTGCCATTGCTTTGAAGAAAATTATTTGGAAGAGCGAAAAAATATTTGCGGTCGTTTCTTGGAAGCCCAAGACATTCACCGTAGAATTACTCCGTGCAAGGGTCCCGACTTTGTTGATCCTCCGATGACGAGTTACCCTGGGATGGCGGCCGTGTATAGTTACAGTCTTGAGAAGGCCGGGGTAAGTGGTGCCTCGGCTCACCAAACCGAGCAAGAGAGCGCGCCTGTGACTCAGCCGGAGATGACTGGGACAAACTCCCCCGTTGGAATTGTGCTCGGAATCCCTGGCTCTCATCCTCCGCGGGGAAAGCGTGGTTCCGCGATTGACAAGGGAAAAGGAGTTGCCGAGGATGAAGTCGGGCTGAGAAGTACTAGGAGCTCTCACTCCCATCGGGCCAGATCTCCGAGGTCTGGTTTTATCTTTGACGCCAGCAAGGCGGCTGGTGGAGATCTCTCTGAATCCATGAAAGTCGTGAATATGATTGGTGGCTCATCTCCGACCGTTTCCCAGCCCTTGGATCATCTGAGGTCGTACGAGAGCATGTCCGCGAGCGTGATGACGATATCTTTCTGTTTCTCCTTGTGTTGGATTTCGATTTTCTTTTTGTATTACTTGCTAAAACGATTTGTTTTGCTTCAGTTCTGTACTGAGATGTTTGCAACCAAGATGGCTTACGATTCTGCGGGCCACGAGATCCGTTGTCAAGCCGAGGAGATCGAAACCTTGAAGGCCAAATCTAAGAAGTCGGACAGGAAAGCCCATCGCTACAAGGCGAATAAAGCTGAGGCCCTTTCTGAAGTGAAGGTTTTCAAAGAGAGCCTCGAGAAGAAGGAACTCGATCTTGAGCGGAAAATCCGCAAGGCTGTGAAAAAGCAAGAGTGGGGTTATGCGGAGAAGTACTGCGTTCGTTTAGAGAAGGCGAGAGGTTCCCTTGCCGAGTTGTCTGGGGCCACGATTGCGGAGGCTTCCTTGACTGAGTTCTCCGGGAACTTGATCTTCATCAACCAACTCAAGAAGGGTTTGACAACTCTCGTTGCGGAGAAAACCAAAGTGAAGGCTTTGTTCGAGGAGCGCAAGGGCGACATAGGTTCTTTTCAGAGGGCTATGGACGGTTGTGCCGGAGGTTTGACTTTTTTCCTGTTTCCCCATACGTGTCGGAGTGCGGTCTTAGAGAGGATCAGGTTGGGGGCAAAGCCGCGGACGTTGGAGTGACGGATACCACCGGTACCAACTTCGGCATCCTGCATGATTGTTGAGTGTGTCGTTTCTGATTATGAAAGCACTTGTAATTTGTATCTTTCCTTCTTTAGTTCGGGCTATTTACGTACTTGTTGTAATGTCCGCTCTTTAGGATCTTTAATCCTTTTGACTTATTTGAACTCTCGTGTTTTTATAAATTATCCTTTGTTTTTGGCTTGTCTCCGATCTTTTGATTGACTTAGAGTCTTGGGTATCGTGATGGGGATGCTTGACGGGCATTCCGATCTTTTGGACCTGTGTATCACCGAGATACTTTCGGGGTTTGATGCTTAGCGTTTATTTTTAATAACTCGGAGTTTTCAGTGCTTTCGAACTTCCTTTTTTGGCGACACATTTATAATCTCGTACCAGAGCCTTCTTGAACTTCCTTTCGAACTTTCTTTTTTGGAGTTTGGTACTGTGTTTGCGAGATGTAAATCAGTCCAGTGTTCCTCGGATGGTGTTTACTGGGTTAAGCAAGCTTATTTCGCGGTTTACACTCTGCAGTATTTCCAATCTATGAAACGCTCCTTAAGATAAGCAAAATTGAATATCGTCCAGACGCTTCCGGTTAGCACAGTCATGGCCTTTGCCGTACTTGCAAAACCTTTCACAAACTTTCTGTAGTATCCGGCCAGCCCTAGGAAGCTACTCACTTCCGTGGCATTTTTCGGTCTGGGACATTCCTTAATGGCCTTAACCTTATTCGGATCTACTGACATACCATGTTCTAAGACTATATGTCCCAGGAACCCAATGGTCCTCTACCAAAAGCTTCATTTACTCAGCTTGGCATAGAGATTATGCTCTCTTAATCTTTCCAGCACCACCCTCAGATATTTCTCATGATCAGTTTTCATCTTTGAATTGACGAGTATGTCATCAATGAAGATGATCACTGACTCGTCGAAACAATCTCGGAAAACCTCATTCGTCATTTTCATAAAGGCCGCAGGAGCATTGGTAAGGCCGAATGGCATAACAACAAACTCATAATGACCATACCTGGTCCTAACCGCGGTCTTCCTGATATCTTCGGGGGCGATAGAAATCTGATGGTATTCGGATGCCAGATCAATTTTAGAGAACCAGGCCGCCTCCTTGACTTGGTCCAACAGTTCATCTATTCGACTTAACGGGTACTTGTTCTTCACAGTAACCCGGTTTATACGTCGGTAGTCTATGAATAATCGGAAATTCCCATCTTTCTTTTTGATAAATAAGACCGGTGCCCCCCCCCCAGGTGGAACTACTCGGCCTTATAAAGCCTTTCTCAAGCAGTTCTTCTAACTGCTTCTTTAGCTCAGCCATTTCAGCTGGAGCCATCCTATAAGGTGCCTTAGAGAGTGGAGCTGTACCTGGTTCCAATTCGATGGTGAATGAATCCGCCCTTTCAGGTGGCAAGCCGGTCAAGGACTGGCAACACATCCCCAAAATTCGTGACAACCGGTATGGTATCCATCTCGGCTTCCTTTCCCATTTCTGGGATGTTGATGAAGGCCAAGTATGCCTCGCACCCCTTCATCAACATTTATTTCGCTTGTATGGCTGAAACCAACAAGCCTCCGGAGATCGGAAAGATTCCTTGGAATTCCAGCTCGCCATCTACCCTTTCGAATTGCATACACCCATGGTTGCATTCCAGGGTCTTCTTATATCTTCCTAGCCAGTCCATCCCCAAGATCACCTCGTGATTCTTGAGTTCGATGACGACTAGGTCAATAGGCTTTTTTATTCCTTTAACAAGTACTAGGACATCAATCAGGATTCTGTGAGGAACCATGACTTGCCCACCGGCTGCATTCACATTGTTGCCTTCTATGGTGTGTTAACAAGCCCTCCTCGTTTAACCAATTCCAGACTCACAAAATTATTTGTAGCCCCGGAATAAAATAAGGTGTGTGCTTCTACACCACCAATACTCAGGGTTCCAGTAATTGCATTGCAGGTACTGGTCTTACCAGTTTCCTTAGATAGCTCGTAAACCCGAGGTGCTCAGCTTGTCTCTTGGCCTGAGACACCGGATCAGAACCTCTGGGGTTACTTCTCGGGTTTCCTTGTCTACCACTCTTCTGGTTAGGACATTCCCTTGCGTAATGCCCAACCTTTCCGCAATGGTAGCAAGTCGGACCCGATACACTGGTCATACCCTCTGTTTTAAGCCTAGGGCAGTTCTGGATCTTATGATCCTTTCCGTCGCACTTGGTACACGCTCCCATTGCCCTCCAGCACTCGCCACTGTGCCTTCGGCGACAACTGGGGCACTCTTTTGGTACCTCGGATGAACTTGGTCCCACTTTCTCTTATGGTCACCAGATATAACATTCGGGCTGTTTCTTGATTGAGCCCTAACCCGGATCTCCTCGGCCAAGTTTGTCTCAAGCATCGACACCCTTTCCACTAGTTCTGATACCGAACCGAACAGTGGGTTCAGAGTTCAACCCTCAGCCCACGTAAGAAATACCGGACCTGGGATCCTTTCTCCTTCGTCTCCCGTCCTACGTACCTACGTAGACGGTTAAATTCCTCCTCATATTCCCGTACCGTTCTACGGCCTTGGGTGAGGTCCAGGAACTTACTCTCCAACCGATCACAAGCCTCGGTCGGAAAGTACTTGCGGTTGAATTCCGTCTCAAATTCCGCAAAAGACGTTATCTTACCCCTAGTGCGCTTATCCACCATAAGCCACCAGTTATGGGATCCCCTTCCAGGAAATGGATCGCTATATCCTTCTTGTAGTACATTGGACATCGGGTCGAGTTGAAGTTCCGTACCAGACTTTTCCTCCACTCATCTGCTTCAATAGGGTCGCTACTCCCTTTGAAGTGTTTCGTGCCCAATCAGGACACGTTATCCAGTAGACTCAAATAGTCTACCTTCTGGACCGCACGAGGTGGTTGAACTTCAATCACTTCCTCGTCCTCGACTCGCTGGCCCTCTTTCATAACTATTACAGCCTCCTTTCGCGTGGACTGACCCACGGTAGGATTCTCGGCCGGTGTGAGGGTTTGGGAGAACGTAGCCATTTAAGCAACAACCATTTTCAGGGCCGCCCACATCTCTTCCATAAAAGAATATGTGGGTTGGTTTACACCATCGGCCCCAGTGTCCTCACCAACAGGTTCCACATCCATGTTGGAGGACTCAGCCATTTTCTCATCTTGCCCGTGTCCTTCCTCATTCACCCCGATTGGGTTCTGAGTGGACGGTTTAGGGTCAACTTGTATGTTAACCCCAGTTCCGACCACAGGCCCAGTCGGATTTATAGCCATTTGTGTGGCCAATACTGTACCAGACCCAGCCGGCTCAATATCCACTCCCTTGGCCTTGCTCTTTCTCCTCTTATGGGTTTTGTGTTTCCCATCCTACAAGTCCAATATTTGTTTGAACCTCTTTATAACATCCTAATGAAACAAGTACGACACACAAAACTATTGCTAATCCATTGGCGCCTGACGAGTGTGTGTGTGTGTACCCCATAATCTCACTGTCCTAGAATTAAGCATGCTCTGATACCAACTTGAAACACCCCAATCCGGATACACGACCCGGAACGGATGTCACACTTCTTAGTCTCCATAGACTAAGGCCCTATCCAGCAGCCTATCAATACTAATCCGGAGGTTCCCTATCATCATTATGCGGAATATAAGATAGACGGTTATAAGGAGATGATACGATAGTTATTAAATAAAAAGGATTCGATACAACATGCTAATGTTTGCCCTTGGCCTTTACATGGACTGATCCTAGACTATCGCATTCTCCTAGCACACTACACACACACATCCCGCTAGGGTGCCTCAGGATGCGCATCCTAGGCTTGGTATGTATCCGCACAACCTCTGTTCCTGAAAGAAGATAAGCATGTCAGTATCCGGTCTTAACCCAATCCAAACTATGCATCTGCTTCCCAGACCCAATACCGCCGAAGCCTATCCTAACTTATCCTAAGACTTTCCCCTGCTATACTTACTCATTCAACCAACCACCCCACTGACCATGTAACAACTAGGTAGCCTTAGGGATAAACGGACGAACCGTTTATCCGGAGGAACCATCGGCCAAAGACCATGACACTCCTTGGCACGTATCAGCCTTTTGGCCGACTATGGCACTGCTCCGGATTAACTCAACCGAACCACCTGTAATGACCGTAGAGGTCTGGTCACCCTTATCCATGTCTCTGCATGACCAAAGCATGCCAATAACTCACACCGGTTCTTTATGTCCCAGTTGGAATCCGGCTGTGATGGCTTTCTGACCCCAAAAAGCGAATGGCCAAACAGTAACGAAAGGTGACACAACCGAACAAGGTTTCCCAACAGAAGAGGTTTTACCGGCCATGGAAATGACCCAGCATGTCCATGGTACGCTTACACACCCGCACCGGTCCACCCGATCCGCTTGCTACCCGACTGCAAGGCCTATTGCCCCAAAAAGGTACCCTACGCCGAACGGTTTCAATGGTTCACAGGTCGCACCTGTTCGGCCATAGGCTAACCGACTCCTCGAAAGACACCAACCGCAAATCGGTTCAGTCCGAAGATCAGTTACCTCTAAGGCCCAACCCAGGTTCCTCCATATAACCCACGTCAGCCGCCCTTAGATCTTCTCGATCTAAATCCCCTTAGGCAACCAGCGAATTCATTTCCTGATCCCATCGGTTTATTGGCACCTCTTGGTGTCATGCATGGTCATGGGATCTTTTAAGAGTTCTCCTGGATCGGCCCCTTGCCCAGATCCAGGTGCATAAGCGACTTGACCCTTACACCAATCGCATGCACACCTCAGTCCATATGAACCGATCTCAAGACCCAGAAACTCTCTTGCATAAGGTCAGGTCCGAGACTATGAACTTATGGATCCATAGATCGTGAACATTCCCAGTCACAAGACACACGGCCAAGACTTGGGTTTCCGGGCTGGTTCAACTTGATCGCATGACTCAAGGCCGAGATCAAGGACGAACCAACGATACTATCCGAGTCTCTTGGCACACGGCCGAGAGTTAGAAAAGTCCAGCAATCATCCGCGAACAAGGGAAGAAGAGAGAGAGACGGTTATCCAAAGGAGGATAAGGTTCAAGGCCATCCAGACCATCCAGCCATGGATCGCTACGGTTGCAACCGACAGGGAAACGTTTCCACTCATTTGAGGTTAATGTGGGTGGTGGCTAACAAGCGCTGTTTCGGGGACAGGGACGGCGTGGGAACGGCAGGGAAACGTTTCCACTACGTTTCCGACAAATCTTAGGACGACACTAATTGTAAGGGACGCCACTAATACAAATATGAGACGCTTTGGGAACATTTTCTTCATATTTTTCCTTCCTTTTTTTCTTTTTGACCAATAGGAAATGTTTTTATTTTTCAAAAGTTACAAATTGACTTATTTTTCGTAATAAGAAAATTTTTTAAAAAAATAATAAAGAAAAAAAACTTGCTTATATAAGGGTTTTAAATTTAGATTTGTGATTTATGGAAGATGTGAGATTTATAGAGTTTACAAGCCTTTTATTTGATGAACCAAATTTAAAAAATGATTTCCTTAATGATTAATTTTTATTTTATTTAAGAAATTATAGCATATAATTTATTTATATTGAGATTTATGAGGAGATATATAGTAAAACAATTTTATATTTTAAATGTATATATATTTTTATATATTTATATAGACGTATATTTGTCGTACCCGTATCTCTAAATTTTTAGTTTTGCAGTTTCTCGTCTCCATCCCCGTACCCGTTTGTGTCCCCGTATCCGTCTCAGTGCAACCTAGCTAGCCACATGACTTTCTCTGTCTGAGGACTCCGAGTTCTTGGAGTCGAGGTTAGTGAATGATTTGATCTCTCTTGTATTTCTTTTTCTCCGATTGATTGGTCATTGTTATAGATGCTTTAGATCAAATTTGTAGGGCTTTCAGCTACCACTAAGCTTATAAGATGAGATTTCTTCATAAATTATTGATTTTGAAACTCTTGCTAGCCACTATTTCTGAAACTATTTTCGACTATGTGAGACTGATGCTGTCAAAGTTCTCGCCACGGATTCTTAGCAAGGCGAAAAAAAGAGAGAGTTTCAGACAGTTGGAGAATGTTGTTGAATGGTATCATTCGGACACATTCAAAAGGATATAAGCCTCCAAAGGTTAAAGAAGACTTGAGAAGAATTAAAAACTTGATGAGAATATTTGTGAAAATTTTGAGGTTTGTGTTTATCTAGTTTGGTATTTGGTGATTTTATGTGGAATTTTAAATCATATTTATTAGGGTACAATTATGTTGGCAATCATTTTTCCTTTCGTATATCATTGCCACCTTTGTTCCCGAGACCGGAAAAAGGTGGCAATGATATACGAAAGGAAAAATGATTGCCAACTTAGAGGCTTTTACATGGTTACACATGTAGAAAATATTAATATATTCAAAAGTCTAGATCTGGGTATTTGTAACTGTATCCGAAATTCCAATCCGAATACCATTCAAAATATTCGAACCCGATCCTAACCGGATCTAGAAAAATTCTCAAATGGGACTTCGAACTAGGTATTTTGGGTTTTAGATCATACCCAAACCAACCAAAACTCGAATAAATATCCCGAAAAATCTGAAATTAACCATTTTTACTTAGTTAAGTATAATTTGGTTACTTTCAAATATTCTGAAAATTCAATTTTATGACTTATTTTAATTGTTATGTTGAAGATAAATTAGTTCGGACATATTTTTATAATGGTTAAGAAGATTTTATTAGTTATATTGTTTAATTTTATGTGTTTTTAGTTAAAATATGCTACTTTTAAAATGGGTATTTGGACTGAAGTACTATTATCGAATCCGAATTAAGTTTGGATATAAAATGAGACTTGTATGGTATTACAAAATAGATCTGAACCCGAAAAATTACTACCCATTCCCGACCAGTAAATTTCTAAAACCCGAATGGATTCTATAAGGCTACATCCGAGAACCCAAAATCCAAAAAATCCGATCCAAACCCGAACGTCTAGGACTATTCAAAACTACACAAACTATATAGTTAACATGACGACATGTATGAACTAAATAATGTTATGTTGCTAACACCCGAACCATCTTTCCAAAGACCAGAAAAATGTATTCAAAATTACACTAACTACTTTAGCAAAAAAACTACATGAACTGTATTTATAATGGTAATAATTTATACATATATATTATAGTATATTTAATCGCTGATATTTATAACCTATCAATGAATTAATTATTTTAGTTAAAATATAATATTAATAATTGTAGTTATATAATATTAACTAATTATTTTAAAATTAAATATATACAAAGTATAGTTATATAAAATTAAAACTAAATTGATTATTAATGGTCAATAATTTGTAGTCTTTAATCTTAACCTATTTCTATTATTTTTTTCCAGTTTCAACCACTTAGATAATGACACGTCAAACTCTCCCATGTATACACGATTTCATGTATGTTTTTTATCTCGTGTTCCACACAAACACTCTGATATCCATGTCCACACCCTTAGTGCTAACAATCTCCTCCATTTTCACTGAGTTTTTCAACTCAAGCTCACAAGCTACTGCTCATCATATACATCACACACACCCATCACCAGATCGTCTCAATTCCCTCTCAACCAAGTATCACCAAACTAGGAAACTCTACAATTTCCTCCTGCTTGAGTGACAAAACTCTATGAAAATTCTAAACCATCCAATAAACTTTTCACTCTTGTTGGAGTGTTCGCCATGCATGTGCGTGTCAAACCCAGACACCAATTTATGTGCATGTGTGCTCTTAGTCTCTTCCCCTTGACAACATACCTTGTATATAACATTCTTTTCATTCTTACACCTGGGTGCACCTTGAACAACTTCAGCCTTAAACAACATAAGCTCATGATCAGGGTAAGTCTCTTTAAATTTGGGATACAAGTTACGGTTGGCTATCCACACTTCACCATAGTGCTTGGGTTCAATGTAACACTTCTTTTGACTTCATGCTTGCCTAACCTTGTTAACCATATCATAGCAGTATCTTCGTATGTGTCCCTCCTGCATACCACAAAAATAATATCCCTGTTTGATCTTAGGAGTGCTCACCTCAATATATCCATCGTTTTTTTCTTAGGGTTGAAAACGAGTGTCGTTCTACATTATTGGGCTTTGTTTCAGATGTTGTTGTAACACCTATCTCATCCTCACTCGAGAACAGTGTGCCACTAACACATCATAAAACTCAAATACTCCATTTTATTAAATACGACTTGATTTTGGGAAATCCTTAAAGGTCCTTTTGACGGTTCCAGTGACCGCCGGCAGCGCCCCCCCCCCCCCCCCCGAAGAGGACAATATGGAATCAGTGTCCAAACGGCACCGCCGCCGGAAAACATGTATAAAAGAACAATTATCATTTTAATGCACACACAATGGGTTGAATCCTCTATAATCCTAAATCATATTACAAACAAAACTACCTAGACTCGATCAGAGAAGACGGATCACATTTAAAACTTAATTCCATCTAAGGCGTCCTAAAAGGAAGTACGGAATTCTGCGAAAAATCCCTCACCTTAGCAAAAACGGAGCTTAACGGCTGCTTCTGCACTCCGGAGACTAAAATGGATGCTAAATCTGAAATCAGCACGAAAAATCGAGTGAGGACAGGTTTCGAACGGCGAAAAATGGTTAACTGGTCAACCTGGTCAAAGTCAACGGTCAACGGTCAAAGTCAACGGTCAACGGTCAAAGTCAGCGGTCAACGGTCAGACCAGTCAAAGTCAAACTGTACTCAAAATCAAACCAAACCGGACCAGACAGACCAAACCGGACCAAACCAGACTAAACCGGACTCAGAATTAAACCAGACCTAAACCAGACCAGATCGAGTTGACCGAGTCAACTCGGTGAGTCACTGAGTCAACTCAGCGAGTCACCAGCGAGTCAAGGCGGTGACGGCTTACCGGAAAAGTCACCGGCGGCGACGGCGGAGAGGCGGCGGCGCGTGAGGCACACGTGCGAGCTTCTGACGGCGCGTGAGGGCACGTCCGGCGGCGGATCGGGCTGATCTTCGGCTCTACGGCTCTACGGGCTGGTTCTATGCCTCGGTGCTCTCCCACCTCTTTCCAAAAAAGTGGTGTACGACACGGTCTACCATAAAGAGCCTCATACGGTGCCATCTCAATACTCGAATGGTAGCTGTTGTTGTAGGCGAACTGTGCCAACGGTAAGTATCGAACCCAACTCCCCTCCCAATCCAAAACACAAGCCCTGAGCATGTCCTCCAAAGTCTGAATAGTCCTCTCTGACTGACCATCTGTCTGCGGATGATAAGTTGTACTCATATGAACCTGAGTCCCTAATGCCTTCTGAAAGGCTCGCCAAAAAGTGGAAGTGAACTTTGTGTCACGATCTGACACTATACTGACTGGCACTCCATGCAACCTCACAATCTCGGCGATGTACTTACGCGCTAACTGATCTGCTCTATCGGTTTTCTTAATCGCCAAGAAATGAGCTGACTTGGTGAGTCAATCCACAATAACCCAAATGGCATTCTTCCCGCCAACTGCTGTCGGTAATCCTGTGATGAAGTCCATAGTCACCATGTCCCATTTCCACTCTGGTAGTGGCAGATTCTGCAACAATCCACTAGGTACCTGATGTTCTGCCTTAACCATCTGACATGTCTGACAACACGATACAAATGTAGCCACATCCCTTTTCATACCAGCCCAATGATAATATCACTTAAGATCCCGGTACATCTTGGTATTTCCTGGGTGAATGGAGAAACGCGAATGATGTGTCTGCTGCAAGATCTCTCTCCTTAACTGCTCATCATCTGGCAAACACACTCGGTTTCTATACAGAAACATCCCATTTGCTGCAGTATCGTAGCCGTCAATCTTCTTCTCGAACTGCTTACACAAAGCCTCATCCCTCTTCTGTGCATGTCTTATCCTCCACAACAGATCTGCATGATCCAATGCCTGAAGACCAACAGTATCATCATCTGCAGTAACTGCACACAATCTGAGACTAGCAATCATCCCAGTCAGGTCCTGGACCTCTTTGGTCCCTGATACATCACTCCTGCGCCTACTCAAAGCATCTGCCACCTGATTAACTTTTCCGGGGTGGTAAGTGATCTCCAGATTATAATCTGCTAACAACTCGATCCATCTGCGCTGCCTCAAATTCAAATCTGCCTGAGTAAAGATGTACTTCAGACTGGTGATCGGTGAGAATCTGCACCTGCTCTCCATAAAGATAAGCTCTGCAAAATCCACAGCTGCCAACTCTAGGTCATGAGTGGGATAGTTAGCCTCATGAGGCCTCAACTGAGGAGATGCATATGCAATGACCTTACCCTCCTGCATCAAAACACAACCCAAACCTGATCCAGACACATCAGTGTACACTGCATATGGTACTCCTGGCCACGGAAGGACCAATACTGGCGTCCTCGTCAAAAGCCTCTTCAGCTCGGTGAAACTCTGAGAACAAGCATCTGTCCACTCAAACTTGACATCCTTGCCCATCAACTGTGTCATCGACTTCGCTATACTGGCAAATCCATTGACGAATTTCCGGTAATATCCTGCTAGACCCAAGAAACTGCGAATCTCAGTAGCATTCCTAGGCGTGGGCCACTCGGTAATGGCTGTGATCTTCTCCGGATCTATCTCAACTCCTGCTTCTGAAACCACGTGACCCAGAAATCCAATCCGCCTTTGCCAAAATCTGCACTTACTCAGCTTGGCAAACAACTTCTGTTCTCTGAGTCTCTCCAGCACCATCTTCAAATGCTCTGCATGCTCATCTCTGCTCCGGGAATAAATCAAGATGTCGTCGATGAAGACAATCACACACTGGTCTAGGTACTCACGAAACACATCGTTCATCAGCTTCATAAATGCTGCTGGTGCGTTCGTCAACCCGAACGGCATCACCACAAACTCATAGTGCCCATAAGGTGTCCGAAAAGCTGTCTTATGTACATCCTCCTCAGCTATCACAATCTGATGATACCCTGATGCCAAATCGATCTTAGAGAACCATGACGCCCCCTGTAACTGATCCAACAACTCATCAATCCGCGGCAATGGATACTTATTCTTGATAGTCACCTTATTCAAGCCTCGGTAATCAATGCAAAGCCTGAAACTCCCATCCTTTTTCTTAACAAACAATACTGGAGCTCCCCAAGGTGAACTGCTCGGCCTGATAAATCCTTATCCGTCAAGTCCTCCAATTGCTTTTTCAGCTCAGCCATTTCTGCTGGAGCTAAGCGAAACAGTGCTCGGGAAACTGGAGTCGTCCCTGGCACCGACTCAATAGTAAGGGTGTCTCCTCTAGCTGGCGGTGGTCCTATCAAAGGCTCAAAAACATCCTCATACTCTGCAGCAACGGGTATATCTCGCAACTCGCCATCTCCATCTGCTGGGGCCATAACAATAGTGGCTAAGAACCCCTCAGCTCCTCTCTCCAACAACTCCTCTGCATGCAACATAGAGATGATGGAAACTCCCATGTTCAACTTAATACCCTGGAAGGTGATCATCCCCTCTGCTCTCAGAATATGAACTCTTGCCTTATGGCAATCCAGCAGTGGTTTATCTCCATCTGCGATAAATTCCTGCTGAACTCGACTCCTCTGACTACAACTGGCACGTCTCGATGAACACCTGTAACTCCCAACTTCTCTGTGCCGACTGTCTCAATCCGCTTGATCTTTGGCTCGAACACTCCTTGAAATGACCAACGCTTGGCCAATTTCGGACTCACGAAACTATGCATAGCTCCCGAATCGAATAAGGTATAAGCTGCATCACCTCCAACTTAAACCGATCCTACACAAACATACTATCTAAACAAAAATTTCTCTACGATTACAAAATACTCAAAAGTACACGAAAACGAATCTAGAATAAAGACACGTACCGGCTATTGTCTCGACTCCCTCATGGTCTCCCACAGCAAAAACACGCGGAACAATCGCTTGACGCTTGGCTGGCGGCGGAGGCAATGTCTGCACTTTCCTCGGACAATCTCTGGCAAGGTGGCCCGGCTGGTTACAACTGAAGCAGACCCTCGGTGCAAGTGCTGGTGCTGCTGGTGTCGCGATCTGCCTGATGACTGGTGCAATGACTGGCGTAACCCGGCATGTCCTCGAAAGATATCCTATCTGCCCACAAGAATAGCACTTGGGGCACTCTCCGGTATGATGACGTCGGCAGCGAGGACAAAGCGGTAGCTCTGACTGATCTGTCGTCCTCCTCTGAGTCTCTGGGGCCTTCCCAGGCCTGGGCTGAGTAAACTTAGGGATTTTCTGCTCCTCAGCTATCCCTGCCTCCTGAGTAGCAGCCTTCTCGACCAGATCGATCAAGCTGGTGTAGTCTTGCACAGCACAACAGTTGCGGATCTCCACTCGCAAACCATTCAGGAACCTCCTGATCAAGTCCTCCTCATCTAAGATATTCCCAGAAAATCGGTGCAGACGACTGAACTCTCGCTCGTACTCCTTGACACTCAAATTGCCCTGAGAAAGGTGCTCAAAAGCATTGGCATTCGAGTGCCTGACTTCTTGCGGAAAGAACTTCCTGTCGAACTCCCTCTGGAAATGCTCAAAAGTTAGAACATGACGGCCGCGACTACCCTCAACAACTCCATCCCACCAGTGATGAGCGTCATCTCTCAGATACTGAGTAGCCAAGTCCAACCGGAACTCTTCTGGACACCTCATGCGATCTAGGTTTCGGTTCAGCATCCTCCTCCAAATGTCGGCGGCGGCAGCATCTACAGCTCAAGTGAACTGATCCAAACCCATCTCCCGCATCTGCTTCATCATCTTCCAATACGTGGGTCCCTCTCTGACTCTGGCCGGTGGTGGTGGTGGTGCCGGAAGATCAACACCCTGAGCATTATCCGCTGGTGCCGGTGGTGGTGGTGCGGCGGCAGCTGCTTGCTCAGCCTGATAAGCAAACTGGCGAGCAATCTCCTGAGCGGCTACCCGAGCAGCCTCCTGCGCAGCTACCCGAGCAGCCTCCTGCGCAGCTACCCGAGCAGCCTCCTGCGCAGCTACCCGAGCAGCCTCCTGCGCAGCTACCCGAGCAGTCTCCTGGGCAATGCGCTGCACTGCCTCCTGAGCAGCTTGCCTGGCTGCCTCCTGTGCAATCTGCCTGACTGCATCCTCATTGACTTGCTGCTGAATGGCGGTCTGTGTAACATCAACTTGGTTGCCTGCAGCCTGGCTGTTCTGCGCTGTTTCTTCACGATCAATAGTCCTAGCTCGAGGGCGACCTCTCTTCGGTGGCATCTGAAACAAGGAAAAAAGAGATGATTAAATTTCTATTGGAACTGAGATTAACGAATAATAGATTAGTATCAGACATAATGGGTGCTATATATATATATATATATATATTTTTTTTTTTTTAAATCCCCAGCCCCAGGAAAACTTGAAAACCATTGAAAACCGAATTTATAAAAATTCTTTCTATTACCGTCTCCCGGGTCAGAACCGGGACAACAAACCCTCTCTGATACCAAAATGTAACACCCGTCTCATCCTCCCTCGAGAACAGCGTGCCACTAACACATCTTAAAACTCAAATACTCCACTTTATTAAATACGACTTGATTTCCGGAAATCCTTAAATAAATCCACAACTAAAATATCTCGAATAAATCATAAAACCGAAGTTTAAAAAATAAAATACGAAGAAAACGTGAAAATCCGAAAATAAAACCAGGTCAGACACACATCCACTACTCGTCTTTCTCACCTGAAAGGGAGGAAAAAAGAGGGGTGAGTAACAGGGGAGTTACTCAGTGAGGTTGGGGATGCTAATCACAGAAAACGCAGTTCCGATCATAGCACTCCAAAAAAAGAACAAGACTAAACATGAGCAAAAACGGCACCTAAAGTACCCAATCAACAAACAACGGTCCTATTGACGGCTCCAGTGACCGCCAGCACCCCCCGAAGAGGACAATATGGAATCAGTGTCCAACAGCACCGTCCGAAGACGATTTATCGATCTCTAATGGTACTAGACAACAGATCGACTGAGTTGTCAGCACCACTACGCACACAACACGCGACACAAGTACAGAAGTCACGTCTCTGTACCCCCGCAATCCTATCTTCTAACTACTTAACTAACTATATAATTAAACATGTTTAAAAGAACAATTATCATTTTAATGCACACACAATGGGTTGAACCCTCTATAATCCTAAGTCAAATTACAAACAAAACTACCTAGACTCGATCAGAGAAGATGGATCACATTTAAAACTTAATTCCATCTAAGGCGTCCTAGAAGGAAGTACGAAATTCTGCGAAAAAGCCCTAACCTTAGCAAAAACAGAGCTTAACTGCTGCTTCTCCACTCTGGATGCTAAAACGGATGCTAAATCTGAAATCAGCACGAAAAATCGAGTGAGAACGGCTTTCGAACGGCGAAAAACGGTTAACTGGTCAACCTGGTCAAAGTCAACGGTCAAAGTCAACGGTCAACGGTCAAAGTCAACGGTCAACGGTCAAAGTCAGCGGTCAACGGTCAACGGTCAAAGTAAACGGTCAGACCAGTCAAAGTCAACCCGGACTCAAATGGAACCAAACCGGACCAGACAGACCAAACCGGACCAAACCAGACTAAACCGGACTCAGAATTAAACCAGACCTAAAGCGGACCAGACCGAGTTGACCGAGTCAACTCGGAGAGTCACTGAGTCCACTCAGCGAGTCACCGGCGAGTCAAGGCGGTGACGGCTTACCGGAAAAGTCACCGGCGGCAGCGGTGGCGCGGCGGCGACGGCGGAGAGGCGGCGGCGCGTAGGCACACGCGCAAGCTTCTGACGGCGCGTGAGGGTGCGTCCTGCAGCGGATCGGGCTGATCTTTTTCTATACGACTTCATCTCGTCGTCCTGAATCCGATGGTGGTCTTGGATTTGCAAAATTCCACACGGTTAAAAAGTTATGGGCGATTTACTGGTCGGCTTGAAGAAAAAATAATGGAAAACGGTTTTTGAGAATACCTTTCACTCGGATCCGATGCAGGGCTAGAAGGACTATGAGATTGCTGAGACACAAGGGTCTTAACGCTTCCCGGAGATTTGATTTCTGCAGAGTTTCGACGCTGTTAGGTTTTCTGAAGGAAAACAAAGGAGGCACAATCTATTTAAAGGGGGAAATACCTAGAGTTTTCTGCAGACTTATTGGGCCTTGCTGGGCCTGATAAAGTGGGTCGTTACAGTTGCTTTGGCACGAACAGAGTTTCCAAGCTCACTTTGCTAGATGTCACGATTTGCAAAGCTACACTCATAGTGTCCCTTGTAACACTACAAGAAAACAATGATTTTTCTAACAGATGTTTCGAACAATCTGATTTTGTTGGAAATTTCTAATAAATTTCCCATAAAATTATGTCTGATATCATATTTGTTGGAAATTCATTGTAAATTTCCAACAAATTTTAGTTATTGCAATTACATCACATAATTTATAGGAATATCAAGGGAATTTTCCAACAAATATTATATTGTTGAAAATTCATTATAAATTTCCGAAAAATTTTAGTTGTAGTAATTTTGTTGCATAATTTGTAAGAACATCATTGGAAATTTCCAACAAATATTAGGTTACAGGAAATTCATTATAAATTTCCAACAAATTGTAGTTGTGGCAATTATGTTGCATAATTTGTAAGAATATCATTGGAATTTTCCAATAGATATTATATTGTTGGAATTTTATTAGAGTTTACATGTAAATAGAAGATTTATTTCTCATGATTTTGTGACAAAAAATATGTTTAAAACTTCCCAAAAAATGAAAAAAAGAAAAAAAAAACAGGAAAAAAGAAAGAAAAAAAAACGAAAAAAAAAACGAAAAAAAAAAGAACAAACAGAAAAAGGAAAAAGGAAAAAAAAAAGAAACGAACAAAAAAAATGGGAAAAAAGAAAAAAAAAAGGTGAAAAAGGAAAAAAAAACCAAAATAAAAAAGAATTTTTTGTTTTAAAAAGGTAAAACCCCAAAAATAAAACAAAAAAAAAGAGAACAAAGAGGAAAAAACTCTAACTCTTTCCCCAAACCCTTTAAATATTGTCTTCATCTTCTACCTCTCTCCAAACTAGTTACAATTCTTTGAAACTAAAAAAATTGAAAATCATTTTCAATGACAATCTCAAAAATAAAAAATCGTGATTGGATGTACATTCATATAGATGAAGATACAAGAGAATTAACAAAAGAGTATAAAGAAGGTCTTCTTAGCTTTATGCGATTTGCCACAAATCAAGAGATTACATGGAGTGTGCTAAGATGTATAGTCCTTATTCTTTCTGTGGTAATGAGAAATTTCTTTTGGTAGATACTATTTGGAAGCATTTGTATACAAGGGGATTTACGCATTGATATTATATATGGTTTTCTCATGGGTAAGATTTTAAAACTTTAGCAAGTAGTAGTACTCAAAATAATGGAGACCATGGAAACCATGAGCTGGAACATGAAAATAATAATATGAACGAAAAGCAAGACAATACGCTTAGGGATCCAACCGGTGTTATACAGATGGTGACAGATGCTTTTCGTGAGTTGACTGAAACCGAAAGTGTTGGTGAAGAACCAAACTCAGAAGCAAGGAAGTTTTTTGATATGTTAGATGCAGCGAAGAAACCGATTTATGATGGTTGTAAGGAGGGTCATTCACGTTTATCAGATGCAACACGGATGATGAATATCAAAACAGAGTATAACTTGTCTGAGGATTGTGTTGATGCAATAACTGATTTTGTGAAGGATTTGTTGCCAGAACCAAATTTAGCACCCGGTTCATACTACGAAGTACAAAAGTTGGTATCTTCACTTGGGTTGCCTTTCCAGATGATAGATGTTTGTATTGATAACTGCATGATATTTTGGGGAGAAGATACAAATTCGGATGCTTGTAAATTTTGTCAGAAGCCACGATTTCAGGTTACAGGTGGGAGAAGTCGAGTACCATACAAGCGTATGTGGTATTTGCCAATAACAGATAGGTTGAAGAGATTATACCAATCTGAACGCACAGCAGGTCCTATGAGATGATATGCTGGACATTCATCTGACGGAAACATTTTGCATCCATCTGATGCTGAAGCATGGAAAATTTCAACTCACTATATGAAGATTTTGCAAAGGAGCATAGGAACGTGTACTTGGGGTTGTGTACGGATGGATTTAATCCATTCGGCAAGTCTGGACGCAAATACTCATTATGGCCAGTAACTCTAACACCTTACAACCTTCCTCCATCTCTATGTATGAAACGAGAGTTTTTGTTCCTAACCGTTCTTGTTCCTTGATCTGAGCATCCTAGACGATCACTTGATGTATTCTTACAGCTGTTGATTTATGAGTTACAAGCATTGTGGTACGAGGGTGTAGTTACATATGATGTTTTCCTAGGGAACAATTTCTTAATGCATGCTGTTCTGATGTGGAAGATTAGTGATTTTTTCAGCGTACGGAATGTTATCCGGCTGGATAACGCATGGAAGGTTATCTTGTGCATATTGTCAGGATACTACTGATGCATTTCAACTTAAGCATGGAACAAAATTTTGTTGGTTCGATTGTCATCAATGGTTCTTACCAAAGAACCATCCATATAGACTTAGTAGGAAGATGTTCAGAAAACAGAAAGTGGTGCGTGATGACCCGCCTCTGAAGTTATTGGGACAAGATATACTGACACAGTTCAGAGATTTTGGTGTAGATAAGACAACCGATGTTGGCGGTAATGGACATGTTCCTATATATGGGTATGGTCTTAACCATAATTGGCACAAAAATGTATCTTATGGGATTTACCATATTGGAAGAATCATATGCTAAGACATAATCTAGATGTAAGACATAAACTTTTTTGACAATGTCATGAATACAATCTTGGATGTGCAAGGCAAGGCGAAGGATAGCTTGAAATCGAGATTGGACCTCCCTGATAGATGTGAGCGCCCTGAGCTATATGTAATGAAAAATGGAAATGGCCAAGTTCCAATCTTTATATTAGATGCAAATGGAAAGAAAGCGTTCTTCGAATGGATTATCAATAGTGTTAAGTTTACTGAGGATTATGCATCTAATCTCTCGCGTTGCATAGACGATAACAGCGGCAGACTATCTGGAATGAAGAGTCATGATTATCACGTTTTTATGCAGCGTTTGCTTCCTTTCGCACTTGCAGAACTTTTACCAAAAAATGTTCATCATGCAATAGTCGGTATGTATAATTACTTAATTATTCTTTTACTATATTCATGTTTTCATAGTAATTATTATTAAATCATATTTAAAGGTTGACTAATAAAAAAAAAATTACAGGGATAATAAGTGCTTTTTTCATAGACCTTTGCTCAAGAACAAAGAGACATCATATTTCTCGTCGTACTACTTTGCACCTACAGTTCAAACAGAAGCTAGAAAACCAGACCAATATGATGATGGTGGGGAGAAAGCTTAATACCACACTGATTTACCAAAAGTATTTGCAGAAGTAGGGCGTCTTAGCGGAAAGCGTCAGTCAGTTTGGTTGACGGAAGAAGAACACAAACATGTACATAATTACATACTTCGTAACTGCGAAGACATATTGCCATACGAGAGATATATTCATTTTCTATGTGTATTCATTTTGAAAAATTTCATATTTGTCATGGTTTGCGTAGAATGTATTTGATAACTTAATGGGTAAATTATGTCAGCATATTTGTCCAAAATATCAAGAGCTCGTACCCACAGAAAAGTGATGACCAATTAGAAATCATGAAAGAAGAAGAATTTGCAAAGTGGCTAAAATACTATGTGAGTTGAAATCTTTTTTTTAATTTTTAATCTATTAATAGTTAATAGATATATAGTGCTAAAAAGTGGCTAAACTGTGTATTAATATTCAGGTTAAAGCAAGCTCTTATAGTGGTGAATCATTTCCAACATGGCTTGGAGAGTTAGTTGGAGGACCACTTTCAGAGACGATTTCAGCGCCAACATATTGCACCCGTGTATATGTATTTAAGAGAAGGACCGCCTCAAACAATAGACAGACCGTGAACCACGGAGTTGTTGTGCGTACGCTGGATGAAAAATATTGGCGTTATAGAAGACATTTTAGATGTTGAATATCCTGGATTCGTAAATTATGTGCTTTTCAGGTGTCAGTGGTACGATCCGACAAGTGAACGTAGTGTTCGACTTACCAAATTTGGCGTTACAGAGATTAACTCGTCTAAGAAACTGAATAAGTATGATCCATTTGTTCTTCCTTCCTAAACCGATCAAGTGTGCTACATTCCATATCCTAGAGTTAAACGCATTAATGATCCATGGATCACAGCAGCACAAATTAATCCAAGAGGAAAAGTAGATGGAGTGACGGACCATGATCCAATGCAACAAAACTTTGTAGGCTTCATTGGTGTGGTTGAATATTCTGTGGAACACTAGTACTATATTGGTGGATGTTGAAAATCATGTAATAGATGATGTAGGTTTGGATAACGATGACAGTGCAGAAGAATTTGATGAGTCAGATGATTCAAGTTGTTCAAGCGACTCATCATATTCTGATGATAATAAGTAGAACATATCTCCGAGAAAGCTTTACGCTCACCCCTGGCTGACTTTTTAGCCCAAACCCTTGGTCCTCTGGTACTTATGGGAATTGGACTGTAGTAAAGGTATTGTCTTTTCTTTTCATCTCCACCCTCATATGCGCTTCTACATTAAGATTTATAATGCATAATGACCTGAAAATCTGCTGGAGATGCTTGATGTTCCAATCGTGTACATAATTGGAGCTTTCGTTCCGGCATCAATGATTGCTGTGCTTTACTACTTTGATCATAGCGTAGCTTCACAGCTTGCGCAGCAGAAAGAATTCAATTTGAGAAAACCATCTTCTTACCACTACGATTTGCTTCTACTTAGGTTTCTGGTAAAGATTTGCAGAAGAAAAGATTTACATATCTGAATTTTCTCTTGGGGCTTATTGTTTCATAATCAATGCAGACATTAATGTGTGGTCTACTCGGAGTCCCTCCATCAAATGGTGTCATTCCTCAATATCCAATGCATACCAAGAGCTTAGCAACTCTAATATATCAGGTAACGTCACTCACCACAGTCTTACTTTTCCAAGATTTTCCTGAGTTCTGAGATCAACGTTGGCTCTCTTTGCAGTTGATTCGTAACAGACTGGATGCAACAGCACGAAGAAGGATGCGTTGCAGCTATGCCTATCCTTAAAATGATCCCAACATCATTCCTTTGGGGATATTTCGCCTTCATTGCTATTGAAAGCTTACCCCGAAATCAATTCAGGGAGAGAATCTTACTTCTCTTCACCGGCCCAAGTCGTCGCTTCAAGTAACTAAAGCTCCAATCTTTTTTTTTTTTAATCTCATTCAACCTTATAAAGCCTCTTTTTTTTTTGCTCATTTTCGTCGAATTTCTATTTGCAGGGTTCTTAATGATTACCACCAAACATTCGTTGAAACCATTCCATTCAAGACAATTGCAGTGTTCACGACTTATCTCTTAATCCCAATAGCAGGAGTCATGTTCCCTTTAATGATCATGTTCTTAATTCCCATTCGACAATACATCCTCCCTAGATTCTTCAAAGGAGCTCATCTTCAAGACTTAGATGCAGCAGAATATGAAGAAGCTCCAGCTTTGCCCTTCCATTATGTAACCAAATACTAAATTAGTCTGTTTTTTTTTTTTTTTTACTTAAGCTTCTTCTATCATTTATATATATATATATACTTAATTTTTACGAAGTCGTACGGTACGGAAGAGCGAGTTGTGTGGTAGCGTCCCAAGCGTCGTGTATATATAGAGATACACTGTAATAGAGGGAGATAGAGAAGGAGAGAGAACAAAACAAAGTATAAGCTTGTTTGAGTTCTTGGGTAATGGTGAGGTAGAGAGTGAGTTCTTGTAACCTCTGATCTAGTGGATTCCAGATGACAGATTCCGGCCCAAACTTAACGGAAGCGAACTGGGAAAACAATCGTGGGTGTGCCATTTTCTCTGTTCTTATCTTTCTCTGCCATATTCTGTTTTCTTTGTATGAGTTTTCTCAGATTATCTCTTCAGTCCAAATCAGTTAAGTCTTGGTGTGTGTTGTATTAGAAAAACAGCAAAAGGAGACTTCTTGAGGCTGCGGTTAACATCACAATTTGGAAGCTACAAATTGTTAGAATGGAAGGCTGAGCAACAGCGGAAACAATATGTTTTCTTGCCATAAATATTGTTGTTAGTTCACTAGATTTGATCTATTTACGGGTCTGATGTGGTTGCAGGAGCTGGTGCATTTGGTTGGCGTGGTGGGTGGAGTGATGATCTCGTTACTAGTTACTTAGATGATGGTCAAACTTGTATTGATGTGGAGACGGAGACAGCAAGAAGAAGCTACTAATGAGCCTGTAAATGTTGTTGTTAAAGAACAAGAACTTCACTCTCTCTCGTCCTCTGAAACATAAGTTAAATATAAATTATGATCAATATTGTTCTTGTTCTTTTTAAAATGTTTTCAGTTTTAGTTGTGCCCGGTATGACTTAAAAATTGTTAAAAACAAAATTTGGTGATGAATGATCCCTTGTAGGTTGAGAAAAAAAAAAAAAGTGGCAATAGAGTGAGATATTTATTTTGCAAATTTCCTGCACTTATATAATATAGTTTGTTCTGGAATACTGACCCGAGATTTATTTGTATAGATTGGGTTGTCAATTAGACCAAACCACTTTAAGGTCCATTAGTCCATCGTGCATGAAATTGTATTGAATTACTTTCTCAGCGATCCCATTTTACCTTATATATAAATTAAACTATATCCACACCAAATTAACGCCTATTTTTAAACGTCCATTTAAATAAAACTAGATTAAAATCCGCACTCAGCGCGGAATAGTATAAATTTTATTTATCAAATATATAATTGAAAATATTGAAGTACTATAATTTAAGTATAATATAATAATAATTATGAAACTTTAAACATTATTTTGTATATTTTTTATTAATTTTGTTTTTGAGATAAAAATAATTAATATATATTATAAAATCTGAAGAGAATATCAAAAACTAACATTTTTTATCGATTGTATTTAAAAACGACAAACTTCAATAAAAAAAAACTAAAGTCGTTCTCAGTAAGTTTTTTTAATGCGTTTGTATTTTTAAACTATAAATTTAGTCAATTAAATTAATGTCTTCTCGGCTTTCAAAGCATATGATTTTTTCGACAAATTTTAATTTAAGAGAAATTAATATATTTTCTAATTTTTAATTTGCTTGATATTTTTCTGATATTTAGTTTTTTCTGAAAAAATATATTTATAAATGAGAAAGTTTGAGACATAAACGAATTATATATTTTATTAAAGTTTAACCCGTGCTAAATGCAAATAATATTTTTAATATAATGAATATATTTTATAATTTTTAATTTGCTTGATATTTTTCTGATATTTAGTTTTTTCTGAAAAAAATATATTTATAAATAAGAAAGTTTGAGACATAAATGAATTATATATTTTATTAAAGTTTAATCCGTGCTAAAGGCAAATAGCATTTTTAATATATTTTTGTTTTTATGCTTTTAATACAAAGTAAAAATTTCAAATGTATTGATATTTTTTATATTTATTCTTTTAACCCGATCCAAATGTTTTGATATAACAATCCAAAATAGACATGAATCGTAAAAAATATTAATCTCAACCCGTCTATAATGTAATCAAATAATATAAATGGAATAATTTATAATAATTAATTATTTATTAAATTTAAATTATATCAGTCTAATTTCTAATATTCTTAACTTTTATCAAAGTAAAACTTTCATGTTGTAAATTAAAAATAGTATATATTAATTTGAATATTAGTTTTATAATATTCACATTAAAAATATGTAGAAAATTGATTGGTGTATGTTTACTTAAAATTGATTTTAAGATTTATAACAATAAATTTAAATAAAATATTCATTTTAAAGTAAAATTTTCATTTTTGAAATTAAAATTATAAACTAAAATTTACTTATCTAATTTATGTATATATCTAATCAAATCTCCTTGCATAAGATCTTTTTTGCATAAAATCTAAAATCTAATATTTTCAAATATGTTTAAAAGGAAGTTTCGATTTTGTTTGATATTTTGAGATTTGATTTTGATTTAATTTTTAATTATAATTGAGATATATTGTTTGAATAAAATACCCTTAATGAAGATTTGAAAACCCATTAAAAACAATGACATTTTCCGTAAATCACACGTAGGGGTAAGGTTTATTTCAAAAAATGATCATGTTTTAATATAATAGATATAAATTATGATCAATATTGTCCTTATTCTTTAACGCCAGCGTTTACACCAATATCTACTTCCAATATTTTACAGAATACTACATTACCATTTCATATCAATATAAATTTTGATCAATATTGTTCTTATTCTTTAACAGTAGCATTTACACTAAATCTACTTCCAATATTTTACAGAATATTACATTACCAGTTTTTATTAATATCCCAAAGATTTTGAGAAGATTTACCCATGATCATAATTTTAACAATAATATCTACTCCACTTTATAATAACCTTAATTGAACTTTAGCAATCTTCACCAGCTTTTCATTTCTCACTGCCCTGACTTCTTCCCTGTGCAGGTAAATCTAATCTCTACTCATTTTTTTCAATGATATTAGCATATCTATATTCACATATTTTTTCTGCATCTTGTTCGATTATCTCTTGTTTATTAAACAAAAGAAGATATGGTGGGGACTTGGGAAGACTTTTTGGTTTATAAACGAATGGTGGAGAATAACCATTTTGAAGACACTCAACAGCCAAGTGAAGAATGATAAATTCCTTGGATAGCAAGTAATGCTGCCAAGTCTCCAACGTTCGAACCAAAGCATATAGTTCCTTATCATATGTCGGATAGTTGAGTGTAGCCCCACTCAACTTCTCGCTGAAGAACGCGACTGACTTCGATAAAGCACGGCTCCAATGCCTATTACGGACGCATCACATTCCAACATCTCGTCAATGTCTGGTAAGGCCAGGACGGGTGCATGTGTTAGCCGCTTCTTGAGGGTGTGGAAAGCTTCGTCTTGTGCATTGCCCCAAGAGAATGGAACGTGATCAAGAGTTCTTCTTGATCACGGTGGTCAATAGTGCAGCCACCAAACTGAAATCCCTCACGAACCGACAGTAGAAGCTAGCCAGCCCATGAAAACTCCTCGCATGTCCTATGGTGGTAGGTGTTGGCCAGTCTTGAATGGTCTTAATTTTCTCCTCGTCAACCTTTTAACCTTGCCTGCTTATCACAAAGCCTAAAAAGACAAGTTGGTTAGTACAAAATGTGCAGTTTTTGAGGTTGGCATATAGACCTTCCTTTCGAAATTTTTGCAAAACGAGTTCCAAGTGTCTAAGATGATCATTCAGGCATTTGCTATATATCAATATGTCATCAAAGTATACTACTACGAATTTACTTATGAAAGATTTTAGAACCTGATTAATAAGGCGCATGAATGTGTTTGGAGCGTTAGTTAAGCCATTCATCGTCCTCTCGCATCCTTACTTGGTGATAGTTGCTTTTTAAATCTACCTTTGAAAAGATGATGGCTCCACTCAACTCATCTAACATGTTGTCTAACCGAGGGATGGGATGCCGGTACTTGACGGTAATGTTGTTAATAGCTCGGCAATCCACACACATCCTCCAGGTGCCATCCTTCTTTGGCACCAGCATAACTGGTATGGCACAAGGGCTGAGGCTCTCTCGGATGTAGCCTTTAGCCATGAGATCTTTTACCTGTTTCTCCAGATCTTTAGTCTCCTCCGGGCTCATCCTATAGGCGGGCTTGTTGGCAAAGCTGAACCCGGCACTAGGTCGATCCGGTGCTCGATGCCTCGGATAGGAGGCAGTCCAGCTGGTATCTCCTCAGGGAACACGTCCAGAAACCGGTCCAAGACAGCTTGTACTCACTCGGAAGTTTAAGTTCTTGATCCTGTGCTCAAACACTCTTTGTAGACCATCAGCAGAACAGTGCCCTGGGCACTTAGGGTCTTACAAACAGAGCCAGATGAGATATAGAGATTAGCCTTACTTACCTGTGCTTCCTGGTCCATTTTGGACTGTAGCTCGCACACCTTGGTCGGTTTTAACGGTGCCAAGTTGTATTTCCGGTCCTTATAGGTGAAGGAGTAGAAATTTGTGTCCCTTGTGGATAGTGGATCGGTCGAATTGCCATGGCCTCCCAAGTAAGATGTGTCCTGCTTGCATGGGAAGCACGACGCATAGCACCTCATCTTGGTACTTTCCCACGCTGAACGGAATGATGACTTGCTCCGTTACCTTCAGCTGGACTTTGTTGTCTACCCATTTCAGCTTATACGGTCGAGGGTGCTTGGTCGGCTCAAGACCTAGCTTAGCCACCATAAACTTGCTGGCCACGTTAGTGCAAGAGCCTCCATCAATAACCAAGTTACATACCTTGGCCTTAACCGTGCACCGGGTGTGAAAAAGGTTTTCTCTTTGAGCAGTCTACTCGGGGTCCAACATGATACTAAGGACACGCCTAGTCACTAGCATCTCCCCTACATCCGCGTACTCAACTTCCTCCTCCTGTTCATTGTCCTCTGGGTCTTGTTCATCTTGGGACTCATAGTCTCCACTCGCGGTCATGATCATGACTCTATGATTTGAACATTCCCTCGCCATGTGTCCCCTGCCTTGACATTTGAAAGAGGTGATATCACGTGTCCTATTGTTGGTACTAGGGAACTTACCTTGTTCTGGTCAGTTGAGCTTAGGTTGGTCGATGGGCCGGCTCTTGAACCAGGAATCGATCTCTATGGCCTTCCCATTGTCAACCGGTTTGCTACTTGAAGCCCACGGTTGAGGTGGTGGTCTACCTTGGTTAGCCTGACCGGCCTTCCGCTTGATTTGTTGCTCTATTTGGACAGCAAGGTGTAGTAGCTCATGTAGTCCTTGGTATTGGGTCCTCTCCACTTTCTGGGCAATCCTTTCTTGTAGACCATCTACAAACTGTGCCATCAAAGCTTCCTCGGACTCCTCTAGCTCTAGCGAGTTCATCAGCTTCTCGAACTCCTCAAAGTACTCATCCACAGTTCTGGTTCCCTGGGACAACTTACGAAAATGTTTCTGTAAGTCTCTATGGTAATGCTATGGAACATACCTTGACCTTAGGAGGTACATCATGTCGCTCCATCGGTTGATTGGCTCGAACCACTGTCTTCTTCTCTCAGCTATGGACCTATCCCACTGTGCTAGTGCGTTGTCGGTGAGTTGGGCCGCGACCACAGCCACCTTCCTGCCCTCTCCATATCCATAACACTCAAAGACGTACTCAAGGCGCCTCTCCCAATCCATTTAGACCTCAGGGTTTGATTTACCTGCAAAAGTAGGCAGGGTCAGTTTGATGTCATAGTTTTGTTCTCGTGGTGCTACCTCTCTTTCTTGGTTCCCCCTAAGAGGGTCTTGTCTCCTCGGTTAATGATGTTGCTGGTGGTCAGGTGGGTCATCTTCAATTTCCGGCATATCAACATCAGTTTCCTCCTCATCCTCTCCACCCCTCGGGTGGTTGATGGATCACACGGGTGCTCTCCTTGGGCGTTTCTCAAGGCAGTCTAGCCGTGCACCAAGATCTCATCCGAGAGTTGCCATGGTATTCCTCACTTCCTCTCTCATGGCTGCCATCAGCTGAGCCATGGCGTCCGGTTGATTGTCACCTACGTCCCCCATGAGTCTCTTGTTACCTGTGGTCCTTGCACTTATACAAAAACAACAAAGAATCAAAAGCACCAATGGTAGTAACAAGTAGAACCGAAGTTGCAAAAGAACTTAGTTAAAAAGGCTTTTTTTTTATTTTTTTTTTTATAAAAGCTAAACTGAAACAGACTACTAAAGCAAGAGAGACAAATTTTTATGGTTTTTTTTTTTAATTTAAGAACAAACTGAATTTAAACGACCTAAACTAAACACAATCGGACTTGCAATAGAATCAACAAACACACAACTAAAAGATAGAAGGGATAAAGAAACCAAAGGTAGGAACCTTTGGCTCTGATACCAGATGATATGAACCAAGTGGTTGGTCCTTAGAACCGGGTGGTTAAGCCTTACAAGTTGGCTCGGTGGCTCTCTCTGGCGGCTTGGAACAAAGGGTTGGATCGGACGCTTCAAGGTTTGAAGTGGCAAACCAAGAAGGATGGAGTCGAACAAGTTGGCTTTGATGCTCTCTCTTGTTGAACTAGTCAAGGGGAAGTGTTGATGGATCGAAGGGCACCACAGAGGTATGGAAGAACTTTGATACTGCACAAACTCCCATCCTTGGTGAATCTCACACGCAAGAACACGAGCTAAGGTCTAATACAAGCGGCGGCTTGAAGAAAGAACTGCGTTTATTGATTAGATAAAAAGTTGTGTGATACAATGCTGCAGTGGAGCCTTATTAATATGCTCTTCAGCTTGATCTAATGGTCGACGCGAGAAAAAGGAAAAGACTCAAGGCGACAGGACTTAAAAAGGAAAGAAAAGAATGCGACTAACAAAATGAGGTATAAGACCAACAAAAAGGAAAAATAACATAAAACAAATTGGAACTAGGCGAGCTTTGTTCATGACACCTTGGAGACTTAGGCCTTGCATGTGGACCGCTGGGCTAGTCCATCTTACCTGCACAAATCGTGTATATTGAAAATACCTTGTGTTGGTGCGGTCCGGTCCATGGTTGGTTGGGCTTGTTTGGTTCTTGGTACGGGCCTCTCTGTGTGTGGTCCTCGTTGAGGTTCTCTTCCTCAGCCCCTCCCAGAGCTTCATTCTTGGTTCGTTGAAATCCTTGATCATTTTCTTCCAATTCGGCCGCTTGGGGTTCCAGAAAGTTCCCAAGGGTTCCTTGGTCCGTTTGGGTTGTGGTCCGGATAAGCTGGTTTGAAATCTTCATGGTCGAAGGAATTGAAAATGGTCTGGATGGCTTGGTTGAATCCTTCCCTAAGCCGTCTGGTTCTCGACCGGATCATTGGTGCCTTTCGGGCTTCTGGTACGGGTGCCTGGTCCGGCCGTGCGATTACTTGGTCCGGGTATGGGCTGATGACCTCATCACTTGTCCTTTAGCAATTTCAGATTGTCCGTCCTACACTGCACCCAACTGTCATAGAGCTTACGATATTCAACTGTCAGATCTATTTCTCCATCATCATCTGAATCAATGTCTAGCTTAGATCATGTATCACTTTCATTACTGAGAAGAGCTACAAGATTAAGCACCTCATTATCTGAATCTGTATCACTTAAACTCAGAAGTGATATGTCTTTCTTTTTTTGGAGTCTTGGATACTATACTTTTATAAGTCCAGTACCTTTGCACTGCACACATCTGAGTTCCTTTCGTTTAGTGATTGGACAAACATACTTCTAATGTCCAAATCCATCACACACATAACATGAAACATCATTTCTTCTACGACTTTTGTTATTATTGAGATCCCTATCACTTTGCCAATGCTTTTCATTTCCATTGTAAGAATTAAATATATTTTCCTGACCCTTCTCAATTCGTTTCAAAGCCATTTTGAAGTTGTGTGTCAACAATCCAATACTTCTGTCATGAATCAATTGAAAATTATCAATTTCCTTATCTGAATCAAAAACTATTGCTTTTTCTATCTTAGATTGACCTGCAGTTGCTTCCATCTCTTCAGCTTTAAAAATACCTACTAGTTGAGAAAACTTCATCTTATCTATATTCATACCATCCTTAAACGATACTTTGTAAGACGAAAACTTTTTCGCTAAGCATCAGATTAACTTCTTGACAAGTTTCTTATCCATATAGTTTATCGCAACGACATTTGCTTTTGCGATGGAACTATGCTTTGAGCTGAATCTGGTGGCAGATTATTCATTGCTCATCCTTAGAGTTTTGAACTGTGAAGTCAAGTAATCCAATCTTGTCCTCTTAATTTTGGTTGTTCCTTCATAATACTCAACTAAAGTATCCCACACATCTTTTGGTGAGGAACATACCTGCATCAGTTTGAACTGATACAGATCTATAGCAGTGAAGATTTTCGATAACGTCTTTGAGTAGAAATTAGATGCCAACTTATCCTGCTGTCCACTTGTCCTTAGGTTTTGGCACCACCTCACCATCTTTAGTTTTGATAGTTGGTTCTCTATGTCCTGTTTCAACTGCTGTCCAGATATCCTCCCCAATCCCTTTAAAACGTTGTCTCATAGGGACCTTTTAGTGAATAAAGTTATTCTCATCCATCATGGGTGATCTTTGAACTGCCAAAAGTTCTCTTGTTGTTCCCAATTACGTCGCATGACCTCAACCTGTATTTAGATCTAGCAATCTAACAGAGTTGACCCATTCTGATACCGATTGTAAAACGGTAGAACACATGCAAAAACTAGAACACAAAAAATCAATATACAAGATTCTTTCAATCTCGGTTACTCTTCTTAGAAATCACTTAAAAAATCATTACAGACTTGTTTAATTACAATTACTCGACCTCATCACCAGTGATTCTACATTGACCAATTTCTAATCTACCCAATCTTACACGCACAACATCAGCTGCACAACTCTCTTGTGTTCACCATCAGAACCCTTTTGCTCACGTACAAAAATTCTCCAAAACAGCTGACCCTAATATTTTTCAGAGCCTCCGCTTAGATAATCTCAACATTCTCTTGTCAAGCATTTTCACTTTCCAAATCTTCGATAACTCCAGAGTTTTTTTTCATATCATCTATATCTATAAATCTCGATTCTTTAATCTTAACATATTTCCATTATTTTCTTGTTCTCAGTTTCAATCACTGTACGCACGACTTCGTGTATGTCTTTTACCCCGTGTTGCACACAACATTCCTATGTTCAGGTCCACACCTTGTGTGCTAAGAATCTCCCCTTTTTTCACTGAGTTTTTCAACTCAAGCTCATAAGCTACTGCTCATCATATACATCACACACACCCAACACCAGATCGTCTTTAACTCCCTCTCAGCCAAGTACAACAAAACTCACAAACTCTACAATCTCACCCTGCCTGAGTGACAAAACTATGTGAAAATTCCAAACCATACAATAAACTTTGTCACTTTTGTTGGTGTGTCTGTCATGGCATGTTCCTGTCAAACCCAGCCACCAATTTTCATGCATTTGTGCTCTTAGTCTCTTCCTCTTGACAACATACCTTGCATATAAATTTCTTTTCATTCTCACACCTGGGTGCACCTTGAACAACTTCAGCCTTAACAACATAAGCTCATGATCAGTGTTAGCCTCTTTAAATTTGGGACACAACTAATTCTTGGCTACCCACACTTTACCATAATGCTTGGGTACCATGTAAATCTTCTTTTTACTCCATGCTCGCCTAACGTTGTTAACCATATCATAGCAGTATATTCAAATGTGTCCCTGTCTACCATAGAAATAACATCCCTGTTTGATCATACGAGTGCTCACCTCAATATATCAATCGTTTTTTCTTACAGTAGGACACTTTGAATGTTGTTCAACATTATTGGGCTTTGCTTCAGATGTGGCTTTGGCACGAACAGAGTTTCCATGCTCACTAAAATTGATGTCACGATTTGCAGAACTAAAGTCACAGTTCCCCTAATAACCAAGACCCCAATTCACTTTAGCAGGTTGCCCATATTAAGAAGTTGATCCAGATCCTTTGTACCCTTGTTCAGGATCCTGATTTTCTTTTTTTTTTTGTCATTCAAATTGTTCTAAAGACTTCTGTTTTTCTCCTTTTCTTGTGAAAAAAGCTCTGCCAGCCTACTCATCTTTACTTTCAATTCATGTGTTTCGTTCTTTTCATTCTGTATTTTGGTTGTGCAAATTGTCATCATTCTTCCCTGCAATTGTTAGGGTATCAGACTCTACCCTCTTAGGCTTTTCCATCTCCATTATATTCATCTGAGCTTCAGGTAGTGCATTTTCTTTAAGTAATTTCATATTGTCATTGCTCAACTTCACCCAGCTGTCATAGAGCTTACGATATTCAACTGTCGAATCTATTTCTCCATCATCATATGAATTAGTGTCTAACTTAGATTATGTATCACTTTCATTGGCAAGAGCTACAAGATTAAGCACCTCATCATCTGAATCTGTATCACTTAAATTCAGTCCTGAAATGTCTTTCTTCTTTTGGAGACTTGGACACTCTAGCTTTATATGTCCATTACCTTTGCACTGCACACATTTGAGTTCGTTCTGTTTAGTGTTTGACAATCATACTTATAATGTCCAAATCTATCACACACATGACATTGAACATCACGTTTTCTACCACTTTTGCTATTATTGAGATCCCTATCACTTTGCCAAACCTTTTCATTTTCATTGTAAGAATTAAAATTATTTTCTTTACCTTTCTCAATTCGTTTCAAACTTTTCTTGAAGTTGTGTGTCATCAATCTGATACTTTTCTCAACTTTCCGATTAAGGCTGTCATGAAGTAATTGAAAATTATCAATTTCCTTATCTGCAGTGAAAGCTATTCTTTTTTCTATCTTAGATTGACCTGCAGTTGCTTCCATCTCCTCAGCTTTGAGAATACCTACTAGTTGAGAAACCTTCATCTCATCTGTATTCATACCAACCTTAAACAATACTTTGTAAGATGAGAACTTTTCTGGTAAGTGACGGATTACTTCTTGATAAGTTTCTTATCTTTATAGTTTTTACCAAGGACACTTGCTTTGTTTGGTGACAGATTCTTCTGCACTCATCCTTAGATTTTCGAATTGAGAAGTCAAGTAATCCAATCGTGCCCTCTTAATTGTGGTTATTCCTTCATAATACTCGACCAAAGAATCCCACACATCTTTTGTTGAGGAACATCCCTGCATCAGTTGAACTGATCAAGAGCTATAGCACTGAAGATTTCTCGTAAAGCCTTTGAGTTGAATTTAGATGCTAACTTATTAGCCGATGTCCACTTGTCTTTAGGTTTTGGCATCACCTCACTATCTTTAGTTTTGATAGTTGGTTCCGTCCATCCTGTTTCAACTGCTATCCAGGCATCCTCCTCAATTTCTATAAGTGGTTGTCTGATATGGACCTTTTAATGAATAACCTTATTCTCATCCAGCATGAGTGATCTTTGAACCCCCACAAGTTCTCTTGTTGTCCCCATATTCGTCGCAGGACCTCAACCTATATGTAAATCTAGAAATCTAACAGAGGTGACCGGTCTGATACTAATTGCAAAACCGTCAAACACAGGCAACAATTAGAACACCAAATAATAATACACGAGATTCTTTCAATATTGGTTACTGTTATTTAAAATCACTTAAATGATCATTACAGACTGTTTATTTAGAATTACTCGACCTCACCACTTGTGTTTCTACACTGACCAATTTAAAACATAAACCAATTTCTAATCTACCCAATCTTACACGCACAACATCAGTTGCACAACTCTCTTGTGTTCACTAACCAGAACTCTTTTACTCACATACAAAAACTCTCAAAAATGGCTAACCCTAATATTTTGCAGCCTCCAAATCTTGGATATCTCCAGATTTTTTTTTCTATATCTTTGATATCTCCAAATAACCTATTTCCATTATTTTCTTGTTTTCAGTTTCAACCACATAGAACATGACATGTCAGACTGTCCCATGTACGCACTACTTCATGTCTTTCATTTATCTCATGTTGCACACAAACACTCCGATGTTCAGGTCCACATCCTTGGTGCTAACAATCTCCCCTTTTTTCACTGACTGTTTCAACTCAAGTTCACAAGCTACTGCTCATAATATACATCACACACACCTAACACCAGATCGTCTCAAACTCCCTCTCAACCAAGTATCACCAAACTGACAAACTATACAATCTCCCCTGCTTGAGAGCCAAAACTCTATAAATATTCCAAACCATACAATAAACTTTGTCACTCTTGTTGGAGTCTCCATCAGGAAATGTGCGTGTCAAACCCAGACACCAATTTCGGTGCATGTGAGCGCTTCGTCTCTTCCTCTTGACAACATACCTTGTATATAACATTCTTCTCATTCTCACACCTGGGTGCACCTTGAACAACTTCAGCCTTAAACAACATTAGCTCATAATCAGTGTTAGTCTCTTTAAGTTTGGGATACAAGTTATGGTTGGCTATCCACACTTTACCATAGTGCTTGGGTTCAATGTATCACTTCTTTTGACTGTATGCTTGCCTAACCTTGTTAACAATATCATAGCAGTATCTTTGAATGTGTCCCAGTTTACCATAGAAATAACATCTCCGTTTGATCATACGTATGCTCACCTCAATATATCCATATGCTCACCTCAATATATCCATCGTCTTTTCATACGGTTAGACACTTTGAATGTTGTTCAACATTATTGGGCTTCGCTTCAGAAGTGGCTTTGGTACAAACAGAGTTTCCAAGCTCACTTTGATTGATGTCAAGATTTTCAGAGCTAGACTCATAGTGTCCCTTGTAACCAAGACCCCAATTCACTTTATCAAGCTGTCCCATAGTAAGAAGTTAATCCAGATCCTTTGTACCCTTGTTCAGCATCCTTATTTTCTTTTGGTTATCATTCAAATTGTGCTCAAGACTTCTGTTTTTCTTCTTTTCTTGTGAAAAAAGGTCCATCAGACTACTCATCTGCCCATAAAGCTTACAATATTCAACTGTTGGATCTATTTCTTTATCATCATTAGAATCAGTGTCTAGATTAGATTTTGTACCACTTTCCTTACTGACAAGATTAAGCACCTCATCATCTAAATCTGTACCACTTAAACTGAGCCGTGATATGTCTTTCTTATTTTTGAGACTTGGATACTCAAGCTTCATGTGTCCAATACCTTTGCATTACGCACATTTGAGTTCCTTCTACTTAGTGACTGGAAAATCATACATATAATGGCCAAATCCATCACACGCATGACATTGAACATCACGTCTTCCACCACTTTTGCTATTACTGAGATCCCTATCACTTTGCCAATCCTTTTCATTACCATTGTAAGAATTAAAAATATTTTCCTGACCTTTCTCAATTTGTTTCAAAGCCTTTTTGAAATTGTGTGTCATTGTCATTGCAATTGGATACTCTTGTGAACTTTTCGATTAAGGCTGTCATGAAGCAATGGAAAATTATCAATTTCCTTATCTACAGCGAAAGCTATTGATTTTTCGATCTTAGATTGACCTGCAGTTACTTTCATCTCCTCAGCTATGAAAATACCCACTAGTTATGAAAACTTCATCTAGTATGTATTCATACCAGCCTTAAAAAATGCTATGTAAGATGAGAACCTTTCTGATAAGCATCAGATTAACTTCTTGACAAGTTTCTTATCCTTATAGTTTTTCCCAAAGACACTTGCTTCGTTTACGATGGAACTGAGCATTGAGCTGAAACTGGTTCAAGATCCTTCTTTAGTCATCCTTAGATTTTCGAACTGAGAAGTCAAGTAATCCAATCTTGCCCTCTTAATTGTGGTTTTTCCTTCATAATACTTAACCAAAGTATCCCACACATCTTTTGCTGAGAAAAATCCCTGCATCAGTTTGAACTGATCAATATCTATAGCATTGAAGACTTCTGATAACACCTTTGAATTGAATTTAGATGCCAAGTTATCAGCCGTTGTCCACTTGTATTTAGGTTTTGGCACCACCTCACCATATTTAATTTTGATAGTTGGTTTCGTCCATCCTGTTTCAATTGTTGTCAAGACATCCTCCTCAATCCCTTTAAGACATTGTCTCATATAGACCTTTCAGTGAAAAAAGTTATTATCATCCAGCATGCATGATTTTGAACCACCACAAGTTTTCTTGTTGTTCTCATGTTCATCGCAGGACCTCTACATGTATGTAGATATACCAACTGTAACAGAGGCGACCCGCTCTGATACCAATTGTAAACCGCAGAACACAGGTAACAACTAGAACACTGTTTGGGTCGAAACCCACCCGTCGGAGATTGATGAGCCTAGAAGTCTATGTATTCGACTGAAAGGCTTAACAGATAATATAAAAATAAGAGCAGGTCGCCATCTTCTTCTTGCAAAGAGTGGGAGACCTTCTCCTTGTCGAAAGGCATGAAAACATGTCTGAAGACAATCAAAACTAAGGCAGGTCGCCACTTACCTTCCCGGGAAGTGGGCGAGCTGCTCAAGACCAAGGCAGGTAGTCACTCACCTTCCCCGGGAAGTGGGTGACCTACTTAAGACCAAGGCAGGTCGCCACTCACCTTCCCTGGGAAGTGGGTGACCTTCTCCAGACCAAAGCAGGGTGCCACTCACCTTCCCCGGGAAGTGGGCGACCTGGTCAAAACAAAGGCAGGTCGCCACTTACCTTCCCCGAGAAGTGGGCGACCTGCTCAAAACAAAGGCAGGTCGCCGCTCACCTTCCCCGGGAAGTGGGCGACCTGCTCAAGACCAAGAAAGGTCGCCACTCACCTTCCCCAGGAAATGGACGACCTGCTCGGGACCAAAGCAGGTCACCACTCACCTTCCCCAGGAGGTGGGCGACCTGTTCGGTATTTAAGGCCGGTCGCCACTCATCCTCCTCGAGATGTGGGCGACCTGCTCAAGACAAAGGTAGGTCGCCACTGACCTTTACCGGGAAGTGGGTGACCTACTCAAGACCAAGGCAGGTCGCCACTCACCTTCCCCGGGAAGAGGGCGACATGCTCAAGACCTTAACAACACCATAAAACGGCGACCTGATCATCCGTACATGCATTCTTCACTCGACTTCCCCAAACCGGTGAACTAAAAGTTTGGCCCAGCGTTACTCGGTTGTGGAACAATGTTTACGACACTATTCACGAAATAGTATTCATGAAACAATGTTCATAAACCGAACGACGAAACGTCTGATCCGAAGATTTGATCTAGCGTAGCTCGGGATCAGAACTGATACGGTCATGAACCCGGATGAACCCGCGTACGAAGAGCTGGTACGTGATCACGATCCATGGACGGAAGCTGAGGAAACCAGGATGGAGGTTGCCCAAGGAGACCCTACGGTCGACCGCAGGACGAGACCCCACGACCGCAGGCAATGCCCATGACCGCAGGACGATGCCCCACGACCGTACTATGTTCCGTATCGACCCAACACGGCCGGGAAGTGAGATACGGCTGGAAACTCGACCAGAAGAGACAATTCCTCGACCCAGCCGTGAGGGACTTCGACCAAGATGACATACTGAAGCTTTGGGTCGAGACCGTATTGCCTTGGTCCATCCGGACCTTGGAATTGGTCGAGAGCTGGACTATCTCGACCAGCTAGAGGACCTACAGTATGGGACATTCACCCAGGACCAGACCGAACAGCTCAGGCCAACTTGGAGTGCATCCTTTCCAACCTCATTTGTGTTCGTGAGCCTACGACCGACACAGTCTACACGACCGTGATCCAGGTTAAAGGACTCGACCACGGCCATGTGATCGGGTAGAAGAAGTGGTCACTTTGACCATATTTAATTATTTATTTCGCTAAAACTCATGCCTAAATTTTAGTGCCACAATCAAGTTCTTTTGACTTGATTTCTTATAACTATGTATGTGAATTCACCATGTAGACACTTTTGTCAAATTTTCAATTGAAAACTTCTTTTTGAGAATCTCTATTCTCTTCTGTTCTTTGTGAGCAACTTGTTGTCTGGTGTGTCATATCCATTCAACGACCCTGATCCAACGTCTTGGTGAGTCGTATCCAAGGTTGGCCAAGGGACTGGAGTACCCGAAGACTTCTGCATCTTCTGACGGTCCATTCGATCCACCCAGTTCCTTGAAATGTAAACCACTTCCTGGTTCATATCCAAATCCAAGTACAGTAATTCAAGTGCATTTCTTGGGCAAGTTCGTATCAAGTGGTATCAGAGCACACTTGAAAGGGTACTTCTGTCTTCTCATCTTTTCATCGTTAAGAATTCTGAAACACTTCTTTTTCTATCTGTCTTTCAATCCGGGCCATTGTCTTACCCAGTTTTCGAACTGTTTTTAAAAAAAGAGTTAGTATTTTGACCGAGGAGAAAACCGGTTAGAGTGACTGAGGAGAAATCCAGTTGGCCGAGGAGAAAGCCGGCCTGGAGGTGGTTAAGTCGGATTTAAAAAGAAAAAAGAAAAAAAAAATATCTTAACTCTCCTATCTTTTCTTGGGGTGACATGGGCAGTGAGGTGCTGGATTAGATCAGGTTGCTTACCTAGAACATTGGAGTCAGTTCTAAAGAGTGAAAACACTTGTGAGAAAACTGATTTCGTGAGTGAGAGAGTTGATATTTCCTAATGTGTTTGTTAAGTAAGTTTCAGGTAAACATGGAAGAGCAAGAAGAAGGAGTTGGAGCCGGTTTATCTAATAATCAAATGAGAGCACTAACTAGTGAACTCAAGCGTTTTATGACCACAGGTGCATACACAGCTTGACAGGATCCAACTGGATCAACAATCTGGTCAGACAGCCGCACCAACAAGAAGGGCCAAAACTTAGGTTAAGACGGATCAAGAGGATGATGGTGGATCTTCTTCCGAACACAGCCAGAGGAGACCTGCTAGGCGACAACCAATACGTGGAAGGGAAGCTAACAATCCTTTTGCCAGGGAGGCCAGATGTTCAGACGATAGCCTAGGTGGTTTGAAACTCAATATTTCCCCGTTCCTTGGTAAAACCGATCTGGATGTCTTTCTTGAGTGGGAAAGGAATTTTGAGCTAGTGTTTGATTGTCAAAACTTCTCAGACCTTAAATAGGTAAGTCTAGCTGCCACTGAATTTAATGGTTATGCACTAAACTGGTAGGATCAACTTGTGACAAACAGGAGGAGGCAAGGAGACGAACCATTGGCGGATTGGGATGAGCTCCTCACCCTTATGAGGAAGCGATTTGTGCCAAGTCATTACTTGAGGAAACTTCATCAGAAGCTAAGACGACTAACCCAAGGAACCAAGAGTGTTGATTTACTTTTAAGAGATGGAGATCTTGATGCTGAAAGCTGATGTATATGAGGATCCGGAAGCCACTATGCCGCAATTCCTCAGTGGACTCAACCGAGAGATCCAAGATCGCATGGAGATACAAGAGTATGACAGCTTGGCAGAAATGTTGCACAAAGCCATTCTGGTGGAATAACAAGTCAAGAGGAAAAGCTTTACACGGACTTCTTACCAGTCCTATTCGAAACCGATTCAACAAGACAAAGCTATGAACCGAGCTAGAGAAATCAAGTGTTTCAAGTGTCATAGATTAGGTGACTACGCCAATAAGTGTCCAAACAATCGAGTGATGATTCTGCGAAACAATGGGGAGCTTGAATCAGAATCTGACCGAGAGGGTACCGGACCAGTGTATGATGAGGAAGAGGACCAGGAGGAAGACTTGGACTTACTGGTGATAGGAAAGCTGTTGGTAACCAGAAGAGCTCTGAATGTCCAAACTAAGATCGATAATCAAGTTCAATGAGTCAAGGCAAGACAAGGTATGCAGCTTAATTATTGATGGTGGGAGCTGTACTAATGTGGCTAGTGAGTCTCTTATCAGGAAATTAGGATTAGCGATTCAGAACAATCCCCGGCCATACAAGCTGGAGTGGCTGAATAATGTAGACAAGATGGAAGTCAAGGAACAGGTAGAGGTTGCTTTGGCTATTGGTCGATGAAGACCATGTCCTTTCTGACGTGCTACCAATGGACCCCAGCTATATACTTCTTGGACGACCTTGGCAGTAAGATAAGCGGGTGATGCATGATGGCTTCTCCAACCGCCATTCATTTGAGCATCAAGGCAAGAAGATTACACTTGCACCCCTAACTCCCCACGAAGTTCATCAAGATCAACTTCAGCTCAAGGAAAGCCGCAACCAAGATCAAGCCCATACCAAGGCTAAAGGTAAGAAGACTAACTTCTGTGTCAAGGCAAGCCAGGTAAGAAAGACTCTTTGTTCTCAACAACCTATGATTCTTCTTATGTTTAAGAAAACACTAATGACTAAGTCTGATCCTACACCGGAACTTCCGACTGAACTCAAGCAAGTTTTGCAGGACTTTGGCGATGTGTTTCCAGAAGAGAATCCGAGTGGGTTGCCACCTATACACGGTATTGAGCATCAAATTGATTTCGTGCCAGGAGCTTCATTACCAAATCGGCCGGCCTATCGAACTAACCCTGTAGAAACCAAGAAGCTTCAAAAACAGATCGGTGAGCTCATGGAAAAATGATACATCCATGAGAGCATTAGCCCCTGTGTCGTACCTGTTCTCTTGGTGCCCAAGAAAGATGGAAGGTGGCGAATGTGCGTGGACTGCCGGACAATCAATCAAATCACAGTTAAGTACAGACATCCTATCCCTCATCTTGATGATATGCTAGACGAACTCCATGGTTCAAGTATATTCTCTAAAATAGATCTGAAAAGTAGGTACCATCAGATTAGGATGAAGGAAGGGGACAAATGGAAAACCGCCTTTCAAAAAAAACTAGGATTGTATGAATGGTTAGTTATGCCATTTGGGCTTACTAATACACCTAGTACATTTATGAGGTTAATGAATCATGTGCTTAGATCGTTTATTGGCTTCTTTGTAGTTGCTACTTCGATGACATATTGGTCTATAGTAAAAACTTGCAAGAGCACTTGTCACATTTGAAAACGGTTCTGGAAGTGCTTAGGAAAGAACAGCTTTATGCTAACCTAAAGAAATGCACCTTTGCTACTGATAATCAAGGATTGTACCGCAGATTTGTCAAGGATTTTAGCACTTTGGCCGCACCACTCACAGAAGTTATCAAGAAGAGTGTGGACTTTAAATGCGAACAAGCCCAACAGGAATCATTTCAAGAACTCAAAGCTAAGTTGAACAATGCTCCTTTACTAATTCTCCCTGATTTCTCCAAAACTTCTGAGGTTGAATGCGATGCTTCAGGAGTTGGTATTGGTGCTATGTTGGTGCAGGAAAGAAGACCAGTTACTTTCTTTAGCGAGAAGTTGGGAGGAGCGACCTTGAATTACCCAACTTATGACAAATAACTCTACGCGTTGGTAAGGGCCTTGCAGACTTGGAACCATTACTTGTGGCCAAAGGAGTTTGTAGTACACACAGATCATGAAACTCTAAAACATCTGAAAGGTCAGCAGAAGCTCAATAAACGACATGCCGGATGGGTAGAGTTTGTCAAAAGTTTTTCCTATGTGATTAAGTACAAGAAAGGAAAAGAAAATGTAGTTTCTGATGCTTTGTCTAGGAGATATGCTTTGATCACGGTTATGGATGCTAGAGTCTTAGGATTTGGGCAGATTAAAGAAATGTATGCTTCAGACTTAGACTTTAAGGAACCGTATCTTGCTAGTTCTAGGTTTGCTTCAGGAAAGTACTTTAGGAATGACGGGTTATTATTCATTTCTAACCGGCTTTGCATTCCTAACTGTTCTCTGAGGGACTTGCTGGTCAGGGAAGCACACGGTGGTGGTTTGATGGGCCATTTTGACATTGAAAAGACTCTTAAGACCTTGCAGGATCACTTCTATTGGCCAGGACTAAAGAAGGACGTGATCAGGGTATGTACCCGTTGTGAGGTTTGCAAGCGAGCAAAGGCCAAGGCACAACCAACAGGTAAGTATCTCGCTTTACCTATTCCTGACCAACCTTGGAGCGACATTTCAATGGACTTTGTACTAGGATTGCCTTGAACTAGAACTGGTAGGGATTCGATTTTTGTAGTGGTTGATAGATTCTCTAAGATGTCTCACTTCATACCTTGTCACACATGATGCTGTGCACATTGCTGATCTGTTCTTTAGAGAGGTAGTATGTTTGCATGGCATGCCTAAGTCCATCGTGTCAAATAGGGACACTAAGTTTTTGAGTCACTTTTGGAAAACCTTTTGGGCTAAGTTGGGGATGAAACTTTTGTTTTCAACAACTTGTCATCCGCAAACTGACGGTCAGACAGAAGTTTATAAAAAACCTTGTCTACTTTGCTTAAGGTTGTTGTGAAAAAGAACTTAAGAACTTGGGAAGATTGTTTGCCTCATGTAGAATTTGCCTACAATAGTACCATTCATTCAACTACTAAGTTCTCACGATTTGAAATTGTTTACGGGTTCCATCCCGTGTCTCCCATGGATTTCTTTACCTTTGAGTGAAAGGGGTAGTTTATATGGGAAAAAGAAAGCTGAACAGGTTAAGAAATTCATGAGAAAGCAAATGAAAACATTGAGAAAAAGGACCAAACAATACGCGGTCAAAGCCAACCGGCACCGGCAAGATCTAATCTTTGAAGAAGGGGATCTTATGTGGATTCACCTACGCAAAGACCGGTTTTCAAGTGAGAGGAAATCGAAGCTTATGCCCAAAGTTGATGGACCATTTTCCATTACCAAAAAGATCAATGATAATGCGTATCAAGTTGATTTTCAAGGTAAGTAGAATGTTAGTTCCAGTTTTAATACTTCTGATTTAATTCCTTTTCAACGGGGAGGGGATGATACGGTCATGGACCCGGATGAACCCGAGGACGAAGATCTGGTACGTGATCACGACCCATGATGGAAGCTGAGGAAACCAGGATGGAGGTTGCCCAAGGAGACCCTACGGTCGACCGCAGGACGAGACCCCACGACCACAGGACAAGGCCTCACGACCACAGGACAATGCCCTACGACCTTACTGTTTTCCGTATTGATCCAACACGACCGGGAAGTGAGCTACGGCTGGAAACTCGACCGGAAGAGACAATTCCTCGACCCAGCCGTGAGGGACTTGGACCAAGAGGACACACTGAAGCTTTGGGTCGAGACCGTATTGCCTTGGTCCTTCTGGACCTTGGAATTGGTCGAGTGCTGGACTATCTCGACCAGCTGGAGGACCTACCATATGGACAATCACCCGAGGCCAGACCGAACAGCTCAGGGCCAACTTGGAGTCCATCCTTTCCAACCTCATTTGAGGTCGTGAGCCTACAACCAAGACAGTCTACACGACTGTGATCCAGGTCGAAGGACTTGACCGCGGCCATGTGACCACGGCCATGTGACCGCTGCCATGTGACCGGGTAGCCGAAGAGGTCACTTTAACCATATTTAATTATTTATTTCGCTAAAACTCATTCCTAATTTTTAGTGCCACAATCAAGTTCATATGACTTGATTTCTTATAACTATGAATGCGAATTCATCATGTAGACACTTTTGTCAAATTTTCAATTGAAAACTTCTTTTTGAGAATCTCTATTCTCTTTTGTTCTTTGTGAGCAACTTGTTGTCTGGTGCGTCATATCCGTTCAACGACCCTGATCAACCCAGTTCTGAAGACTTCCGCATCTTCTGACGGTCCATTCGATCCACCCAGTTCCTTGAAGTGTAGTCCACTTCCTAGTTCATATCCAAATACAAGTACAGTAATTCAAGTGCATTTCTTGGGCAAGTTCATATCAGGAACATTATTCACAATATTGTTCACGGGATACTGTTCATGACACTGTTCACATACAGACCATAAGACCGGGAAACAAGCCAAACAAGATAACAAGCCAAACTCAAGTTAGACCGGGCCAAAGCCGAGGCAAACTGGGCCGGGACAAGGCCAAATGACGACGTGCTGAGAAGTTGGACCGCGGATAAAGCCCGAGCATGTCAAAGTTGGCGGATTACTACACTTAAAGATGTCCAACATCGGCAGCAGCTCTTCTCGGCATCCCAGGTCATCCAGTATATATAGGATAGCATGTATTAAATTTAATCCATCCCATTCTGGTACTTAGACTTCGTAATGTAAGACTATTAAGCTTCTACAAAATTCTTTGTATCCGGCAAAAAGATCATTCAATAAAATAAACTTTCAATCTTTGTCTTTGAGTTTTGATTGTGTGACTTTCGACTCTCACATACACAAAATAACAATACACAAGATTCTTTCAATAACGGTTACTCTTATTAGAAATTACTTAAACAATCATTACAGACTTGTTTATTCAGAACTACTCAACATCACCCTCTGTGATTCTACACTGACCAATTTCTAATATATCCAACCTTACACGCACAACATCAGTTACACAACTCTCTTTTTTTCACTCACCAGAACCCTTTTGCTCACTTACAAAAACTCTCGAAAACGGCTAAGCCTAGTATTTTGCAGAGCCTCTGCTTAAATACTCTCGACATTCTCTTGTCAAGCATCTTCACTTTATAAATCTTTGATATCTCCATAATTTTTTTTTTTCATATCTTCAATATCTTCAAATTTCAATTCCTTAATCTTAACCTATTTCTATTATCTTCTTGTTTTCAGTTTCAACCACTTAGAACATGACACGTTAGACTGTCCCATGTACGCACGACTTCATGTATGTCTTTCATCACGTGTTGCACACAAACACTTCGATGTTCAGGTCCACACCCTTGCTGCTAACAATCACTCGTTTATCACTGAGTTTTTCAACTCAAGCTTACAAGCTAAGGCTCATCATATACATCAGACACACCCACATCAATATCGTCTTAAACTCCACCTCAACCAAGTATCACCAAACTGACAAACTCTATAATCTCCCCTTGCTTGAGTGACAAAACAATATGAAAATTCCAAACCATACAGTAAACTTTGTCACTCTTGCTGGAGTGTCCGTCAGGGCATGTGCCTGTCAAACCCAGACACCAACTTTCATACATCCGTGCTCTTAGTCTCTTCCTCTTGACAACATAGCTTGCATATAACATTCTTTTCATTCTCACACTTGGGTGCACCTTGAATAACTTCAGCCTTAAACAACACTTTACCATAATGCTTAGGTACCATGTAAATCTTCTTTTGACTCCATGCTTCCCTAACCTTGTTAACCATACCATAGCTGTATCTTTGAATGTGTCACTGTCGACCAAAGAAATAGTATCCCTATTTGATCTTAGGAGTGCTAACCTCATTATATCCATCGTTTTTTCTTATGTTGACACTTTGAACGCTGGTCAACATTATTGGGCTTTGCTTCAGATGTGGCTTTGCCACGGACAGAGTTTCCAAACTCACTTTGCTAGATGTCACGATTTGCAGAGCTAGAATTATAGTGTCCCTTGCAACCAAGACCCCAATTCACTTTAGCAGGCTGTCCCATAGGAAGAAGTTGATCCAGATCATTTCTACCCTTGTTCAACATCCAGATTCTCTTTTGGTTGTCATTCAAATTATGCTAAAGACTTCTGTTTTTCTCCTTTTCTTGTGAAGAAAGCTCTGTCAACCTACTCATCTTAACTTCCAATTCATGTGTTTTGCTCTGTTCTGCCTGTATCTGGTTGTGTAAGTCGCCATCATTATTCCCTTTAATTGTTAGTGTATCAGACTCTACCCTCTCAGGCGTTTCCATCTCCAATATATTAATCAGAGCTTCATGTAGTGCCTTCTCCTCATCATTCACCCAGCTGTCATAGAGCTTACGATATTCAACTGTCGGATCTATTTCTCCATCATCATCTGAATCAGTGTCTAGTTAGATTTTGTATCATTTTCCTTACTGACAAGAGCTACAATATTAAGTACCTCATCATCTGAATCTGTATCACTTAAACTCAGTCGTGATATGTCTTTCTTCTTTTGGACACTTGGATACTCTAGCTTTTTGTGCCCAATACCTTTGCACTCCGCACATTTGAGTTCCTTTCGTTTATTGATTGGATAATCATACTTATAATGTCCAAATCTATCACACGCACGACATTGAACATCACGTCTACTACCACTTTTGCTATTTTTGAGATTCATATCACTTTGCCAGTCCCTTTCATTGCCCTTTTAAGAATTAAAAATATTTCTCTGACCTTTCTCAATTCGTTTCAAAGCCTTCTTGAAGCTGTGTATCAGCAATCTGATGCTCTTGTCAACTTTCCGATTAAGGCTATCATGAAGCAATTGAAAATTATCAATTTCCTTATCTGCAGCGAAAGCTATTCCTTTCTCTATCTTAAATTGACCTTCAGTTGCTTCCATCTCCTCAGTTTTAAGAATACCCACTAGTTGAGAAAACTACATCTCATATGTATTCATGCCAGCCTGAAAAAATACTTGGTAAGATGAAAACTTTTCTGGTAAGCATCGGATTAACTTCTTGACAAGTTTCTTATCCTTATAGTTTTTTCCCAAGAGCACTTGCTTCATTTTCGATGGAACTGAGCTTTAAGCTGAAACTGGTGACTGATTCTTCTTCACTCATCCTTAAATTTAGAACTGAGAAGCCTAAGCAATCCAATCTTGCCCTCTTAATTGTTGTTGTTCCTTCATAATGCTCAACCAAAGTATCCCACACATCTTTTGCTGAGGGACATCCATGCACCAGTTTGAACTGATCAAGATATATCGCACTGAAGATTTCTGATAACACCTTTGAGTTGAATTTAGATGCCAACTTATCAGCCAATGTGTACTTGTCTTTAGGTTTTGGCACCACCTCGCCATCTTTAGTTGTGATAGTTGGTTCTGTCTATCCTCTTTCAACTCTGCTGTCTAGACATCCTCCTCAATCCCTTTAAGACGTTGTCTCATACAGACCTTCCAGTGAAAAAGTTATTCTCATCCATTATGAGTGTTCTTTGAACCGCCACAAGTTATCTTGTTGTTCCCATGTTCGTTGGCCTCAATCTGTATGTAGATCTAGCAAGTTAACAGAGGTGACCCGCTCTGATACTAATTGTAAAACCGTAGAACACAGGCAACAACCAGAACACAAAATAACAATACACAAAATTGTTTCAATATCGATTACTTTTATTAGAAATCCCTTAAACAATCATTACAGACTTGTTTAATCACAATTACTCAACTTCACCACCTGTGGTTCGACACTGACTAATTTCTAATCAACCCAACCTTACACGCACAAAATCAGTTGCACAAATCTCTTTTGTTTATTCACCAGAACCCTTTTACTCACATACAAAAACTCTCAAGAATTGCTAACCCTAATATTTTTCAGAGCCTCCGCTCAAATACTCTCAACATTCTTTTGTCAAGAATCTTCATTTTCCAAATCTTCGATATCTCCAGAACTTTTTTTTATATCTTCGATATCTACAAATCTCGATTCCTTGATCTTAACATGTTTCCATTATTTTCTTGTTTTCAGTTTTTACCACTTAGAACATGACATATCAAACTCTCCCATGTACGCACGACTTTATATATGTGTTTTATCTGGTGTTGCACACAAAAACTCCGATGTTCAGGTCCACACCCAATTGTCTGGTCTCCTCTCAAGTATAGAATGGTGTTGACCATTGTAGATCGGTTATCTCCCAAGTGTTATTCTGTATCATAGAATCAATCTCATTATTAACGGCTGGCTTCCTTCTAAAGATGACCATATATGCTACTCTAAAACTAATCCAAACTTCCAATATGTGAAAAATGACATGTTTAGTTCATTAAACAAGTCAATTCCCATGAACCCCAAGAGCCCATTTCATTTCAAAATTTAACAACATTAATAAAGCCCAAAGCTTCATCAAATATTGTTCCAACATTTTCTTCTCGGCAGATCCTCATTGCATTGTTTGTTTAAAATTGGACAACAAATGTTAAGAAGCCAGGCAATTATTGATGGGTTTCTACTTTCAGGTAATTTCCGTTTCCCTTTAGAACTAAATCCAGGATTTCTTTCTCAAGAGTAAACATAAATCACTGCGGCTTGTTGCTGGATTGGAAGAATATATATATATATATATATATATATACACACAAACCGGCTAGGTAATTCTGGATACATACATGGTGTTACCTCTGCTAAAAACCTGCGTCTATAAAAATTGCAATGGATTTAACAAAATCTATCATCAGCTTTTGGTCTTTCGTTGGAAATCAGAAGCTTGGGGAATAAGCATGCATGGTGTTGTCAGTATCCATTTCCAGAATATAGTGGAAAACCATTTCCACCAGTCCATCACCTTCATCGTAGATGAATTCCTGGACAAGACAAATAAAAGAAGAGGGAAAATGATTCACCCTCAAAATGATAGGAGGAAAGGAAAGAGTATAATCAAATCCAAGGTGGCGAATAAAGTTTACTTGTTGCGTGTGAGCCAAGTATTTGCTTATGAAACACTTGTTTTGCCGTAAAGCTCGGTTCCAAATATTTTTTTTTTAATACTTACAATGTTATAACTGTGTTTCTTTGTCATATCTTCACCTAGAAACTCGTAGAGCTAAACTCATTGCTTTCAAATCCATTTTAAATTTTCTCATTTTATTATTAAATGGCGTAGAAACATCCTTCATGCATATGAGAAATAGATCAGTGAGGTTTGGATTCTTGATTATTCCGAATTCACCAATACGAAAATCTCGTAACTATTAATCAACCGATTTTTTTAGGTTTAAAGCTATTGATTTTGAGAATTTTTTGGGTATTTGACTTTTAATAATTTTATTATTTACGTGGCTTTTAATTTTTGTTTTTCTCAAAATTGCTACATATATATGGACTAGCAATCACTATTAATTGGCAAAATTATAAGTATATATGAAACACCTGTCCACAGTGTAATACTTGAATGTATAGCCTATTAGAAAGTACATTAATCAAGAAAATTCAAATAAACATGAGTATCCCCTAACTTTTCAGAAAACAGAGAAGTATGAAACGTTTACCTATTAATGAGCTCGAAATCGCTGTTTTCCATACTCGACATCTGATTTATGTCTCAGACTGTATTTTTCCAAAAGCCTCGGGTAAAGTTGAGCAGTGCGATATGCAGTTGGGAAGATGACGCGGATAGTCTACACGTGAGAATTATCGGTGACATGTTACTAGCTGAACCAGATGCATTTAGGGGCTCACAAGTTAAGCTCACCAGAACACGTTTTCAAGTGGATCAAAACAGAAACCATAACATAGAACAACCAAATATTCACTCTTTAAGATAATCATGTCTACAATACCAACTAAATCCAAAACCCAATTTCAAAGGTCTAAAGCTAGGGTGGGGGGTTATACCAAAAGATAAATGTCTGATTAATTAGTATTTAATAGGTGCAAGTGTAAGAGTTCTTGTCAGGAAGCGTTTAAAAACGAACACATACTTTAGCCCAGTACGTTTAGTGACGAATATGACTCGGTATGATCTGGAAATGGACGTAGGAGTCGGGATTGAGAAAACAAACAGAAATCAACCACTAGCCACCGTTTAAGCGCCATTCCAGTTGATTTCTCCAAGCTTTCTCTCACTATAACGTTTTTCTCTTTCTCTAGATTTCTCTCTTTGTGTATTGTTACTTAGGGTTTTTTGTATTGCTTTGTCTCTCTGCAATGTTCTCTATTTATAGAGAGACAGTGCCTTTACGTAGAGACAAAAATAGAGAGACACAAACAAGGAGATACAAACAAAGAGACACAAACTGAGAAACACAAACGTTGTTATGAAAAGTTATGACTTTCCATAAATACCAGTTCGGTATGTTGCCAGATTATAGGCGCAAACCGACCGTAAACCAACATCTCCCACTCGCATATGATTGGGAGCATAACTATTAGAGTAAGTTATAAAAGCTTGGGAATTATAACACGAAAATCATACGGTTAATGAACCGTGCGACCCTGCAAGAACACCTGCATTTGAGAGCTAAATTAAGCACCTGTTAGGGATACATAACTGCTACAACCCAAAAAAATTATCTTCATTTCAGCACGTCTCACTGTTCCCCAAACTCATTTGTCTTTTATATTGGTCTTAACATACCTTATCCCTAAAGCATATGTTAGACTTTTCCTACATCATGTGTTCACTATATCCAAACTCCATTCGAGTGATATAGTGGCTGGCTAACAAACACATATGTCAATATAAAAACAAAAACAAAAAATTCCTTCCATTCTCATGTCTATCGGTTCTGAACTAACTGCTTTCCTAGCATGTCCCATAAGGCTAATTATTTCATCGACGTTGGAAAAACAAACTAAAGTAGCAAACATTAGATCTTCGCTTCAAGAACATAGCCAAAGGTTCAAGGGTAATCTTGTAACCTTAAGTAGGTTTATAGGATCTCACATTACAAGTGATAGGGATTATAATAACATGATCACTTGCTTCTTATATTGTCATAGTAGCACATGTGGTATGACTCACATGTCATAGTGGTTTGCTTTTCTTTCTGGAGTACATGTCGATTGGATAAACCAAACACCACTATGTGGATCAAGTTACTATCAGCTCGCTCTCTAGTGCCTGATTATGTACTTATCCAGCTCACCCAAGTATTCATGATTCTGGGGCAATCATGATTGATATCTTAAAGGCATATCTCATCTTAACTCTTTAAGAAGGCGACATTGATAAGCATTACAAGGCAAGCTCCCAATAGCGCCAAGCTTATCACGTCTCATCTCAGATTTTCACTAAGAAATCTGAGGCGATTGTTCATGTGAGTGAACCAATGTCCTACTTCCTGACATTTCTCAATATATGTGTAAGTATGCAAAACAATAATATTGATCATCATACATAATGTCTGAAATATTCATAAATTAAACATCAAACGTTATAAGTATAATGTCAAATAGCAAATCTTCATAAGTACATTCATCAAATTCTACGCAAACCTAAAGCTCAAACATGAGCAAGGAACACATCCGTAGGGATTGGTTTACTAAATGGATCAGCAACCATTCTATGCGTAGATATGTACTTAAGAACCACTTCTTTCTTTGCCACAATATCTCTCACGAAATTTCCTTTAATTTCAATGTGCTTTGTCCTCCCATGATACTTTAGATCCTTCATATAAGAAATACAAGCTTGACTATCACAATGAATAGTCACAGGACACGAAGTCTCAGTTGTGACTTGTAAGCTTTGTAGAAATCTCCTCAACCAGACAGCCTCTTGAACTGATGTTGAACATGCAATGAACTCAGCTTCTATCGTGGATAAAGCTGTACAAGACTGCTTCTTGCTACTCCAAGTAATGGTACCATCACTTAGTACGAAAGCATATCCTGAAGTTGATCTACGCTCATCCAGATCACCAGGCCAGTCGGCATCTGTATAAACCGTCAAGCGTAAATCATTTCCTTGATAACACAAAGAATAGTCCATTGTTCCCTTTAAGTATCTAAGGATCCTCTTCACTGCCATCCAATGATTCTTCCCAGGATTTGATTGGTAACGACTTACCAAGCCAACCGCATAACAAATATCTGGCCGAGTGCACATCATTGCATACATCAAACTACCTATAGCACTTGAGTATGAGACCCATTTCATCTCTCTTTTCTCATCATCGGTCTTATGGCACATGTTAAGGCTTAGGCCTTCACCTTTTGTGATTTGAGTTTCAATGGGGTTACAATTAAACATATTAAACCTTTCAAGGATAGTAGGATGTAAGACTCTTGGGAAAGAGCTAGTAGTTTCCTTGATCGGTCTCGGTGTATCTTAACACCAATTATATATTCAGCTTCCCCCATATCTTTCATCTCAAAATGAGATGATAATCGTTGTTTAATGGTTATAAGAAACTCCATATCATTTCCAGCCAACAAGATGTCGTCAACATATAGAGATAAAATTGCCAAGAATTTTCCTATGTCCTTGACATAGACACAATGGTCTTCACTAATCATCGTAAACTCATAAGATGTTATAGCTTAAATAAAACGAAGATACCACTGCCTAGAAGATTACTTTAGACCATATATTGAGCATCGAAGCTTACAAACTTTTTGCTATTGGCCTTTTAAAACAAATCCAACCGGTTGTTGCATATTAATTTCTTCTTCTAGTTCCCCGTTAAAGAACACAATCTTAACATCCATTTGATGTAATCCTAAATCCAGTCCGGCAACAATTGCATGAATAAGGCGAATTGAGGCAAACCTCACCACAGGTGAAAATGTTTCCTCATAGTCTATATCCTCTTATTGAGTATTACCTTTTGCTACCAAGAAAGCCCTGTACCTATCTATCGATCCATCCGCCTTACGTTTGATCTTGAAAATCCATTTGTTTCTGATCGCTCGACGTTCTGGCGGAAGATCAACCAAGTCCCAAACATGGTTTTCATTCATCGATTCTAGTTCTTCTCCAACTGCATTATTCCATTCAGTTGATTATGGGCAAGAGAGAGCTTCTTGAACTGATCTAAGCTCTAAGTCATCATGTAGGGCAACAATAAAAGCTTCCCCTTCAATCTCGAAATGACATCGAGGAATGTTTCCACGGTTACTTCTACGCAACTCTGACTTTTGTGACTCAACCAATGTTTCTCTCCCACTAAGTTATGATACTTCATGTAAACTTTCATCAACTTCCATAGATTAGTCAGTGGAAGGAACACTAGTGGATTCAACCATCTCTTCAAGATGGAGTTCCCTATCAATCAATCCCTTTCTAGGAAAATCATTTTCCAAGAATATAAGATCTTGTTATTCGATTTTTGTTACACTTCCATCTAATTGTTCGCCGATGAGCACATAACCTTTTGATTGCTCAGAATATCGTATAAAGATACACTTCTTTCCTCTATGACCCAATTTTCCATGAGGATGTGAAGTACCACGAACAAACGCAGCAGATCCCCAAGTTCTTCGATGAATTAAGTCAGGTTTTTCTACCCGTCCATAACTCGTAGGGAGTAGTAGTAACAGATTTGGAGGGCACAAGTTTAAGTATGTAGGCTGCAGTCAGTAAACCATGAAAGCTTCCCCTTTAATCTCGAAACGACGTCGAGGAATGTTTCCACGGTTACTTCTACACAACTCTCACTTTTGTGACTCAACCAATGTTTCTCTCCCACTAAGTTGTGATAGTTCATGTAAACTTTCATCAACTTCCATAGATTGGTCAGTGGAAGGAACAATTGTGCAGTTAACCATCTCTTCAAGATGGAGTTCCCTATCAATCTCTCCCTTTCTAGGAAAATCATATTCCAAGAGTATAACATCTTGTGATTCGATTTCTGTTACACTTCCATCTGATTGTTCGCTGATGAGCACATAACCTTTAGATTGCTCAGAATATCTTATAAAGATACACTTCTTTCCTCTATGACCCAATTTTCCATGAGGATGTGAAGTATCATGAACAAACGCAGCAGATCCCCAAGTTCATCAATGAATTAAGTCGGGTTTTCTACCCGTCCGTAACTCGTAGTGAGTGTGACAGATTTGAAGGGCACAAAGTTAAGTATGTAGGCTGCAGTCAGTAATGCATCCCTCCAATATGAAATTGGAAGGTTAGCTTGTGCCATCATATACCTAACCATTTCAAGAAGTGTTCGGTTTCTTCTTTCTGCTACACCATTTTGTTGTGCTGTATAGGGTGTTGTCAATTGTCTAACAATAACCTTCTCATCTGACAGCCTTTTGAACTGTTCAGATAGATATTCACCGCCTCGATCTGTTCTCAAACACTTGATCGTCCTATCCAATTGATTTTCGACCAAGGTAACATATTGTCGAAAACACTCTAGTGCTTCTGACTTATGAGAAATTAGTTATATGTACCCAAATCGAGTGAAATCATCTATAAAAGTGATGAAATATGAGGCTCCATGCCTCGCCCTCACATTCAGTAGACCACATATGTCTGAATGTACTAGATGCAATGGAAATTCAGCTCTAGTTGCTTTTCCAAATGGTTTACTTATCATTTTTCCAGCTAGACATGATTCACATGTGTCAAGATCAACTTGGGCGAGTGAGCCTAGAAGGCCTTCTCTAGCCAATCTATTCATTCGATCGACTCCAATGTGACCAAGTCTAGAATGCCACACATTGTTTCAACACTAGTAGAACTTGTGACATATGAAAACTTTGATTAACACTACTACTAGTAACATCTGTATTACAATCTAATACAATAAAACCATTACAAACATAGCCGGAACCAAAATACACAGACCCTAGAGAAATGTGTAAGCACATATCATGGAAGTTCAAACTAAATCCTAACTTAAGTAATGCCAAAACAGAGATTAAGTCCCGACGGATTTCAGGAGCATACAAGACATCATATAATATGACGGTTTTCCCGCCACTCAAGTGTAGCTGGCAAGTGCTGGTACCTTGTACCACAACTTTGGAGTTGTTTCCCACATACAACCATCTTGTACCTTTAGGCACCCGTCGGTACTCCACAAATGCTTCTCGGCTTCTAGCTACGTGGTCTGTTGCTCCTAAGTCTATAATCCACAAAGGATGAGATTTTGTAAGCATACTTGCAAGTAGACTCCAAAGATAATACCTTCTTTGCTTCAGTGCATTCACGAGCAAAGTGACCCATTGAGCTACAGTTGTAGCATCTTATTTTGGCTTATCCTTCTTGCCTCCACGTTTGCCACGCTTGACATACTTCTTTTGCCTTTTAAGATCAGTTTGATTGGGAGCCTTATTTCTGTTGTAACCTTTCTTGCGTTTCAAACCAGATTTTGAACTTTCATAGTTGGCCTCATTAAAGGGGTTAGCAGCCTCTAAGCGCTCATCCTCAAACTCAAGATGACGTGATATATCCTCAAATGTTTTCACATTGACATTGTCCGTCATCTGCATCCTCATATGGTCCCAACTTTCAGGCAACGAGCGGAGAACCGCTTGGACTTGCTGTTCATTAGACATATTCTGACCAGCATTCTTGAGCTCTCTAATCATGTTTTCATGACTCTAAGATGCTGCCTTGTTGATATATTTGGGTGCTTCTTATAATCATTGAACCTTTGATTAAGTCTCCTTAGTTTGGTTGCTGATGTAGCACCAAACCTTTCTTTCAAAGCCTCCCACATGTATTTTGCAGTTTCGTACTCTTCAAACTCACACATAAGATCATCTTGCATACAACTCAGCAAAGTGATGCGAGCGATACTGTTCTTTCTTTTCCAGGCATTATATGCCTCATGATCTCTCTCATGTTGAGTAGTAGTAACCTGCTCAGGCTCTTCCATGAGATCAAAAAGAGTCTCTTTTACTTCTTGCTCTTCGAGGACATATTGGACTTTACGATACCAAATATCATAATTGTCAGCATCCAATTTGTCTCCTCGGTTAAGCTCAGCAATGATGTTTTTACAAGCAGATACCATACCTGCTTCAACATCAAGCGACATTAATCTATTTACATACTTCTAACACATAACACAATCTTGCTATGAACACAAATTAATCATAGTAATTTAATAATAAAATGAGATCGAGAGTTCACTATATTCTCTCTCATATTAAAATCTCATTACCAAAAACTAATTTGTTTCATTCAAAATTTTAAGTTTTAAACAAATTAAAACTCTCACTTGATCAATGTATTTCTAACATGAATTAACAAATAACACATGTTTTATTATACAAAGACCTTTTACCACATCAACAAAACGGTTACTGTTCATCATCTTCCTAATCAAAAACAGCAATTCGGCCAAAAACTTTCGACCCCTATAACTTTCTAAGTACATAACCAAATATGTAGATTTATATACCAATAGAAATATAATTTCAATATCTACGCACAGACACCAAAATCACTCAATTCCGATGTTTCTACAGAGAGATATGAACGAAACAGTGTTTTCGATTTTTCTAACAACTTATCCAAAATCAATGCATACCATTCCAGTATATAATGTCATACATTCCAGAATCACTTAAACCAATATGAAGAATATTTATACAATGATTTCGATTCATTTGATTAAGTGTTCATGGATACCCCATTTTCAATCAGTCTAAGCATTTAAACATTCTCTTAAATTCATCATGAATGAATGTGACTAACAAACAGATGATTTAATTTATGATTTCTTAGAACTTTAAAATATACCAGAACCGAATCCTAACGCTCTGATACCAATGTAAGAGTTCTTATGCGGAAGCGTTTAAAAACGAAAACATACCCTAGCCCTGTTTAGTGACGAATATGACTCGATATGATCTGGAAATGGACGCAGGAGTCGGGATTGAGATCACAAACAGAAATCAACCACTAGCCACCGTTCAAGTGCCCTTCCAGTTGATTTTTCCAAGCTTTCTCTCACTATAACATTTTCTGTTTTCTCTAGATTTCTCTCTTTGTGTATTGTTACTTAGTGTTTTTGTATTGTTTTGTCTCTCTGCAATGTTTTCTATTTATAGAGAGACTAGTGCTTTTACGTAGAAACACAAATAGAGAGACACAAACAAGGAGACACAAACAGAGAGACACAAACAGAAAGACACAAACGTTGTTATGAAAAGTTATGACTTTCCATAAATACTGGTTTGGTATGCTACCAGATCATAGGTGCGAACCGACCGTAAACCAACAACAAGAACATTGAGCAGAGATCCTCAAGATTTCACTTAGGAAGATAGAGAAAAAAATGCTTTGATCTCATTTTCTTTCTAAGTTTTCTTTAAGATTTCAGTTCTTTTTTTGCTTGATTAACTTATTCTTAAATAATATGCATTCTTGAGTTTCTTCTTTAGTTCAATTATTATCTTAGTTTGAATCACAATATAAAAAAATGAAATAGTTTTCAAAATGAAAGATTCGAAGGTAAATTATAATGACTTGAAGTTCTATAATCATAGGAGTTTTCACCTAACTTGATTAGCAAGGTAACGATGCTTGTTTCGAATCTTACATGCATACTTTTCCAATTGGTCGAACTCGTCTTGGAGATGTTCTTCATGAAGCTTGGAGTTGAGATGGATTAGCATCTGCATTTCTTACAAGGTTTGTCGAACCCCTTCTTTTTAAATATTTCTCGTACCACATATACTCAGTGAGGGCTCAACGTGGAGTGGGGCTTTCCGGCAAAAAAAAAAAATAATTGTTACTTTTGAGCCTTTTAATTTTTTTTTTTGTATTTATTGAATTTTTAAATAGATTTTTATGCTGTAAATACGTTTTTTTTTAAAATAAATAAATTAAGATCACACAAAATAAAATAAAAAATTGTGGCCCCTTTTTTATGTTTATTGGATTTTTATATTTTTATATAGCTTCTTATACTGTAAATACATTTTAAAAAAATTAAAAACACAAAAAAAAATATTATAGACCCCTTTTTATTGTGTTTATTGGATTTCTATATTTTTGGACAGATTTCTATGCTTTAAACACATTTTTGAAAAAGAAAAAATTAAAAACACAAAAAAGATTTTATGAATCCTCTTTTATCTCGTTTTTTTTATGGATCCTGGACGGTCACACAACCCGTCCTCCTACTTAAGTCGGCACTGCATATACTGCCAAAATACCTGCATTATATTATATAATATTATTAACAAATTCCGAATGGTGAAACTAGAGCTGGAAAAATTATTTGGAACCTAAAGAATCCGAACTGAAATAAGAGAAATCAAATCGATTGGGAAAAACTGAACCAAACAAAATAATCATAAATAAATTATTTATGTTTAGACAGAAATAATTGAAATTCCCTAATATAGTTGAAATATCTGAATGTCATTATAGTTATATTTGTCAAAACTAAACAATTATTTGCAAAAATTGATCCAAATTTCATTAGAATTTAACATTTTTGTAGCTTTTATTTTAGGGTATTTTTTTCTAGGTAGTTTCCTAGTATTTCAGGTATGTAAAATAGTTGAGCTAGTTCCGAGAAAATATCCTAACCGAACCCCAATGTATTTTGGTTCTTTAGCGTTTTACTACTCGAACAGAACCGTGATCCACCAAACCGAATTTTATCCGGTTCCTATATGAACCCTACACCCTCTTAACCGAGCAACCTTAAATCCGAATTGAATACTTAGACCTAGGTGAAATAGTGACGGCACTAACACAAACCAAACCAATTACAGCTTACAGCTTTGCTTACGAAGTGTGACTTTCATATGCCGCAACGTATGACCCAAGTCACCGAGTAAACAAGTATAGAATTCGAGATTCCTGTCGCGGGTTCTCTTCCAGCTTTGAAGCCACCAGTCGATATCGGAAGAACATAAAGCGGTGATATGAGGTTCAATACCGCAAGACCTTGTTGGAGCTGTCTCTCTATCTCTTGCATCTCCCTGAGATTTTCAAGACAATCATTGATTTTGTCTTGAACCTGCGTAAGGAAGAAGAAGAAGAATAAGAATAAGTCTACATCGTTTGAAAATTGAAACAGAAGAAGAAGTCAACAAACTCTTCTTACAGATCTTTCAATAACTCTTATGTTAACTTTTCTTGGTGGTGGCCACTAAACCTAAAAGGCTAAAACATTGTCGTTTGAAAAACCCTAATTTTTTTTCGAGGATTATTACGTGAAGGTGTCCATATAATAATTTTGCTGGGCTTTTTTTCCAGCCTAACTATTGTCCCTCTTTTAGTCTTTGTACTTTTTAGATGAAATTCTAAAACTTTTTACATATGGACAAGGCCGGCCTTCAGCATAAGCAATACAAGCGATTGCTTAGGGCCTTTTACGTACAAAGCTTATTGACCTAAGTTCAATGATATGTTGTCTCATCTTCGACGCATGTGATTGTTGTTATGGTTATTAATCATTTTCCACTTCTTAAGTTTTTTTTTTTGTTATTTTCACCACATACCAAAACCAATTCTCTTTTCTCAAACAAAAAAAAACAATTTCCCCCTTTTTAATAATCCACACATCGATTTTCTTTAACAACAACTAAGGAACTTTTTTTAATATTTTAATTAATGCTATATTTTTAGATATATTAACTGGATTTTTTTTTATAGAGGAATACTCTAAAATGAACATTTTTCAATTTTATGTGACCAAAATGAACACAAAGGGAGAAATAGACAAAAATGTTTCATTAAATTTAATTAAAAAAAACTACTTTACCCCTCCTTCCCATATGTTTTATCAAAGAAGTAAAAAACTTTTTTATAATTAAAAAATAAAATAAAAATAAATTACTGATAGTAAATTCAAAATATTTTTTATCTGAATTTTTCCAAATTTTTTACCTAATTTTTTTTTCAAAAATTGTTTTTTCAATTTTTTTTTTTAATTTTTTTCTTTTTCAAAACTTACTTTTTTCAAAAAAAAATTATTTTCCAAAAATTTAGGAAATGTATAATAATTTTTAGGAATAAGTTACATACTTTTAAAAATGGGTTCCTAAGCTCTTAAAAACATTTAAAAACAGTTTTAACATACATAAAATGATTTTAAACACCTAAAATGATGATTATAAACATGTTAAAATGATATAATGAAATTTTTTGGAAGACAAAAAATATATCCTTAAAATTTTAGAAATGGTTTACATAGTGTTACGAAAAGCTTCCTACAATTTTGATAAACATTTAGAAATAGAATACATAATTCTTAAAATTTTAGAAAATATATACTAATAATTAGGAATGGTTTACATATTTTTAAGGAAAGGGTTCCTAAAACGGGTTTTGAAAAAAAAATTAAAATATTTAGGAATGGTTTACATATTTTTAGGAAAATATTCTTAAAACTTTATGAAGTGTATACTAATATTTATGAATGTTTTATATACTTTTAGGAAATGGTTCCTAAAACGGTTTTTGAAAAAATAAACTTAAAATATCTAGGAATTGTTTACATATTTTTAAGAAAATGTTCATAGAACTTCAATAAACATTTAAAAATGGGTTTAACATACATAAAACTATGTTCTTAAAATCTTAGGAAGGGTATACTAATACTTAGGAATGATTTACATAGTTTTAGGAAAGAGTTCCTAAAATTTTAATAAACATTTAAAAATAGATTTAACATACCTAAGAGTATGTTCTTAAAATATTTAAAAGGTATAGTAATATTTAGAAATTGTTTACATATTTTTTCAAAGTGTTTTTAATACTTTAATACGTAAAAATATGTTATTGAAAATTTAGAAAGGATATACTAATATATATGAATAGTTTACATAGTCTTAGAAAACACTTTCTAAGACTTTAATAAATATATAAAAATAGGTTTAACATATATAAAATAATTTTAAATGTTTTTAAAAATGATTTAAAATGATATATTAAATATATATGAAATGTTTGAAAGATTAAACAAATGTTCTTAAAACTGTAGGAAATGTATAATAAGTTTTAGGAATGATTTACATATGTTTAGGAAAGGGTACCAAAAACAGTTTTCTAAATAAATAAAAAATTGAAAAAAAAATAATTCAGAAAAAATATTTCGAAAAAGAAAAATTAAAAAGAAAAATATAATTTCCTAATTAAAAAAATTATTGACATTGAATAATGTTTTTCTATTTTAGCTATAAAAAGGAGGGGTATAATAGTCAATTATTTTGTTTAAATAAACATTTTTGTCCATTTTTCTTTCCAAGTCTATTTTTTTCACATAAACATGAAATTGTATTAAACAGAAGATTTTCCCTTTGATATATATTAATATTATTGTTTATAGAAAAACGTTCTACCATCAAAATTTATGTAGAAAGTAAAAAAAATATTAACTTGTTTTGTATATTTGTATGTTCAACTCGATTTTAATTAGTTATAATTCTTTTTTTGGTATCTTAATTAGATAAAGTTTTATGCATAAATTTTGTAATTAACATGATCGTGACACGTGTCAATCGAGTGATCAGATTTCAACATATGTTAAAATATTTTAATTTAGCCATTCGATCTGATTTTGACACGTGTCAAATTGTTATAATTTTAATTAATTAATCTAAGCCTATTAGAGAAAAAAAATGGTATATGAATTTGAGTTTTTCAAAATCCTATTAGAAAAAAGATAATGCTATAAGAATTTTGGACTTAAAATATATTGAAGGTAAATAAAATTGATTTTTAATCATTCAAAACAAAATATTAAATCATTTAGTTATATTAAACAACTCGCCTCTTATGGTTAATCCAAAAAATTATATTTCTTCTCCTAATCTTATGGTTAATCACTTGATTGATAGTAGGTTATTGTAATGGAATGCCACTTTGGTTCACGATCTGGTACGTCTTGAGGATGCGGCATTGATTTTAGTGTTACCAATTAGTAGGTTTTTCTGGCCAGCCACTTATGGTTGACATTTTACAAAATTGGATAGATATACAGTTTAATCAGGGTATCACATAGAACAATTATACAACGATAAAGAAAACATAAATACATTTTTGGACCGGATGTAAAGCCTCTACAGGCGTATTCCTGGCGTGTGAGGTGTCCTACGAAGATTAAACACTTTATTTGGCAAATTATATCGGGTTATTTATCGGTTGGAAAAAATTTACGGTCTCGTGGGATTAAGTGTGATATGCAGTGTGTAAGATGTGGGGCGGACGAAGAATCAATCAATCATGTTCGCTTTGAGTGTCCTCCGGCATTACAAACTTGAGCCTTTTCTCCGATTCCATCTAATCATGGGATGTTTCCTGGGCCATCAATTTTCTCTAATATGGATCATTTATTTTGGAGACTTCCATTGACTAATAATAGCTATCATTTCACGTGACTGTCATGGTACATTTGGAAGAGTCAAAATGACAAAGCTTTTAGCAATATCGATAGAGATCCTAGAGATATTGTTCTTTTAGCGGAGGCAGAAGCATTAGCATGGAAAGAAGCACAAATTAGTGTAGACTCGGTTTTACCACGGTCTAATTCGGTGGAATTAACAACACGGGATCCCCTTCTGAATAAACAAGGGAGGTGGTGTCAAGTGGATGGTTCTTGGAAGGAGGGGGATATTTTTTTCAGGTCAAGTTTGGTTCACTGACTATAGAGGTATAGAGAAATTGATGGGGGCAAGAAACATTCGATGCAGTATCTCTTCACTTCACGCAGAATTTTAAGCACTAATATGGGCGATGGAGTGTATGACCATTTTACACCATAAAGAAGTACTTTTTGCAACAGATTGTTCAGACTTAGTGAAAATGGTATCTGAACCAGCGGAATGGCCGGCTTTTTCTGTAACGTCCCAAAACCACACTAAGGCCCGAACGCGGACCATGGGGCCAGAAAGGGAGGCCGGGTCGAAAGACCTGGGTCGTTAAGGTCATGGTCCGTAAGGGTGAAGGCCGGACAGGACGATGGTCCTAATCCGAGCTAAGTATGGGAGGAAAACAGCTCTCCCGAGCAGGAACGCCAGCTGGGGACAGTTGGGGAAGCTCACGGGCCGAAAGAGGCAGTGACACTCCAGCTAAAGTCAGCTGGTTCAGCTCGCGGCCAGCTCGGCCAGCTGGAGGGAGTGACCCTCAGCTGGGGCCAGCTGGTGACCCAGTGAACAAGCTGGGTCAGGTAGTGCTCGGGGCAGTTGAGTTCGACAGGCGAAGGGGCATGGGTGAAGAGGCGCCTGTTCGCAGGGTCACCACGAACCAGGGCGATCCTCCCTGAAAGGAGGCGTCTGGTCTTATGGTAACTGTCAAACGGGTGAGGGCCTCACCTATAAATACCAGGGCCCCTGCGACTTGATCGACATCAGCTTTCCTGCAGAGGAAAGAAACCGTAAAAAGAAAGAAAAGAGAGATTAACCGATTACGATCGGAAGTGAGAAAGAAAAGGCTACGACCAGGAAGAGATGTCCGGGGAAGGGGAAGTTCCGGCCGTCGATAAAGGCAAAGGTCTTGCCGATCCTGATCAAGCCCGAAAGGTACGTACGACTAAACCCGTGTCTAACCGTCGATCCTGGATCGCCGGTGACAACCGTTGCGATCCCGGAACCGGACTGACGGGGCTCGGTCTTGCTACCTTGACTTGTCTCCCTCTCTAACTTTCTATACGGCTGATCCGTGAGAGTTGGTTTCGGCCGATCTCATGTGAAAGCAGTTACGTTGTGTCGCAACTGCTCGGGCATTACTTAGAGTGCGAGAAACGGTTACCAAGGTCGGGTCGCTTAGTGCGCCTGGATCAGGCTACGGGTCGATCTGGGTTGAATCCATAAAGGAACCTTTGGCCGTATGGTCACGTCGGGATGCCTGGGAAGGGTTGCGAACAATAACTGCCGGTTGCCTATGGGAATCGTCCGGTTCAAAAGAATCTGGACAGGGCGGACGGTTGGTGCCAAGGTCGGTTAAACGCGACCTGTGGACCTCCGCGTCTGTTCGGCCAATAACACCGTTGGAGCGAGGGGCCTTACGGTCGGTTACGGGATGGATAGGGTGACCCGGTGCGAGTGTGTAAACGTACCAGGGACATGTCCTTCGTGTCTTTGGCCGGTAAAACCACTTGGCCGATGGGCCCGGTCCGCTCGTGAACCTTCGACCGTTCGGCATGATTGCACCTGTTCGGTACATAGGCCATCACGGCCGAATCCCGACTTCGACCCACAGAACCGGTGTGAGTGTCGGCATGCCTCGGACATGTAGAAACATATCCTTGGGTGACCGTACCTCTACGGTCAGTACAAGTGGTCTGGTCGCGAGAATTCGGAGCAGTGCCGCGGTCGGTCGAAAGGCCGATACGTGCCAAGGAGTGCCACGGTCTCTGGCCGTTGGTTCCTCCGGACAGATGGTTCGGCCATTTGTCCCTAAGGCTACCTAGTTGTTACTTGGTCATGTGGGGCGGTTGGTTGAATGACTAAGTAGAACTAGGGAAAGTCTTGGGATGAGTTAGGATAGGCTTCGGCTATACTAACGGGGCAATAGGGTTCTGGGAAAGCATATGCATAGTTCAGTTGCGGATCAGTCCGGTTTCTGACATGCTTATATCTTTTCAGGACGTGAGGTTGGTCCGAGTGCGGACCAAGCCTAGGTGCACGGTTCGGCGGCCCCCTGATGATGTGTGGTGTGTGTTAGGAACTCAGGATAGGATGGGATCGGTCCATGTAAAGCCTTCGGGCAAACTTTAACATACTGTATCGAATCCTTATATCAATAAGAGTTCCTTCTTAAGTATCTATCTCCTTTAATTCCGCATAATGGTAGATAGAGGAACCTCCTGGATTAGAAATGTTAAGTTGTTTGGATAGGGCCTTAGTCTCTAGGGGACTAAGAAATGGGACAACTGATCTGGATCGTGTATCCGGGTCGGGGTGTTTCAAGTTGGTATCAGAGCATGCTTGATTCTAGGACAGTGAGGTTACGGGATAGTACACACACACACGTCAGGCGCCGAAGGACCAGTGTTAGGTTTTATTGTTTCCTTGGTTCAATAGGCTATTAGACGGTTCTAATATACTTTGAACTTGTAGGATGAGAAAACTAAGTCCTCCAAAAGGAGGAAGTCTAGGAAAACCGCAGTGGATGTCACACTGGCGGGGGTAGGAACTTCCAACCAAATGGTTGACGACCCGACTGGACCTGTGGTCGGGAATGGAAATACCGGTACGGTAATTCCTCCCGTGACCACTCAGACCCGTACGGGGGAGGTTGGGATTGAGCAATTGGAAGAGGAGGAAATGGCCGAATCCTCCAACGTGGAACGGGACCATGTTGGTAAGGACACCAGGGCTGACGGCGTGAGCCGGCCTGCCATCCCTTCTACGGAGGAGATGTGGGCAGCCCTGCAGACGGTCATGACCCAGATGACCACTTTGACTCAGACCCTTACCCCGGCTGAGAACCCTACCGTGGGTCAATCCACGGGAAAGGAAACTACAGGGATTTTGAAAGGGGCCCAGCGAGTCGAGGATGAGGACGTGGTTGAAATAGACCCGCCTCGTGTGGTCTGTAGAGTGGACTATCTGAGTCTGCTGGATCACATTTCCCGTTTGGGAACAAAACACTTCAAGGGGAGTATAGACCCCGTTGAAGCGGATGAGTGGAGGAGCCGTCTGGTACGGAACTTCAGCTCGACCCGATGTCTAGAGGACTACAGGAAGGACATAGCAGTTCATTTCCAGGAAGGGGACGCCCATAACTGGTGGCTTACTGTGGATAAGCGCACTGGGGGAAAATTAACGTCTTTTGCGGAATTTGAGACGGAATTCAACCGCAAATACTTTCCAACCGAGGCATGGGATCGGATGGAAAGTAGGTTCCTAGAACTCACCCAAGGCCGGAGAACGGTACGGGAATATGAGGAGGAATTTAACCGTCTGCGTAAGTACGTAGGACGGGAGTTTGAGGAGGAATCTACCCAAGTCCAGAGGTTTTTCCGTGGACTTAAGGTCGACCTCCGGGTCCACTGTGCGGTACGGAAGTTTGCTTCCGTATCAGAACTAGTGGAGAGAGCCGCTTTGCTTGAGGTCATCCTGGCTGAAGAAAGTCGGGTTAAGGCTCAGGCAAAGACCGGCCAAGGGAATAAACCTGGTACCCATAAAAGAAAGTGGGACCAAGAGAAGGATGGCCCGGGGCCATCCGATTGCCCCAGTTGCGGCCGAAAGCACTATGGAAAGTGCTGGAAGGCAATGGGAGCGTGTGCCAAGTGCGGCAGGATGGACCATGATGTCTTGAACTGCCCTAGGCTGAGAGAAGGGATGACCAGTGAATCGGGAAAGACCTGCTACCACTGCGGTAAGACCGGACATTTTGCAAGGGAATGTCCAAGGCAGCAAGGGGGTAGACAGGGAAACCCGAGAAGTAATCCTGGTGGGGCAGTTCCTGTGGCTCAGGCCGCAAGGCCAGCCGGGATGTCACGGGTTTACGAGCTTTCTAAGGATACTGGGGAAGCCAGTACCTTCAATGCAATCACTGGTACGTTATGACCCGAGCCTAGTCTTGAAGATTCTATGCATTGCATTAGAATAAGATGGGGGGGGGGTAGAATCCTTAGCATTCTGGGAATGTGTAGGGACCCTGAACATAGGTGGTGTAGAAGCACACACCTTATTTGATTCTGGGGATACGCATAGTTTTGTGAGCCCGGAATTGGTATTGAGGGGAAAGTTAAGGATGGAGGCCACCATGGAAGGCAGCATAGTGAATGCGGCCGGTGGTCAAGTCATGCTCCCTCAGGGGCTGATAAGAAAGGTCCCGGTCCTTGTTAAAGGAACCGAAATGCCTGTTGACCTAGTAGTCATTGAACTCAAGAATCACGAGGTGATTTTGGGGATGGACTGGCTAGGAAGAAACAAGGCGACTCTCGACTGTCACCGGGGGCGTGTACGGTTTGAGAGGGAGGAGGGGACGTTGGAATTCCAGGGGATCCGACCAACCTCGGGGAGCTTGTTGGTTTCGGCCATTCAAGCGGAAAGGATGTTGATGAAGGGGTGCGAGGCATACTTGGCCACCATCAACATCCCGGAATTAGGAAAGGAAGCTGAGATGGATACCATACCGGTGGCCAGGGAGTTTGGGGATGTGTTCCAGACCCTGTCCGGCTTGCCACCAGAGAGGGCGGACCCATTCACCATCGAACTGGAACCAGGTACGGTACCACTCTCTAAGGCTCCTTATAGAATGGCTCCGGCCGAAATGGCTGAGCTTAAAAAGCAGTTAGAGGAACTGCTGGAAAAGGGATTTATAAGACCGAGTAGTTCTCCTTGGGGAGCACCGGTCTTATTTGTCAAAAAGAAGGATGGGAGTTTCCGGTTATGCATAGATTACCGAGGCATAAACCGGGTTACTGTGAAAAATAAGTACCTGTTGCCTCGGATAGATGAACTACTGGACCAACTCAAGGAGGCGGCCTGGTTCTCTAAGATAGATCTAGCATCCGGATACCATCAGATTCCGATCGCTCCTGAAGATGTCAGAAAGACCGCGTTTAGGACCAGGTACGGCCATTATGAGTTTGTTGTCATGCCATTTGACCTTACCAATGCTCCTGCGGCCTTCATGAAAATGATGAATGAGGTTTTCCGGGATTGTCTCGACGAGTTTGTAATCATCTTCATTGATGATATACTTGTCTATTCAAAAACGGAAGCCGATCATCAGAGACATCTAAGGATCGTGCTGGAAAGGTTGAGGGAGCATAAGCTCTATGCCAAGCTGAGTAAATGCAGCTTTTAGCAAAGGACCATCGGGTTCCTGGGACACATTGTCTCGGAACAAGGTGTGTCAGTAGATCCGGAAAAGGTTAAGGCCATTAGAGAGTGGCCTAGACCGAAGAATGCCACGGAAGTAAGAAGCTTCCTGGGTTTGGCCGGATACTACAGGAAGTTTGTGAAAGGTTTTGCAAGTATGGCTAAGGCCATGACTGTGCTAACCGGAAAGGGAGTGAAATTCGTGTGGTCGGAAGCTTGTGAGGAGAGTTTCTCGAAACTCAAGGACATGCTGACCAAAGCACCGGTCCTGGCCTTGCCTGAGGCCGAGGAGCCATACACGGTGTACACGGACGCTTCCATCACAGGCTTGGGGTGTGTTCTGATGCAAAAGGACCGAGTAATCGCTTATGCATCCAGACAGCTCCGAAAACATGAGGGAAACTACCCCACACATGACTTGGAGATGGCGGCTGTGGTGTTTGCCTTAAAGATTTGGTGGTCCTACCTCTATGGGGCTAAGGTACAAATCTTTACCGACCATAAAAGTTTGAAATATATGTTCACGCAGCCCGAACTCAATTTAAGGCAGCGGAGATGGATGGAATTGGTGGCCGATTATGACCTTGACATAGCTTACCATCCGGGGAAAGCCAACTCTGTGGCCGATGCTTTAAGCAGGAGGAGGACAGAGGTGGAGGTCAGGAAAGATGGGGAAGTACTGGTCAATATGATCGGGACTCTCAATCTGAATGCCCTGTCCACGGATGTCGAACCTCTAGGCCTAGGAGCGGCTGACCAGGCTGATTTGCTTACCAGAATTAAGATTGCTCAAGGAAAGGATGAGAATCTTAAGAAAATGGTAAGTAATGATAAGGCCGAGTACCAAACTTCTAACAATGAGACCATCGTGGTCCATGGAAGAGTTTGTGTACCCGATGATAAGCCGTTGAAAGAAGAGATCTTAAAAGAGGCACATCAATCCAAATTCTCCATACATCCCGGACTCAATAAAATGTACCGAGACCTGAAGCGGTACTACCATTGGGTCGGCATGAAACGGGATGTGGCCGAGTGGGTTTCGCGTTGTCCAATATGTCAACTGGTCAAGGCAGAACATCAGGTGCCGAGTGGGCTGCTACAAAGCCTACCCATCCCGGAATGGAAGTGGGACCACATCACAATGGATTTTGTGACTGGTTTGCCCACGACCAAGACCAAAAAGGATGCGGTCTGGGTGGTTGTAGATCGGCTCACTAAATCTGCCCATTTCATACCCATCAGGAAAACTGATGGAGTGGAGAAGTTAGCCGGAAAATACATCAATGAAATCGTGAGACTTCATGGTGTACCGGCCAGTATCGTCTCGGATAGGGATGGCTGATTCACTTCACACTTCTGGCAGGCAATCCAGAAGGCTTTGGGAACAAAGGTGAAAATGAGTACGGCCTATCACCCACAGACTGACGGTCAGTCAGAAAGAACCATACAAACTTTGGAGGACATGTTGAGAGCCTGCGTCCTGGAGTGGGGAGACTCCTGGGAAAGTTACTTACCTCTGTCTGAATTCGCTTATAACAATAGCTATCAGTCAAGTATAGACATGTCCCCATATGAGGCATTGTATGGGAGGCCGTGCCGAACCCCCTTATGCTGGATCCAAGTTGGGGAACGAAGCATAATCGGACCGGCCATTGTGGATGAAACCACCGAGAAGATAAAGTTCCTCAAAAGGAAAATGAAAGAGGCACAGGATCGGCAGAAAAGCTATGCGGACAAGAGGAGAAAAGATCTGGAGTTCCAGGAAGGTGACTGGGTCTATCTCAAAATGATTACCTTCAAAGGCCGGGCCAGAGTATCGAAACGGGGCAAGCTGGACCCGAGATACTTAGGACCATTTAAGGTTTTGAAGAAGGTCGGAACGGTGGCCTATAAGTTAGACCTACCGAGGGAAATGGAAGCATTTCATGATGTATTCCATGTTTCTCAACTCCGCAAATGCTTGTCTGACCGAGATGTGCTCGAACCTGAGTTGCCACCGGATCTGAAGCCAAATCTGGCCTTGGAAACAAGGCCGGTGAGGATTGAGGACCGGATGGAAAAGGCAACCAGGAAGAAAACCGTTCCTATTGTGAGAGTAGTGTGGACTTGCAATGGGAAAGAGGAAACAACTTGGGAAACCGAGGCTAAGATGAAGACTGTATACCCGGAATGGTTTGGGTTGGCCATGCGGGAATACCAGTCGGATTCGGGGACGAATCCCTCATTGGTGGGGAGACCTGTAACGTCCCAAAACCACACTAAGGCCCGAACGCGGACCATGGGGCCAGAAAGGGAGGCCGGGTCGAAAGACCTGGGTCGTTAAGGTCATGGTCCGTAAGGGTGAAGGCCGGACAGGACGATGGTCCCAATCCGAGCTAAGTATGGGAGGAAAACAGCTCTCCCGAGCAGGAACGCCAGCTGGGGACAGTTGGGGAAGCTCACGGGCCGGAAGAGGCAGTGACACTCCAGCTAAAGTCAGCTGGTTCAGCTCGCGGCCAGCTCGGCCAGCTGGAGGGAGTGACCCTCAGCTGGGGCCAGCTGGTGACCCAGTGAACAAGCTGGGTCAGCTAGTGCTCGGGGCAGTTGAGTTCGACAGGCGAAGGGGCATGGGTGAAGAGGCGCTTGTTCGCAGGGTCACCACGAACCAGGGCGATCCTCCCTGAAAGGAGGCGTCTGGTCGTATGGTAACTGTCAAACGGGTGAGGGCCTCGCCTATAAATACCAGGGCCCCTGCGACTTGATCGACATCAGTTTTCCCATAACTAGGTAAGTGAAGTTTTTATATCTGTTTCGGGCGGATGGAGCATGTGCTCTAAAGTGAAGCATGTGCTTCGTATGGGAGCATGTGCTCCGAAATGGGAGCAGGTGCTCCATCACATGATAATCTTCAAACTCAGGCCTTTTTTCTTTCATTTCGACTCCTTTTTGCTCCAGTTCCTCAAATCATCGTTTATTGCTCCTTAGTAACCTGAAACGGCTCGATAAAGACTAAAAAGACTCGATAAAAACCAGAAAATAAATGTTAGAATGAGTTAAAATCGGCTCATATGAACTCTCCCGGACTTAGACCTTTGTTTGTCCTCAAACAAACTCAAGCTTAAGCCGTGGAATAGAGGTTTCCAAATTCGGGAACTCTCAAAATCTCAGCAACCGTAATTCAACTACAATCTGCAGACCACATTCTTTAGGACAAGAGTAACTCATCCTTACCGAAACAAACTAGCATCTTCTCAAACCCTATTCCATACTTGTATTCACAAACACATAAAGTTCACCATCCAAACAATAAATTCTCTACATTCAATTAAGGAGTGGTGTGAAGTTCTCATTATGGGCACTATCTAGGAGAGACAATGCTAGGGAATAAAGAGACCAATTTAGTTGTGGAGTTTCAGAGTGTTTAGGGGTTACCGGAGTGTTGTAGAGGATGCATCATATTGCACAATATGGCAAGAGAGAATGGACTCATTGAGGTTCCACCACCTTTAATCACTCTTCTTCTCTTGAAAATTGTAACTCCTCAAATCTCGGTTCTTCTTCCATTGTGATTTACAGGGGCTAAGGGACACATATCTGAGTTACTAACTCCCCACTCCTTATCATTGACTTTTTTCTTTTTTTAATAGATGATAAAGAGGGTTTCTTTTACATGACTTGTGTCCCTTGAGCATGAAAATTTTGATCCGTCTGTCCACATACCTCAACAGGTCATCTGATTTAATTTTTTTCTTCATTGTGCAGAATGGAGCAGGTGCTCTTATTTGGAGCAGGTAATCCTAGGACATTTTCTCAACTTCTAATGGCTTAGCACGGGTGCGCTGTATCAGACACTGCAGGTTGGAGCTGGTGCTCTCATTTGGAGCGGGTGCTCCTGAAATTTCTTCTCAGCTTCTAACGATTTCTTCAGTAAGAGTGAGTTAGTGGTTATGTCAATCCTTTTCTCTCCTACCCTTTTACACATATCTGCACATATGAAAATGAAAAACAAGAGTGCAAGTGGTCTAAAAGAAGATTATGCTAGAGGTGGGTATGAGCTAAAAGTGAGCTAGCTATTCAGGATCAGCAAGAGTGGTAAAAAGGTATAAGAAGTCCTGAATATAAATTTATTCCCCTGATATAATGCTCATAATAAAAAGAATTTAAGTCCAAATTACGTCCAAATAAAGCAAAGTTTATGTCATTCTGATGAAACCTTAGTGTAGTGGGATATTCTAGAAAGAGAGAGATCCGAGTAAGGTGGTCCACCTTGTCCAAACACTCAAAATTCTGCAGTAATGGTCACTAGAGAGATGGTTAAATCACATAAATGGTGCAAGCTCATCATAGATTAAAGTTCTAATTCCCAACCAAATTCTTGACTCAATAAAAAAAACTGACTCAAAGACAAAAACTGACTCAAGACTCAAACAAAAATCAAAGAAAATAATTGAAATTAGTAGCAACAAACTCCCTCCCCCACACTTACTTCACACTGTCCCTGCTGTGAAAGTAAATATGAAGTCGGGTAACAAAGAAAAGCAAATAATAACGGAATTAATACAATGGTGATAGAGAGGTGTTACTAGCCAGAGCCAAGAGGGGTGGTGCGGCCCGAGGCAACTACTCATCTTCCAGGTGAGGCGGTGGAGCTCAGAAAGAGCTGGCAGTAGTAGTAGCAGGAGTTCTCCAAAGAGGGTCTTGGGCCTCTTGGCAGAGGAAATCCGCATGTGGCAGAAATCGGAGATTGAACTCGTAGTTGAGTCGGGTGATCACTGGCTATGGGAGCTTGCAGAAGAGTGTCTTGCCGTTCTCGCCCTTGACCTAGTAAGTGTCCAGGTCCCGGAGGATCTTCAAAGTGATGAGGTGAGTGGTGTCCATCTTCTCGATCTTAGAAACAAAAGTGGCGGAACTGAGGGGTATACCTTGCAGAACTTGAAGAGAGTGGTGAAGAGACTCCCTATGCGCTCAATCTTCCCTGTTGCTCCAGCACGTGCCCTGTCCTTTAACGCTACAATCGTCTCGGCGAACTGAAGCCCGAGGTTGACTTGGTGGACCGTTGGGTGTGGTGCACCATAGGAATTGGCAACCAAATCCCCGCAGCAATAATAAAGCATCAGAAGCTCATCGAGATGTACCTTGTTGCCGGCGTCTAGATTGAAGAGGAGCTTCCTGCATAGTCTTGTGCAGATACGCACAGCGGGATAACGGATAAAAGACTGGCTGGTTGAGCGAGAGGCGTAAGAACCATATGCGATCGTCTGCCAGAACTGGCGAGAAATGGGGGACCGCTTCAGGAAGGTTAAGTACTTGTCTTCCGAGTGAAAGCCATAGATGTCGGAGAGGTCCCCTATGGTGATGGAGTACTTCTCTCCTCCAGCAAAGAAAGAGAGGGACACTTCGTCAGCAACCGGGTTATGTGGGTGAGCATAGTGTAGCCTCGCTGTCGCTAGGCACTGGAAGGTGAGCTCAGGGTAGAGGACATCGCTCTCCAGAGCAAAACCCATGAACTTGGCGCTGAGGAGAATGTCAGAAACCTCTTTGTCTATTCCCAGCCTCTGCAAGGTATCAGTGCACATAAGCCGTGTGGGTTCTATCTTCACGCCCAGCAGCGCATCGTAATAGGAGAAATCTATTTGGTCTCACTTCTCATCAGAGAGCAGAGGGATGTGGTCATCCGTAAGCTCAAAATGTTGCCCTTCGGGGCTTGGCCATGGCGCGTTCTCAGCATCAGCTTGGGCCGAGGAGCTTGCCCATTTGCCTTTCCGGATTGTGTAGCGGATATTTTGTAGCGGCATTGTCTGCAAAAAGGCAGAGAAAACCAATCGAGAATGAATTTCACACAAAGAGAATCCAAGAAACTTCAGAAAATATGTTTGTCCCATCAAATTTTAAGCATCTAAAGCACAATGTGACTCATTCAAAGATTTAAACACATATCACAACATCAATCCAGCATGCAACACGATTTTCACCATGGATGAGCATTCAATCTTTTTCCAAAAATTGCATGTGAAAATTTTGAGCTCAATTCAAGCTATAATCACACAAATCATCTTGAAAAACACCGCGGACAGTTCACACAAGCAGTTCAGAGAGAGAGAGCACAAAAACTCAAATCCCATTCATGGGTCGTGTAAAAGGGGATTTCAAGTTCTTACCTTTGCTTGTTGTCAAAATTGAAGGTAGATATGGAATCAGGGTAAAAATCCGAGTGGGTTAGGCTATAAAGTCACTCAATTAGGAAGAAACTGGCGTGAGGAAGAAGAAGAAGAAGAGGAGAGAGTGGCGGGGGGGGGGATGGTTTAAAGGAAAAAATCAGTTCGGTTTTAGGGTTAAACCCAAAAATTTGGAAAAAAATTTCCTGAAAACCAAATTTAACCAACACAAAAAATTTACCTGGTTGCAAAATTTGGAGCACCCCAATAGAGCATGTGCTCCGTTTGTGGTTGCGGTGCCTCTATTTGAGTGATTTGCGCTTGGAGCACCCTGAGAGGGAAATGAGCATGTGCTCTGTTTGGGTTTTGGGTGTTCTGTTCGAGTTTTTCCGCCTGGAGCACCCCAGAATGCTCTGGAGCATGTGCGGCCATGTTCTCCTTTCTCCTTCTTCATCTGATTGCCTAGAATCACCTTAGACCTTTTTTATTTTTTATTTTTATTTTTTTAAACAATGAACACTCTAAAAGTTAGAATAAAGAAAAACAAAATTTAAAAGTTAGAGACTCTTACTAGTGGGTTCCCTACCACCAAGCGCTTGGTTTAAATCACTAGATTGACTTAGTTAGCCATTTAAGCTTGAGGGGATCGCCTAAGGAAAGACTTCACCTTGTACGATATGAGAATTAGCAAGATACGACTTAATCCGCTGACCATTGACATCAAACTCTCTCCCATTGGTGTCCAGCAACACCACAGCTCCATAAGGTCTAACCTCCTTGATTGTGAATGGTCATACCATCTTGACCTTAATGTCCCGGGAAACAGCTTCAACCGATAGTTCAATAGCAGTACTTGGTCATTTGGAGCAAGGTTCCTGGTGAGAATCATTTTGACGTGATATGCTTTGGTTCTCTCTTTGTAAATCTTTGACTTGTTATAGGCCAGATGTATAATCTTTTCTAACTCTTGCAGCTACGTCATCTTTTTTTCTGAAGCAGTATTAACATAAGAGCATCTTCACTGCCAATGCTGCTTTGAATTCCAATTCCACAGGAAGGTGACAAGCTTTGCCATACACCAAGTGACATAGTGTTTATTCCCAAGGGTGTCTTGTAGGAAGTTATATATGCGCAAAGAGGATTATCAAGCTTAGAAGCCCAACATTGTGCTCACAAATTTCTGCAAGATGCTCTTGACCTCTCTGTTGGAGATTTCAACTTTCCCACTACTCTGAGGATGGTAGGGAGATGCAACCTTGTGTTTTACACCATTCTTTTTCAGCAAACTTTCAAAGATCTTGTTGATGAACTGGGATCCTCCATCACTAATAACCACTCTAGGTACACCAAACCTTTGGAAGATGATGGATTTGAACATCTTGATCACCACACTTGCATCATTTCTGGGACTTGTCAAAGCTTCAACCCACTTGGACACACAGTCCACATCCACTAAGATATACTCATTCCCAAAAGATGATGAGAATGATCCCATGAAATTAATCCCCCACATATCAAAAACTTTAACTTCCAGGATGAAGTTATGTGGCATTTCATTACTCTTGCTTATATTGCCTTGTCTTTGGCGTGAATCACACCTAAACACAAATTATTGAGCATCTCTGAACATAAAGCGGCACTTCTCTCAGTTCAAAACCAGATTTCTTCAATGAGGTCAGTAAAAATCGACATTATGCACCGCTGGAAAGTCGTTGGGGCATTGCACAAGCCAAATGGCATCCGCCGGTACGCGAATGTGCCATAAAAACATGTGAATATCTTCTTTTCCTGGTCATCCGGATGGATTAGGATCTGAAAGAAGCCAGAGTAATCATCTAGAAAACAATAGTAAGGGTGGTTAGCCAATCTTTCAAGCACTTGATCAACAAATGACATAGGAAAATGGTCCTTACGGGTTGCAGCATTCAATTTCTAATAATCTATACACATCATATGGCCAGTTACAGTCTTAGTTAGTATCAATTCATTCCTATCGTTTTTATCATAGTGATTCCACCTTACTTAGGAACTAAATGAATATGACTAACCTAAGTGCTATCAGAGATTTCATAGATCACATCAGAGATTTCATAGATCACACCAGCTTCTAGAAGTTTCATTATCTCCTTGTTAACAACATCCCTTAGATTTGAGTTTAGCCTCCTCTGATGTTCTATAGAACTCATCGATTCATCTTCTAGATATATCATATGGATACAAAGATCAGGAGATATTCCAGTAAGATCATCAAGTGAGTATCCTAATGCTTTCCTATACTTTCTAAGTTCACAAAAAAAGTAAGACAACTTCCACATGATTCAATTCAGAGTTCACTATCACAGGGTAGGTAGAGTTTCTTTCCAGGAATGCGTACCTTAGCCCAGCAGAAAGTGTTTTCAGATCGAGTTTTGTAGCTTTCAGCTCGCTCCAAGGGCCATCAATTAGACTTGAGTTTGGAGCAGGTTCTCCATTGCTGATTTCTGCCCTTCTCCTAGACTCATGTAGGTAACTATCTTCTCCACCCTAAAGCTTGAATCCAGCACCTTTGCAAACCCATCAGCATCCTCACTCAGGAAACCATGTCTTCGTTCAGCCATAGTCAATGCAACTTCCACAGAATCAGTAGATAAAACCTCTTCGCCCAATTTTTCTGAGATTGCATCATTGCCTTAAATGGTGAAATTCTGCCCATCCAGCATGAGACATTTCAGCAACTTATCCATCTCAAACTTCATCATGATATCTCCCAGCTGGAGATAAGTCACCCCACTCCTCACATTGATTACCGCACCTGATGTGCAGAGGAATGGTTTACCCAAAATCAGAGGGTCTCTTGGTTCTTCATCAAGTTCCAAAACCACAAAATCTGCAGGGATCAGTGTGTTGTCTATCTTCACATGCAACTCCTCGAAGATTCCAACAGGAAACTTTGTTGATGTATCATCAAAATCCAATGAGATCCTTGTTGGCTTAAACTTGGTGAAACCCGGTCTATTAGCCATAGAGTATGGCATAAGATTCACACTTGTCCGAGGGCGGACAGTCCGAGGGTAGCCTGGTCAGGCGGCCTGGGTGAAAGATCAGGCGGCCTGTTCTGGTTGGTGGAATGGACGTGAAGGGCTGCTTGGCCGATACGGAGACACGGCGGCCTGTTCTGGTCGGCGGGCTGGCCAATCCGGCGGCCTGTTTTAGGGCAGCCTGATCCGAGGGAAAGAACATGGCGGCCTGTCCTGATACGGAGGAAAAGACATGGCGGCCCGGCCCAATATTTGGCGGACTGGTCCCGAAACTGGCGGCCTGTTCCAGGAACTGGCGGCCGGGAGTCTTTTGTATGAGTTTAAATGTCTCCGTGTCAGTTTAAATGTCTTTCGTACGAGTTTAAACGTCTTCGTATGAGTTTTCATGTGTTTCGTACGAGTTTAAACGTCTTTGTATGAGTTTTCATATCTTCGTATGAGTTTCCAGCTAGCCCAATCCTTTTTCGAGGAATTTTGCTAGCTGGATCGATCCTCGGATAAGCATTCCGTATAAGTATTTAGACTCCTCGATCCGTCAATCTTCGAGGGGTGGGTTTTGACCCCAACAAACACTATCACAGAAGGTACCCAGAATTTTATCATCAGTGAACCCATGATGAGGACACTCTCTTATGTACTCCTTAAACCTTTCTGAAGCCTCACAAAAAAGGCTTCTCTAGAATGTTGTTTGAATGAGAATATCTTGTTCCTCAAAGATGTAGCCTTAGACTTGGTGTAGAAGTGATCCAAGAATATTGATCTACACTCAGCCCATGTTGTCAATGACCCAGGTGGCAATGACTTAAGCCAACGTGAAGCCTTGTCCGCCAGAGAGAATGGGAACAGCTTACACTTCAGGAAATCGTGAGGCACTTAATTCGAACCAGTTGTGCTGCAGATTTCTTCAAAGTTTTCGATGTGGTCCACTGGAATTTCTGCAGGCAGCCCATGGAACAAATGCTGCTTCACCAAAGTGATCATTTGAGGCTTCACAAGTCTTGAACACAAACATAAAAATCATATCAATCCATTCTTGTGTCACAACAACTTTATCTAACAACCTAGAATCATAAACTGTCGTTTGGTCCTAAAATCGCAGACAAGCATTATTGCATATGTTCGATATGTTCACGATTTGCCTTAACATTAGATGTTGTTAGCAAAGGACAAATCGCTCACCAAAGTCTTTTCTAGCAACCTATTACACTTTTGATGAATATATTAAATTAAAATCACGAATCAAGTGATCAGTTCAATCTAGTAAATAAGATTAACAAAATGTGAAGACAATCTATTCAAACCCCTATTTGTGTTCAATCCATCAACTCATGAATACCATTGAAATCCTTGATCTAACTAGAGAATCTACTCAAACATGGAAGAAGAAAACACAGCAATAGATGAAATGTAATCTATGAAATATAAAATAGAGATGACAAAAGTTCAAAATTCTTCTCAACTGTGGCTGAGATTCTTCAAAATATCTTACAAGTAAAAACTCTCAAAACTCTATGAAACAGTGTCGAGGTCACAAAAGGTCTCAAGTGTGTTGTGAAAGTTGATAGAAAGAATGATGAAAAGATGACAGGAAGAAATGGTGACGGCTCCCCCTTTTTCTCTCCTTACTCGCATTCCTAAACTAGGTAAGTGGAGTTTTCATATTTGTTTCGGGAGGATGGAGCATGTGCTCCGAAGGGGACCAGGTGCTCCATCACATGATATTCTTCAAACTCAGGCCATTTTCCTTCATTTCTACTTCCTTTTTTCTCCAGATGTGCCAGGTCCTCAAATCTTCGTTTATAGCTCCTTAGTAACCTGAAACGACTCGATAAAGACTAAAAATACTCGATTAAAACTAGAAAACAAATGTTAGAATGAGGTAAAATCATCTCATATCAGTCAGCATGCATTCAGGAATTGGAGTGATTGAGCTGAAACGGTTTCGAATCTTTCTCTCCACCCTTCAGATCTTCTGCTCAAGAGCTTTTCTTTTAAGCCCTAGCTCTTGATGTTTACAACAGGTGAACCGGTGTATATCGACGACCTGGCCAAAAAAGTAAAGAAAAATACTTTCATAACAATAATACAAGAAGATAAAAATCAAAATAAACTCTCTTTTACTCGACCTTATCAAGAAAGTCGCAGCACACTTCCTTACTGTTCTTCTCCAGAGAATGGACGAAAAAGGGGCAGCATACCCCCAAAGGCTCAAACCCATCCAAGGAAAAAAAACAGAGGAGTTCCCACGAAAATGGGGGGTTAGGATCAGAAAAGAAAAGTGTTGGGTCACAAGCCATAGAAAAAGTTATAAAATTCTCTAAGCAGATGACTTAGAAGAAGAACCCAGAAGGGGCTTAAATAGCCAAAGAAGGACAATTAAAAGGGAACTAAAGCGACATGCATGCCTAAAATTTTTTCTTGCCTTTCGGATAAGACAGTTATGACTGGCAATCCAGTAATTAATAAAGAAATAAATAATAATTGCATGTATCAAGAAGTTAATAATGAAACACTAATCCCTAGAACAATTCATTCGTCGAAATACAGCCACGAGACAGGCTTAAAGTGGTCCAATAAGAATGTACTGATTAAAAGCTCAACTTGTTAATCAAACAAAACGACCATCTCGCACGAGAAGCAATAGGTTGCATTTATTAAATCGAGCTCAGTGCTCATAACCGGGAAACCGAGGATTAACTTTAAAAGTTCTTCCTTTAAAAATGGTGTTAAGTCTGATCAACCTATTCCCCACAAACTACTTAAAACGATGAACACAATCTCGTCATATTTTCGCCAGACTTTGCAAATCGGATGCACAAAAAAACAAGTTTCCTTCGTAATGGAGCATTAATCATGATTAGAGAACTTTCAAAGTTCAAACACTCTCGGATAAACAAAATAAATCCTAAAAGTTACGCCGGATACACCCCCAAAACATTTTGTGAGCATAGCCACACCTAAGAAAGTTTTGAAGGAACCTCATCTATGACTGGAGCAACTTCGGCTTGAGCATCCTCAGCCACCTCAGCACCTAAACTTGGCATCTTTAAGGCCTCGTCGGCAGTGACCGTAGGTGATTCTCTGTGAGCGAAGTCTTGACCTCGGATATCAGCTGATCTGTTCTTCACCTAACATGTTAAAATTCAAGCCAAATTGGTTAAGACATACCAGAATATTAAGTTGGGAAGTTAGGGTAAGTCGAGAAATTTGAATGGACTGACCAGGTGAAGGAGATTTCATTGTAGCCAAATCTACGGTCAAAGTCTGTCTGTCAACGGAGGAGAATTCGCAAGCACGATGCGAACTGCGGCAGGTTAAAATCCAACTTCAGTAAAGCGCTCAGCTCGCCTGCAGAGTCTCGAGTTCGGTGTCAATGCTCGCAGCTTCCTCCGCGAGCGTAGTCTCACCCTCGTTAAGTTGAGAAATCAATGCTTTATTGCTCCTTAGCTCAACAATGTTAGAATAAAGCTGGTTCCTAGTAGCATTTGTTTTGAAGAAGTCAAAGACCTTCTGAAAAAGGTCATGGCCTAGCCCTTGAGAGCTAGTCAAAGCATCAATGTGAAGCACAGACACACGATTTTGTGTGCTCCTCCATCTGACTGAATCAAATGTGATATAGCGTACTCTTGGTTCAAGAAGAAAAAATTATTTCGAGTTTCATGGGTTCTTAGAAACCATTCCGGAATGGTAATTTTGCATAGCCATCATGCTTTAATTACCATTGAAGATTTACCTTAAGCTAAATTTCAATGTTTTCTTTGGGTTATCAAAAGTATGATTAGTTTAAAGGTGGTAAGAGTTATCATTGCTTTTTGACGCAAAGGATTTAATTAGGGCAGTAACTCGTCAAAAAGCATGGTCGTCTTTTGTATATCAAGCGGAAGAGATAAACTTCCTCCTTACTAATTTTTCATATTGGAAGTTCGAATCAGCAGTAGCAGGAACTAACAGAGGTGTGAAGCTCATTGCACAAAGTGCTTCTTTTGGTAACCATTTTCATTCGTATATAGCTCGTGGTTACCCTTTTTGGCTTAAAGAAACCTTTGATAATGATATTTTTCTTGCCTCTAGTTAGAGTGTTTTTATGGTAAAAAGATTACTTATCGTTGTGTCCTCAGATGTTTGAGGTCATTGTGTCATTTTTTTTTTTGCTGTTGTTTATCCTCTGCAATGAACTATGAACTCAGCTTCTGTTATTAAATACCAGATGACAAAAAAAAATAGGCTAAGTAAGTAAGTAAAACTTTAGCATGAAAAGTAAGTAAGGTGATTCTAAAAAGCGATAGAAAAGATGATTTTCCAACGGTTGTTTTACGGCAGTTTCTCACCGGTTGGTGATGATTATCGACAATTGCCGGTGAATTGGACAACATGGCTTTGTCCCACGGCCTGTCAGTTATCTCCATGTTGGGTTGCACGATCCAACATGATGCACTTTCTCGAGGCAGTTTCTGTAATTCATCTCCTTATATAAACCTTCTCTGATTTACTTTCCTCTCATTTCAAACCATCCCCATAAACAAATACTGACACCGCTATCATAATCTCTGCATCTTTGTGTCATATATAGCTAATAATATCTGAAGGGGACTCCCAGACATCAATTTGGGGGCCAATGACGACCCAATCCCTATAACCTTTGATGTGGTGAATCAGGCGGCTGCTGAAAAACGATTTATCATTATGGGTTGTCCTGTAATTCCCCGACCACAGAATCTTCGGTCCATTGTTGCGGCTCTTCCCCACCTCTGGGGACAAGCGGGCCTGGTTCATGGGCGCATAGTGGAAGGCCAACTGTTTCAGTTCGTTTTTCCTTCTGAAGAGGCAATGGAAAGTGTGCTTCACCGAGGCCCTTCGGCCTTTGCAGATCGTATGTTCATTCTTCAGTGATGGACTCCCCTGATGAATCCTCTAATGTTGAACCTTATTCCATTCTTGATCCAAATCCGTGGGATACCTCTCCACTTTATGAACCAGGAAGTCATTGCGCAGATTGGGAGTGCCATGGGTCAATTAATGGATGTTGACTATAATGAAGAAGCCGCAGCAAGAGTCGAATATGTTCGTGTTTGTCTTAATTGGGACATCGCTCTACCTCTACGATTCCAGAAGGCTTTCCAGTTCACTCCAGGCAAGAGCACGATCCTGCGTTTTCGTTATGAAAGGCTTCAAGGGGTCTGTGAAGCATGTGGCCTTCTCACACACGATTCATGGAATTGTCTCATCCAAAACGGTGGTATTGAAGCACACTCTGATGAAGACGATAATGATACCAATATACTTGTGCCGGGTCATGGAAATTTGGGTGTTTGAGATACATGAACTTGGCGATGAAAGCTGAATGAAGAACATGCTGTTGAACTAGTTTTCCCATATAACAACGCAAAATCTACCATGGAACAGAGACAGAAGGCTTTCCTTCCGCTTGTTGCTGACAACCCTGTTTTCTCATCTTCTTTCAGACATGCTCTCTCTTTGGATCCACTCGATATTCATAACTTTGTGGCTCCCCTCTCTGACTTCTCGGATGATTCAGACGTTAACTTGGGAACCATGCAGAACTTGTATGTGGTCTATGAACATACTCCCATCAATTTTGGGCGCCAGCAGCGCAAGAGGAAAGCAACTACCAGTCCCACAGGGAATGATCCCTATCAGCGGATTATTCAGGAACCCGGAGAATGTAGCAGCATAAACCCATTACCAGAACACACAAGAGGTGCGGTGGACCCATAACCACCATCATTTCTATGGATACAACAGTTTGGAACTGTCAGGGTGTGGGTGTAGACCCCACAGTTCGACGCCTTAAGGAAACACAACAAAGGTATTTCCTGGATATGCTATGCCTATTGGAAACAAAGCAAAAATATGATGTTATCAGAGATTTACGCTGTGTGTTAGGGTATGATCAAAGTTTAATTGTTCCACCACAAGGTTTAAGTGGTGGAATTGTTGTTCTTTGGAAGAAGTATGTTTCAGTTTATGTCTTGTTTCAATCCCCTAATATTGTATATACCTTTGTTGAGAACAATGGAATGAATTTATACTTGTCCTTTGTCTACGGTAACCCTGATCCTCGGTTGAGGAATAATCTGTGGAAACAATTTGAATGGAATTTGACCCAGCGCAAAGAGCCATGGTTATTTATGGGGGGTTTTAATGAGATTATAAGTAATGATGAGAAACAAGGAAGACCTAAACGACCAGAAATGACATTTGCCGTTTCACAGAACGATTAGAATTTGTGACTTGCATGATCTGAAACCATGGGGCAATTGGTTCTCATGGTGTGGTAGGCTCTATTCACATGACATATGCTGCTGCTTGGATAGAATGATGGCCAATTCTGAATGGATTATGCAATTCCCTGATGCTGAGACAGAGTTCCTCTCCTTCGAAGGGTCTGATCCTCGGCCATTAATCACCCGATTCGAGGGACCTATTCCAAAATGACAACGACAGTTTCACTATGATCAGATATTATTTTACAAGGCTACATTTCAGGATACAGTATTAGACAACTGGAAACTATCTGACACTATACCGGGCTCCTTACACAAAAAGCTCCAAGAATCACGTCGGACAATGGCACAATGGAAGCGTATAAACATAACAAATACTGCTGATCGAATACGGATGCTCAAACAACAACTAGATGATGCAATTTCATCTGGTAAGATGACGACTGAGGCAATACAAAATATTAAACAACAACTCCACCGCGCTTATTTGGATGAGGAACACTATTGGAATATTCAGAGTCGGATTACTTGACTGAAACAAGGAGATCGAAATACAAAATACTTCTATACTTGCACCAAAATGCGTCTGGCTCGTAATCGAATAATGGCTCTTGAAGACGAGTTGGGTATCATCCACAGGGGTGATGTTGCCATTGGAGAGGCTGCTACTAATTATTTCACTGATCTATTTACGAGCACACGACAACGTTCTGGAAACTATGTATCTGAGTTTGATGGATTCCAACCACGAGTCACACCGGCAGTTAACGCTGATCTTACTCGACCTATTACTGATGAGGAAATCACTACTGCTGCCTTCAATATTGTCGCTGATCACGCACCTGGTCCGGATGGTATTACTGGGGTGTTTTATCATCAATTCTGGTCAGACATTAAAGACGATGTTATCGTCGAAGTTCATAACTTCTTTACTCATGGCTCTTTCCCTGACAATTTCAATCACACCCTTTGTTTTATTCCTAAGGTGGAATTTCCCTGAACATTTAGTGATTTTCGTCCAATCGGTCTTTGCAATGTAAACTACAAAATTATATCCAAGGTGCTTGTAGGCCGTCAGAAGAAACATCTCTCTTGTATCATCCACAAGCAGCTTTCATACCGAGAAGGAGTATTGTGGACAATATTATTTATAAGCCATGAAATGCTCCACTCCCTCCAGACTCGTCGCAAGTGCCAGAACTTGTATATGACAGTTAAAACTGACATCTCCAAAGCCTATGACCGAATAGAATGGGATTTTTTCCCCAACACTATAAAATACATGAGATTTGATTATCAATGGCTCACCTGGATTATGCGATGTGTGGAATCCCCAACCTTCTCAACGCTGGTCAATGGCTCTCCCCAGGGTCATATAAAACCGAACATAGGCCACAGACAAGGTGGCCCTTTATCTCCTTATCTCTTTATCTTATGTGGTGACGTGCTTAGTCATCTCTTTTTCTGAGCTGCCTCATCCGTACGGTTAAAAGGAATGAAAATCAGCTCAACTGGACCAGAGATTAATCAATTTCTTTTTGCACATGTTGTTCTTTTCTTCTGTCATGCTCATCCTCGCTCTTGCGCAACAGTTAAGCAAATTATTTTCGAATATGAATGTGTTTCTGGTCAGTCTGTTAATCTCAACAAGTTGGCAATCACATTTGGTTCACGCGTTAAAGCTGATATGAAATCACGCTTATGACGGATACTAAATATTTATAATGATGGTGGTCCTGACAAGTATTTAGGCCTCCCTAAACGCATTGGACACCAAAAGAAAGATGTCTTCAGATTCATTACTGATAAAGTCAAACAGAGAACGTCTGGATGGTTGCACAAATTCCTTTCAGAACCCGGCAAAAAAATAATGCTCAAAACTGTGGCCATGGCCCTACTTGTATTTTACAATGAACATATTGCGCTTACCAAAAGGCGCTGTTGAAGAGATCAATCGCACATTTGCAGAGTACTAGTGGAGTAAAGGGAGTGGCAAACGGTCAATGCACTAGGTCTCATGGAAATGACTTGGCATTCCAAAAATGAGAGTGGATTGGGTTTTAAAGATATTGAGGCCATTAATCTTGCAATGCTTGCTTAGCAAGCATGGAGACTTCTACAAAAACTGAATAGCCTTGTATTTCAGATCCTAAGAGGGCGATACTATATGGAATCCAATATTCTTTGATACGGAGTTTGGAACACGTCCATCTTTCGTTTGGCGATCAATCTTAGATGGGAGAAATTTATTAAAGAAAGACATCCGCGTTCTCATTGGAAATGGAGCAAAAACCAAGACTTGGGAGGATCCCTGGCTACCCACCCATCCTCCACGACCTCCGGGACCTAAGGCTGTCCCTGATCCTGTAGATCTCATCCACTACCTTATAGATGAAACTACGGGACTGTGGAGTAATGCGAAGCTTTCAGAACTGGTGGAGGAGGAAGATGCAGCAATAATAAACAAAATAAAAATTAGTCGCTACGGACGCGAAGATGTTTTGGGTTGGCGTTATAACAGTTCTGGTCTCTACACTGTTAATTCCGGATATTGGTTGGCCATGCACTCCTTTGAGATGAATTTGGACATGTGACCTCTACCGGGACGGATTGAATTCAAACACGATATTTGGAAACTAAACCTTCCACCCAAATTGTGTCACTTTATATGGCGAATGTTTTATGGTACAATGGCTATTGGTAGTAATCTATACCAACGAAGAGTAATCTCGGATCCCCAATGTCGCTGGTGCTGCGTTCAGGAGGAATCCATGAGCCACTTAATTTTCCAATGTCCGTACACTCAAATGATTTGGCGAGGGTCTCAACTATCAAATATGGCGCTTAGAGCTAACTCTCTCACATTCGACGAATGATTCCAAGCCATAATGGAAACATCTCTAGGTTTAAACGATTGCTCCCTTTCTTTATTCTTTGGCGAATAT